>UESW01004199.1:682786-859466 GCA_900491605.1 Calamus simplicifolius
AGTTGTTTTGGCTTTAAGTTAAAGGTATTTTGGTGATTTTTGTTCTTCTTTGTATCGTCCTAAAATTCAAGACAGTCTGATCTTTATCAGATGAATGATTTTTAATAGTTTGTAGATCAATTTTCTTTCCTCCGTTCTTCTTTGTATCGTCCAAGAAGTACTTGAACGATATTTTCTTGATTTTTGAAGAAACTCTATGGAAAAATTATTATAATGGATCGCCCTTTGGTCATCTATTGATGCAGTTGTTTTGGCTTTAAGTAAAGGGTATTTTGGTAATTTTTATTATTCTTTGTATCATCTTAAAATTTATTACAGTCCAATCTTTATCGATGAATGATTTTTGATGGATTGTAGATCAATTTTCTTTCCTCCGATCTTCTTTGTATCATCCTAAAAGTTTTTGAACAATATTTTCTTGATTTTTGAAGAAACTCTAGTCCGAAATTACAATAATGCAATGCCCTTTGGATGTCTTTTGTTGCAGTTGTTTTGGCTTTAAAAAAATGTTATTTTGGTGATTTTTGTTCTTCTTTGTATCATCCTAAAATTGATGATAGTCCAATCTTTATCGGATGAATGATTTTTGTTGGATTATAGATCAATTTTCTTTCCTCTGTTCTTCTTTGTATCGTACTAAAATTATTGAACAATATTTTCTTGATTTTTGAAGAAACTTGTTGACCCAGATGGCAACCCAAGAGGGGGGGGGGGGGGGGTGAATTGGGTTCTTTTTAAAAAATTTAAACACTTTAAAACTTAAAGTCAATTAGGTGTACAAGTGAAGGTGATGCAGTAAAAAAACACAATATAAATGAGAGAGATTGAGAGAGAGATAGAGACAAAGGCACGACAAACACAAAAGATTTTATAGTGGTTCGGTGTATCCCACACCTACGTCCACTCCCAAGCAACTCTTGGGCCAACACTATAATCCTCTGATTACAGTCGAGTTGTTTTACAAGCTCACAACTCCAAACTTGTTGTTTTACACGGGATCACAACGAACCCAACAGGTTTTCACAGGCTCACCCGCACAAAACCTTGACCCAAGTTAAACTAGCTTGTCCCCCGAGGTAAACTACCTCAACTAATTCAATCCCTGATTGAATTAGACAAACAACAAATCAATTAAGAGTTTACAACAATAACAGCTCCTTAATTGAGCAAATAAGCAATGTAAGTAAATGGAAATAGAAAAGCCTGATTTTTGAAGCAATGTAGGGCTTGAGCTTTTCTTCTTCTTCTCTTCTCCTTCTCTTCTGAATCGAATGGAATTAGAACACTTGAAGATTTTGGTGAAGAAACGGTTGAAGATTTAGGGCTTTTCTCCTTCTTTTCAAAACTAGGGAAATCCTTTGAAATAGCTCTTTTGGCACTTTTTGGATTCTTCTTCTAACTCTCAATAGTGGATAGGCTTTGGCTCAGAAAATTTCTTGAAGTGTGATTTTTGATTTCTCTTTCTTTCTTTTTTTTTCACTGTTTTTTCCGTTCTCTTATTTCAAATGGTTCAATCCCATTTTATAGGCATTTCAATCCAAAAGTAGGTGAAAAATAGCTGTTGGAGTTGTCCTTGGATGAACCTTACCAAAAGAAAATAGATCCATTAGAGGTTAGGTAAGAAAAATATATCCGTTGGAAAATCTGAAATTCTGTTTATGATAGGTGTCGGCTCCAGGTCTTCAAGTGTGGCTCCAAATTGAGTTTCCAAAAATAGTAATAAACGGTCCTCAAGGTGTCGGCTCTAAGATTTTGAGGTGTCGGCTCGGTGAGATCTGGAGTCGGCTCTAACTTTCTGAAGGTATCGGCTCCGCTAGTGTCCAAAAAATCACTCTCTGTAACTGGTCTAGAGTCGGCTCCACACTCTGCAGGTGTCGACTTTAACTTTTCATGTGTCAGCTCCAGAAATTTAGGTGTCGGCTTCGAACCGTGCCAAAAACAACACTGTTCTGATACTCTCTGGTGTCGGCTCCGAGGACTTAGGGTGTCGGCTCCAAGTTCTGAACTTACATAAATTCCTTTTAATTTCAACTTGAAACTGATTTTCTAAGTAACATATTAATGAATAACAAATCTTAATTCCTGAAACACTTATCAAATTTATCAGAAACATAAGGAATATACTCATGGCTTTTGTTAATCATCAAAATCAATAATTGGGTCAACAATCTCTCCCTTTTTGATGATGACAAAAACATTGAGTATATGCATGATTAATCAAAAAGTTTCAAAAACATAGAAAAGTTCTCATAGTTAAGCTCCCCCTGAATGAGGTAGCTCCCCTATGATACTCAAATTAACATCTTTTCTTCTTATCATTAAAATTCATGCAATTAAGTTCATTCAATGCTTGATACCAATTAATTAATGAAATTCATTCAATGTATATATATAATTATCTTCTCTCCCCTACATTCAATTATAACTTTTACGCATATACAAATATCATTTACTTCTCCCCCTTTTTTGTAATCAACAAAAAGGTTAAGAAGTTGCAAATAATATAGATTAAAATCAATGCATTAAACATTAAGTGAATCAAAATTCAATCCAAGTTACTCAATATCATTCAAAGATAGTAAATATATTCATTAAAGTATCAAAACATTACATCATAATTGCTTTCATACATCATTGAACTACAACAAAATGTTACTTCAATTACATCAAAACATCAAAACATATTAAACTAAACATCAACTTCTAATTACATCAAAAGCAAACTAAAATTCTAATAAAAATCTAAGAAGTCTTTGCAATTCTTCTAAAATCTTTCCCATTCCTTCCTTTGAATCTTCATGAAGTCTTTTAGTCTGTCATCAATGAAAGCAATGCAGTAACAATTTTGTCTTGAGCTCTGCATTGCACTTTGAATAAATATCTGAGTCTCCTCCTATATCCTTGATCTTTTCAAAAATAAGCTTTAAGTCCGACTTCAAAGCATCTAAAGAAGTTTCAAAAGATGAACCAAATCTGGTAACCTTGTCATCATAGAGTAGAGGATCTCCTTAATATTCAAAATTTAGCATCAAACTCAGTTTTTATCCTTTCTTCATGACTAGCCAATAGATTTTTAAGCTGCTCTAACTGAATATCAGAAAAACTAGAAGAACTATAAGAAGAGGGTGCAGAATCGGTACAACTGTAGGTGCAGTGCTGGAGTTGCCGGGGGTGCCTCTGGGGGTACTGAACAACTCGGTGCAGGCGAGTGATGCCTATCTAAGGTCCTACCTCGGAAGGTCCATGGACCACAGAGTCAGCTACAGTGGCTCTCAACTCATCCGACCTTTCCTTAACCAAATACCATTCACTTTCTTAAAACCCATCCGATGCAAAGTAGCAAATTGTAGTAGTCAGTGTGCCGAAGTTCTTTAAGGGCTCATTTTCCAGAATGCAAACTCCTTGGCTTTGAAATACTTTCAAAACCATGCCATAAGGAAGTGTAGCTCTCTTCCTGCTGCCTGCCTCTGCCATGTATCCAATTATCATCCCTGGTAGGTTAAGAGGCAGTCCCGTAATCACACTATCCATAACTACAATGTCTCGCTCGAGACATACTCA
Source organism: Calamus simplicifolius (assembly GCA_900491605.1). Classification (NCBI taxonomy): domain Eukaryota; kingdom Viridiplantae; phylum Streptophyta; class Magnoliopsida; order Arecales; family Arecaceae; genus Calamus; species Calamus simplicifolius. The sequence goes on from UESW01004199.1 coordinate 686,348, forward strand.
AAACAGTCTTAGGAAATAAGATCCGGCTACAAATGTTGTGAAGCAATCTAAGCTCTAGGGGTAGCTGATTAGCACTTACTTCCTCAAAATTAGTCATTTCTCTGCCAAGTAGTCTAAAAGTGCTACCCTCTCACTATGTGAGCTCGATATCAAACCAATAGCAGGAATTTCCAATAAGCTCCCCAAGATTTCTGTCAAATGATTCTGGTGCCTCTGACTGAGCTAACAAGCCCACCATCTCCTCTAGACAAATTGTTATAAAACTCCTTTACTAGACTTGGGTAAGTGGGATATCCATTGAGCAAATTCGTTCCCAACCCATTTCCTTTAATTGTCTTCCTAATAAAAACCCTCTGAGTCAAAAATCAAAATCTACTTTCCTACCAGTTGTAATAATTTTTCCTGCTAACAAATCAACTTGAGTGGATGAAGTAGAGGGATTCACACTTTGGGTTGAAGAAGAGGAGGTCGAAGACAAACTGGGGAAGGTTCAGCCGATGCCTCGCAGTCCTTCTCCTAGTCGTAACGGGTGCTCCAAAGGATGATCCACGGTGCTTTGGTGCCATTGAAGCAAGGGGATGGTAGATTTGAAGGATTCAAGGTTTGAGTGAAGTGGGGAAGAGTTTGGAGATGATTTGAAGAATTTAGAAAATGAAAATGTGTCGACTCTGCCCTAAATAGTCAAACTGGGACCACCAGGTGTCGACTCCCGCAAAGCGAGGTGTCGACTCCAACTCGCTAACACAGTCAGCGCTCGAAATGGAGTCGCTCCGCAAAGCCAGGTGTCGGCTCCCAGAAACTTAGCAACACAAACAGGTGTCGACTCCACCAACTGTGGTGTCAACTCCAAGATAGTTTCAGTGAAAAATTGAAAGTTTCAAAGGATCCGAAACTTGTCAAAAAGGTTATCAAAATTTGAATAAATCAAGGGATTCATGTTTCTAGATAAGTTTTCCTTAGAATCATGAGAAAATTTTTAAGAAAAGTGATTGAAATCTAGATAATTGATCCTTGGAGGTTTCAACTATTCTAAAGGATCACAAATTCCTAATTCACCTCTAAGATAACAAAATCTTTCTTCACTAAGGGGTTTTGTAAATATGTCAGCTAATTGTTCTTCAGTACAAACATAATCAAGACAAATTTCACCATTAGCTACATGTTCTCTTATAAAATGATATCTAATTTCAATGTGTTTAGTTCTTGAATGTTGTATAGGATTTTTAGTTAAATTGATTGCACTAGTGTTATCACATCTAATAGGAGTTTTATCAAGTGTTATGCCATAATCTTCAAGTTGTCGCTTAATCCAAGGATTTGAGCACAGCAACTTCCAGCTGCAACATATTCAGCTTCAGCAGTAGATAATGCAACTGAATTTTGCTTTTTGCTAAACCAATGAGATTAAGTTACTTCCTAAAAATTGACATGCACCACTTGTACTTTTTCTATCTAGTTTACATCCAGCATAGTCAGAATCAGAATATGCAATCAAATTTAGTGTTGAGTCTCTAGAATACCATAATCCTACATTTTTAGTTCCACTTAGATATCTTAGTATTCTTTTTACAGCAATTAAATGAGATTCTTTAGGTTCAGATTGAAATCTAGCACATAAACAAACAGCAAACATGATATCAGGTCTACTTGCAGTTAAGTAAAGTAGAGATCCGATCATACCTCTATAATGCTTTTGATCAACAGGCTTACCATCTTCATCTTTGTCCAATTTGCATGAAGGACTCATTGGTGTTCCGAGGGTTTGATTGATTCCATTCCAAACTTCTTGAGAATTTCTTTGTATACTTTGTTTGGTTGATGAAAATCCCTTCTCTCTTTGTTTGATTTGTAGTCCTAGGAAGAAGTTGAGTTCTCCCATCATGCTCATCTCGAATTCACCCTGCATTAACTTAGCAAATTCTTGACACAAAAGATTGTTAGTAGCACCGAATACAATATCATCTACATATATTTGTACTACTAATAAATCTTTATCTTTTCTTTTCAAAAATAAGGTTTTATCAACATTTCCTCTAGAAAAATCATTTTCAATTAGAAATTTGCTTAACCTATCATACCAAGCTCTAGGTGCTTGTTTTAAACCATAAAGTGCTTTGTAATTTAAAAACATGATTTGGAAATTCATGATCTTCAAAACCAGATGGTTGTTCTACAAAAACTTCTTCATTTATAAAACCATTTAAAAATGCACTTTTAACATCCATTTGAAATAAATTGATATTCATATGACATGCAAATGCAAGTAATAGTCTAATTGCTTCTAATCTAGCTACAGGTGCAAAAGTTTCATCAAAATCAATTCCTTCTTCTTGATTATATCCTTTTGCAACTAATCTAGCTTTATTTCTAATTACTATGCCATTTTCATCTAATTTATTTCTAAATACCCATTTAGATCCTATAACTGAATGACCTTTAGGTCTATCAACTAAGGACCATACATTATTCCTAGTAAATTGATTTAATTCTTCTTGCATAGCTAGCATCCAATTACTATCTTTTTCAGCTTCTTCAATAGTTTTAGGTTCAATTTGAGATACAAATGCAAGATGATTATTGATATTTCTCATAGATGATCTAGTTCTTACACCTTGAGATGGATCACCTATAATCAATTCCTTTGGATGACCATAGGCATATCTCCAATCTCTAGGAAGATCTACCTCATCATGATTAGTATCAATAACATCAACTCTAGGTGAATCATCATCTTTAGCTTCTTGTTCATGATCTGAAGATACATCTATATTCAATTTTTCAATATCTCTCTCTAGCAAATTTGTATCTTCCTCATCATCAATCTTTTCTGAACTTGATGCTAAAGACTCATCAAAAACTACATGAATAGATTCTTCTACATTAAGTTTTCTTGTTAAATACTCTATAGGCTTTACTAGTTGTTGAATATCCTAAGAATATGCCTTCATCAGATTTTGCATCAAATTTTTCAAGATTATCTTTACCATTATTATGAATAAAACATTTACAACCAAATGCATGAAAATAACTAATATTAGGTTTCCTATCATGCCATAATTCATAAGGAGTTTTCTTAAGAATTGGCCTAATTAAAGCTCTATTAAGGATGTAACATGCTGTGTTTATAGCTTCCGCCCAAAGTACTTTGGGAGTTGGCTTTCACATAGCATGGTACGGGCCATGTCTTCTAATGTTCTATTCATTTCTTTCTACAACTCTATTTTGTTGTGGTGTTCTAGGTGCAGAAAAATTATGATGAATGCCATGTTCAATGCAGAAATTTTTAAATAAATGATTTTCAAATTCTGTTCCATGATCACTTCTAAGAGACACTATGGTGTTTTTTCTCATTAATGACTTTCTTGAAGAATTTCATGAATATAGGGAAAGTCTCATCCTTATGAGCTAAAAATAATACCCAAGTGAATCTAGAATAATCATCTACTATCACAAGACCATATTTCTTTCCTCCTAGACTAGTGGTTCTAGTAGGTCCAAAAAGATCCATGTGAAGTAGTTCAAGTGGCCTAGAAGTGGAAACAACATTTTTAGATTTGAAAGAGTTTCTAGTTTGTTTTTCAAATTGACATGCATCACAAATTTTGTTATTTTCAAAATCTAACTTTGGAAGTCCTTTAACTAAATCCATTCTAATTAATTTTGAAATTAAGTGTGTGCTTGCGTGACCTAATCTACGATGCCACAACCATCCGATCTCATTAACCTTAGCATTATCAGCAATTAAGCAATGATTACTAGTAGACAAATTGTCTAAATCTATTAAGTATACATTGTCATTTCTATTTCCAACAAATATAATGCTATTGTCAATGGGATTAGAAACAGTGCAGATAGAAGCTTCAAGAAACTTTGAAACCTTTATCACACAATTGGCTAATACTAATTAAATTATGTTTTAAACCATCAACATATAAAATATTTTCTATAAAAGTGGATGGAGTTATTTGAATTTTACCAAATCCCATAATTTGGCCTTTACCATTGTCTCCAAATGTAACAACTCCTCCTCTTTTATCTTCAAGGGTGATGAATTGCTCCTTGTCATCCGTCATGTGCCTTGAGCAGCCGCTATCAAGATACCACTTTCGTTTTGATCTTTTGGCTGCAAGACACTCCTGCAAGACAATCAAACTTTTTGTTTAGGTACCCAAGCTTTCTTGGGTCCTTCATGGTTAGTAGCAATAAAGATTATTCCTTTCAGAACCCATATTTTCTTTCCTTTAACACTTAAATTCTTATCAATTTTTTTAAAATTGTATTCATAAGATTTATGTCCCTTTTTGTTGCAATGAAAACATGAAATATCATTTTTTCTTGGTTTCTTAATAAAGAAATTGTTTACATATTTTTGTTTCATATGAGGTCTATATCCTAGACCAACTTTATCAAATACTGCTCTTTGGCTACTTAACAATAAATTAAGTTTTTTCAAGCTATAAGTGAATCTATCAACTACATTCTTATATTTATCAACTTCCTTCTTTAGATTAAGGTTTTTATTTGAAATCAATTCTTTTTCTTTTAAAATATCTTCTTTTTCAGATTTCATATTCTTAACCTTAAGAATTAGTTCATTTTTCTTTTGATTAGATTTAAGTTTTCAGTTTTCAAAGATTTATTTTTAATTCTTAAAACTTTGAAATCATTAATTAACTCATTGAAAGCTTCATATGATTCATCAAAGGTAAAATCTTCATTGGGAGTTTTGGAACTTACCTCGTTGTCGTTTTTTACCATAAAGCATATGTTTGCAACTTCCTTTTGATCTTCTTCAGATGAAGATTTTCACTATCACTCCACGTTGCAACATAAGCCTTCTTCTTCTTTTTGTAGGCTTTCTTCAATTGAGGACAATCTGATCTAAAGTGCCCCGTTTCTTACATTCATAACATATGAGAGGGGCTTTTTTCTTATCCTTGTCCTTCTCTTTTTCTCCTTCCATTTTGATTCCAGATTTTCTTTTGTGGAAGGGTCTCCTTCTTTGCATGAATCTTTTAAACTTCTTAGCAAGGAGTGCAATGTCCTCATCATCATCATCTCTTCATCACTGCTGCTCTTTTCATTTTTTAGCCTTGAAGGCAATTGTTCTCTTCTTCTTGACTTCTTCCTCTTGATACTGCTTCATTTCAGCTCATGGGTCATCAATGATCCAAGCAGCTCCTCCAAAGGTAATGTATTCAGATCTTTGGCTTCTTGGATGGAAATTACTTTTGCTTCCCATGATCTTGGAAGAGACCTAAGAATTTTACGCACCAAATCAGAATTCGTATAGGTCTTACCAAGACTTTTTAGACCATTAACTATATCAGTGAATCTAGTGTACATGCATGTGATTGATTCAGTTTGTTCCATACTAAACAATTCATATTTGTGCACTAGAATGTTAATTTTTGATTCTTTTACTTGATTAGTACCATCATGGGTAACTTCTAATCTATCCTAAATTTCTTTTGCATAAATACATGTAAAATTCTATTAAATTCATTAGCATCTAAAGCACAATATAAAACATTCATGGCTTTTGCATTAAGCTGAGCCATTTTCCTATCGTTCTCATTCCAATCCCTTTCGGGTTTAAGAACAATTGAACCATCTACAATGTGTGTGGGTGTGCTAGGTCCATTTGTAATGACACTCCACAATTCATAGTCTAAAGCTTGAATGAAAATCCTCAATCTTGCTTTTCAATATAATAATTAGAGCCATTAAACAAGGGTGGCCTATTAGTGGATTGACCTTCAGCGAAAGATGATCCAGCTTGTGTTGCCATTTGGATCTTTAACTCTTGATCGTTGGATCAAAAAAAAAAGAGCACTAGTTCTGATACCAATTGTTGCCCAGATGGCAACCCAAGAGGGGGGGTGAATTGGGTTCTTTTTAAAAAATTTAAACACTTTAAAACTTAAAGTCAATTAGGTGTACAAGTGAAGGTGATACAGTAAGTAAAGAACACAATATAAATGAGAGAGATAGAGATAGAGACAAAGGCATGAAACACACAAAGATTTATAGTGGTTCGATGTATCCCACACCTACGTCCACTTCCAAGCAACTCTTGGGCTAACACTATAATCTTTTGATTACAGTCGAGTTGGTTTACAAGCTCACAACTCCAACTTGTTGTTTTACACGGGATCACAACGAACCCAACAGGTTTTCACAGGCTCACCCACACAAAACCTTGACCCAAGCTAAACTAGATTATCCCCGAGGTAAACTACCTTAACTAATTCAATCCTCTGATTGAATTAGACAAACAACAAATCAATTAAGAGTTTACAACAATAACAACTCCTTAATTAAGCAAATAAGCAATATAAGTAAATGGGAATAGAAAAGCCTGATTTCTAAAGCAATGTAGGGCTTGAGCTTTTCTTCTTTTCTTCTCTTCTCCTTCTCTTCTGAATCGAATGGAATTAGAACACTTGAAGAGATTTTGGTGAAGAAACGGTTGAAGATTTATGGCTTTTCTCCTTCTTCTTCAAAACTAGGGAAATCCTTTGAAATAGCTCTTTTGGCGCTTTTTGGATTTCTCTTCTAACTCTTAATAGTGGATAGGCTTTGGCTCAGAAAATTTTTTGAAGTGGATTTTTGATTTCTCTTTTTTTTTTTTCACTTTTTTCCCATTCTCCTTATTTCAAACGGTTCAATCCCATTTTATAGGCATTTTAATCCAAGAGTAGGTGAAAAATAGCCGTTGGAGTTGCCCTTGGATGAACCTTACCAAAAGAAAATAGATCCGTTAGAGATTAGGTAAGAAAAATATATCCGTTGGAAAACCTAAAATTTTTTCTGACGTGGAGGTGTCGGCTCAGATCTTCAAGTGTCGGCTCCAAATCGAGTTTCCAAAAATAGTAATAAACGGTCCGTCAAGGTGTCAGCTCCAAGATTTTGAGGTGTCGGCTCGGCGAGATCTAAAGTCGGCTCTAACTTTATGAAGGTGTCGGCTCTGCCAGTGTCCAAAAAATTACTCTGTAACTGGTCTGGAGTCGGCTCCACACTCTACAGGTGTCGACTCTAACTTTTATTTGTTGGCTCCAAAATTTAGGTGTCGGCTCGAACCGTGCCAAAAAAACACTGTTCTGATACTCTCTGGTGTCGGCTCCGAGGACTTAGGGTGTTAGCTCCAGTTCTGAACTTACATAAAATCCTTTTAATTTCAACTTGAAACTGATTTTCTAAGTAACATATTGATGAATAACCAATCTTAATTCCTGAAACACTTATCAAATTTATCAGAAACATAAGGAATATACTCACGCTTTTGTTAATCATCAAAATCAATAATTGGTTCAACAAAACTTTAGTGCGAAATTATGATAATGCATCTCCCTTTGGTCGTCTATTGCTGTTGTTGTTTTAGCTTTAAGTAAAGGGTTTTTTGGTAATTTTTGTTATTCTTTGTATCATCATAAAATTTATGTTAGTCTGATCTTTATGGCTGAATGATTTTTATGGATTGTAGATCAATTTTCCTTTCTCTTCTACTTTGTATCGTTCTAAATGTTCTTGGACAATATTTTCTTGATTTTTAAGGAAAATCTAGTATGAAATTACGATAATGCATCGCCCTTTGGTCGTCTATTACTGCAGTTGTTTTGGCTTTAATTAAAGGGTATTTTGGTAATTTTTGTTCTTCTTTGTATCATCCTAAAATTCTTGACAGTCTGATCTTTATCGTATTAATGATTTTTATTGGATTGTAGATCAATTTTCTTTCCTTCGTTCTTCTTTATATCATCAAAAAAGTTCTTGAACCATATTTTCTTGATTTTTGAACAAACTCTAGTGCGAAATTACGATAATGCATCACCCTTTGGTCGCTATTACTAGTTGTTTTGGCTTTAAGTAAAGGGTATTTTGGTAATTTTTATTCTTCTTTGTATCGTCCAAAAATTCATGACAGTCCAACCTTTTCGGATTAATGATTTTTAATGGATTGTAGATCAATTTTTTTCCTTCTTTCTTTGTATCATCGAAAATGTTCTTTGATAATATTTTCTTAATTTTTGAAGAAACTCTAGTGCGAAATTACGATAATGCATCGCCCTTTGGTCATCTATTGGTACAATTGTTTTGGCTTTAAGTAAAGGTATTTTGGTAATTTTTATTCTTCTTTTATTATCCTAAAATTCAAGACAGTCCGATCTTTATCGGATGAATGATTTTTAATGGACTGTAGATCAATTTTCTTTCCTCCGTTCCTCTTTGTATCATCCAAGAAGTGCTTGAACATATTTTCTTGATTTTTGAAGAAACTCTAGGGAAAAATTATGATAATGGATCGCCCTTTGGTCGTCTATTGCTGCAGTAGTTTTGGCTTTAAGTAAAGGGTATTTTGGAAACTTTTGTTATTCTTTGTATCGTCTTAAAATTTATTACAGTCCAATCTTTATCGGATGAATGATTTTTGATGGATTATAGATCAATTTTCTTTCCTCCGATCTTCTTTGTATCATCCTAAAAGTCCTTGGCAATATTTTCTTGATTTATGAAGAAACTCTAGTCCGAAATTACAATAATGCAACACCCTTTGGATGTCTTTTGCTGTAGTTGTTTTGGCTTTTAAAAAAGGTTATTTTGGTGATTTTGTTCTTCTTTGTATTTCCTAAAATTGATGATAGTCCGATCTTTATCGGATGAATGATTTTTCATGGATTATAGATCAATTTACTTTCATCTATTCTTCTTTGTATCGTACTAAAATTCTTGAACAATATTTTGGATTTTTGAAGAAACTCCATTGTGAAATTATGATAATGCATCGCCCTTTGGTTGTCTATTGCTACAGTTGTTTTGGCTTTAAGTAAAGGATATTTTGGTATTTTTATTCTTCTTTTTATTGTACTAAAATTCAAGATAGTCTGATCTTTATCGGATGAATGATTTTTAATGGATTGTAGATCAATTTTCTTTCCTCCGTTCTTCTTTGTATCATCCAAAAAGTTATTGAACGATATTTTATTGATTTTTGAAGAAACTCTTGGGAAAATTATGATAATGGATCGCCCTTTGGTCGTCTATTACTGTAGTTTTTTTGAATTATGTAAAGGTTATTTTGGTAATTTTTATTATTCTTTGTATCATCTTAAAGTTTATTAGAGCCCAATCTTTATCGGATGAATGATTTTTGATGGATTGTAGATCATTCTTTCCTCCGAGTTTCTTTGTATCATCCTAACAGTTTTTAGACAATATTTTTTTGATTTTTGAAGAAACTCTAGTTCGAAATTACAATAATGAAACGCCTTTTGGATGTCTTTGGCTGCAGTTGTTTTGGCTTTAAAAAAAAGGTTATTTTGGTGATTTTTGTTCTTCTTTGTATCCTCCTAAAATTGATGATAGTCCGATCTTTATCAGATGAATGTTTTTTGATGGATTATAGATTAATTTTCTTCCCTCGTTCTTCTTTGTATCGTACTAAAATTCTTGAACAATATTTTCTTTATTTTTCAAGAAACTCAAGTGCGAAATTATGATAATGCATCTCCCTTTGGTCGTCTATTGCTACTGTTGTTTTAGCTTTAAGTAAAGGGTTTTTTGGTAATTTTTGCTATTCTTTGTATCATCATAAAATTTATGTTAGTCTGATCTTTATGACTGAATGATTTTTCATGGATTTTAGATCAATTTTCCTTTCTCCGTTCTACTTTGTATCGTTCTAAATGTTCTTGGACAATATTTTCTTGATTTTAGAAGAAACTCTAGTATGAAATTACGATAATGCATCGCCCTTTGGTTGTCTATTACTGCCGTTGTTTTGGCTTTATTTAAAGGGTATTTTGATGATTTTTATTCTTCTTTGTATCATCCTAAAATTCATGACAGTCCGATCTTTATCGGATTAATAATTTTTAATGGATTGTAGATCAATTTTCTTTCCTTCGTTCTTCTTTGTATCAAAAAAGTTCTTGAACCATATTTTCTTGATTTTTGAAGAAACTCTAGTGCGAAACTATGATAATGCATCGCCCTTTGGTCGTCTATTGCTGTAATTATTTTGGCTTTTAGTAAAGGGTATTTTGGTAATTTTTATTCTTCTTTGTATCGTCCTAAAATTCATGACAGTCTGATCTTTATCAGATTAATGATTTTTAATGGATTAGATCAATTTTTTTTCCTTCGTTCTTCTTTGTATCGTCAAAAAAGTTCTTGAACAATATTTTCTTGAGTTTTTAAGAAACTCTAGTGCGAAATTACCATAAAGCATCGCCCTTTGGTCGTCTATTGCTGCAGTTGTTTTGGCTTTAAGTAAAGGGTATTTTGATAATTTTTGTTATTCTGTATGTCGTCTTAACATTTATGATAGTCCAATCTTTATTGGATGAATAATTTTTGATGGATTGTAGATCAATTTTCTTTTCTCTATTCTTCTTTGTATCGTCCTAAAAGTTCTTGGACAATATTTTCTTGGTTTTTGAAGAAACTTTAGGACGAAATTATGATAATGCATCACCCTTTGGATATCTATTGCTGCAGTTTTTTTGACTTTAAGTAATGGGTATTTTGATAATTTTTTCCTTCTTTGTATCATGCTAAAATTCATGACAGTCCGATATTTATCAGATGAATGTTATTTGGTGGATTGTACATCAATTTTCTTTCCTCCGTTCTTCTTTGTATCATCCTAAAAGTTCTTGACAATATTTTCTTGATTTTTGAAGAAACTCTAGTGGAAAATTACAATAATGCATCGCCCTTTGGTCATCAATTGCTGCAGTTATTTTGGCATTAAAAAGTGTATTTTGGTAATTTTTGTTCTTATTTTTATCACCCTAAAATTCATGACAGCCCGATCTTTATCGGATGAATGATTTTTGATGGATTGTAGATCAATTTTCTTTCCTCTGTTCTTCTTTGTATCGTACTAAAAATCTTGAACAATATTTTCTTGATTTTTGAAGAAACTCTAGTTCAAAATTACGAAAATGCATCGCCCTTTGGTTGTCTATTGCTATAGTTGTTTTGGCTTTAAGTAAAGGGCATTTTGATAATTTTTATTACTCTTTGTATCATCCTAAAATTTATGATAGTCCGATCTTTATCGGATGAATGATTTTTGACGGATTGTAGATTAATTTTCTTTTCTCCGTTCTTCTTTGTATCGTCCTAAATGTTCTTGGACAATATTTTCTTGATTTTTGAAGAAACTCTAGTGCAAAATTACGATAATGCATCACCCTTTGGTCGTCTATTGCTACCGTTGTTTTGGCTTTAAGTAAAGGGTATTTTGGTGATTTTGATTCTTCTTTGTATCGTCCTAAAATTGATGACAGTCCGATCTTTATCGGATGAATAATTTTTGATGGAATATAGATTAATTTTCTTTCATCTGTTCTTCTTTGTATCGTACTAAAATTCTTGAACAATATTTTCTTTATTTTTCAAGAAACTCTAGTGCAAAATTACGATAATGCATCTCCCTTTGGTCGTCTATTGCTGCTGTTGTTTTAGCTTTAAGTAAAGGGTTTTTTGGTAATTTTTGTTATCTTTGTATCATGATAAAATTTATGTTAGTCTGATCTTTATCGGTTGAATGATTTTTCATGGATTGTAGATCAATTTTTCCTTCTTCGTTCTGCTTTGTATCGTTCTAAATGCTCTTGGACAATATTTTCTTGATTTTTGAAGAAACTTTAGTATGAAATTACAACAATGCATCAACCTTTGGTCGTCTATTACTGCGGTTGTTTTGGCATTAATTAAAGGGTATTTTGGTGATTTTTTTTCTTCTTTGTATTGTCCTAAAATTCATGACAGTCCGATCTTTATCGGATTAATGATTTTTAATGGATTGTAGATCAATTTTCTTTCCTTCTTCTTTGTATCATCGAAAAAGTTCTTGAACCATATTTTCTTGATTTTTGAACAAACTCTAGTGCAAAATTACGATAATGCATCGCCCTTTGGTCGTCTATTGCTGCAGTTGTTTTGGCTTTAAGTAAAGGGAATTTTGGTAATTTTTGTTATTCTGTGTATCATCTTAAAATTTATGACAGTCCAATCTTTATCGGCTAAATGATTTTTGATAGATTGTAGATCAATTTTCTTTTCTCTGTTCTTCTTTTTATCATCCTAAATGTTCTTGGATAATATTTTCTTGATTTTTTAAGAAACTCTAGCGTAAAATTATGATAATGCATCGCCCTTTTATCGTCTATTGCTGCTATTGTTTTGGCTTTAAGTAAAGGGTATTTGGTAATTTTTATTCTTCTTTGTATCGTCCTAAAATTTATGACAATCCGATCTTTATCGGATTATTGATTTTTAATGGCACTACAAGAAAATTCAGAAATAGTGACGCCAATTTAGCGACGCATTTTTGCGTCCCTAAATTGCGACCAAATTGCGACAACTCAGCGAGAAAAATAAATAGCGACGCCCTTAGGGACGCAAAAAAAATGCATCACTAAATAGCGACGCAAAAACCTAGAAAATTAAAAAAAAAATCTTTAATATAGTGACGCAATGATAGCAACTCATATTCCAAAAAAAATAAAAAAAAAAAAAAAATTTTTAATTTAGCGACGCAATATTGCATCGCTATATTGCGACGCAAATGTTGCGTCGCAATATAGCAACGCATTAGCAATGCAAAAACCCAAAAAATTTTATAAAATCATTAATATAGCGACGCAATGATTGCGTCACTATTTAACGATGCATTAGCGATGCATATTTCAAAAAAAAAAATAAAAAAATTAATTTTTAATTTAGCAACGCAATATTGTGTCGCTATATTGCGACGCAAATGTTGCGTCGCAATATAGCGACGCATTAGCGATGCAAAAACCCAGAAAATAAAAAAAATTTATTAATATAGCGATGCAATGATTGCGTCGCTATTTAGCGACGTATTAGCGATGCATATTCCAAAAAAAATTAATTTTTAATTTAGCGATGCAAATGTTGCGTCACAATATAGCGACGCAAAAACCCAAAAAATTAAAAAAAATTGTTAATATAGCGATGAAACTATTGCGTCTCTGTTTAGCGACGCATATACTAAAAAATTTTAAAAAATAGCGATGCACTATTTGCGTCGCTAAATAGCGACGCATTAGCGACGCAAATACCCAAAAAATTAAAAAAATTCAGAATCATGGCTTGGATCGCTCGCAACCGTCGGATCGTCGCCGATCGGTTGGATCACAACAGTCTGATCGATCATTGCCGATCGGGATCATGGCTTGGATCGATCACAACCATCGGATCGTCACGGATGGATGGATCGCAACTGTCAGATCGATCATCGCCGATCAGGATCATGACTTGGATCAATCGCAACCGTTGGATATCGTCGCCGATCAGATGGATCACAACCGTTGGATCGATCGATCATCGCTGATCGGGATCATGGCTTGGATCGCTCGCAACCGTTGGATATCATCGCTGATCGGATGGATCTCAACCGTCAGATCAATCATCGCCGATCAGGATCATGGCTTGGATCGATCGCAACTGTTGGATCATCGATGATCGGATGGATCGGAACGGTCCGATCGTTCATCACTGATCGGGATCATGGCTTGGATCGATCGCAACCGTCGGATATCATCACCGATTGGATGGATCGCAACCGTCGGATCAATCATCGCCGATCGGGCCGGATCATGGCTTGGATCGATCACAACCATTGGATCATTACTGATTGGATGGATCGCAACCGTTGGATCAATCATCGCCAATCAGGATCATGGCTTGGATCGATCGTAATCGATCGTTGGATCATCGACGATCGGATATCGTAACGGTCCAATCGATCATCGCCAATCGGGATCATGGCTTGGATCGATCGCAACCATCGGATATTATCGCCGATCGGATGGATCGCAATCGTCAGATCAATCATTGCCGATCGAGATCATGGCTTGGATCGCTCGCAACCGTCGGATATCATCACTGATCGGTTGGATCGCAACTGTCGAATTGATCATCGCCGATCAGGATCATGGCTTGGATCGATCGCAATCGATCGTTAGATCATCGACGATCGGATGGATCGCAATGGTCCAATTGATCATCGCCAATCAGGATCATGGCTTGGATCAATCACAACTGTCAGATATTATCGCCAATCAGATGGATCGCAACCATCGGATCGATCATCACCGATCGAGATCATGGCTTGGATCGATCGCAACCGTCGGATCATCGCCAATCAGATGGATCGCAACGGTCCGATATATCGATCATCGTCGATCGGGATCATGGCTTGGATCGATCGCAACTGTCGGATCATCACCGATCAGATAGATTGCAACGGTCTGATCGATCATTGCCGATCAAGACCATGGATTGAATCGATCGCAACCGTCGGATCGTCGCCGATCGGATGGATCGCAACGATCAGATCGATCATTGCCGATCGTGATCATGGCTTGGATCGATCGCAACCGTCGTATCAAAAATTAAATATATCAATATATTAAATTATCATTTTGTAATATTAAATATAATAAACTATAATAATTACTTAATAAAATTAATATTATTAAATTATTTTTTTAAAATATTTAGCGATGCATTGTATATGCGTCGCAATATTGTGACGCATAACCAATGCATCGCAATATTAGTTTTAAATTAATAAACTAATATTGCGACGCATTCCTTATGCATCGCAATATTGCGATGCATAAGGAATGAGTCGCAATATTAGTTTATTAATTTAAAACTAATATTGTGACTGATACGGCTGGCCGATTCCTCTGGGTAATATTATTTTTTGCGCGATTTCCAAAATGATGTGACAACCGACCCAGAAATAGAACTCCAGTGCCGGCCTCCAGCGTTGGCATCCAGCATCGGCCTCCAGCGCTGGCCTTTGGCTCCGGCCTCTAGTGCTGGCCTTTGGCTATGGCCTCCAGCGCCAGCCTCCAGGTCGGCATCCAGCGTCGGCCTCCAGCGCTGGCCTTTGGCTCCGGCCTCCAGTGCTGGCCTTTGGCTATGGCCTCCAGTGCCAGCCTCCAGCGTCGGCCTCCAGCGCCGGCCTTTGGCTCCGGCCTCCAGCGCCAGCCTCCAGCGTCGGCCTCTAGCGCCGGCCTTTGGCCCCGGCCTCCAGTGCTGGCCTTTGGCTACGGCCTCCAGCGCCAGTCTCCAGCGTCGGCCTCCAGTGCTGGCCTTTGGCTATGGCCTCCAGCGCCAGCCTCCAGCGTCGGCCTCCAGCGCCAGCCTTTGGCTCCGGCCTCCAGCTCCGGCCTCCAGCACTGGCCTCTAGTGTCGGCTTCCAGTGTCGGCCTTTTTCACATGCACAATGATCAGTTTCATACAACAGATCCCGTAATTCAAGGTCTATTGCCGTGTACCTCGCTCGCTGAAATCACGAGCAAGTGCTAGCTCGTTCAGCAGTTACTGCTATAAGCGGCCCTCATCCAGCAACGGCTTAACCCCTTGCCGTTCGGAGAAACTTATCCTAACAAGGAAGATTCGACGGTTCCAACAGAATGAGGTAAACGAGACCCCCAGATAGGTATAAAAAGAGGACCCGAGCTCAATGCGAGGGGAGCTCTCTGGATCTTTATCTCTCAAGTTCTACTCATATACAATTCCTGTTCTACCACCCACTGATTTGGGCATCGGAGGGTCCCCACCGAAACCACTGGTCCGGGACTTTTTGCAGGCTATTGAAGGAAGACGGTGACCTCTCCACATTATCAAAGGCCTACGGAAATCTCAGCTCGCCCGACGTTCATCGCAAGTGATTTGGCAGCAACAGATTGGCGCGCCAGGAAGGGGGGCACCAGTTCGCATAGGAAGAAGACGGAAAGTTCTCCCTGTGACCCCACCAATTCTGCAAGGAAAACGATGGTGACTACACGAGCATAGGAGGCTTCCTCCAGTCAAGCCGCGGAGCACATTCCACGGGCTGAACAATCGGAGGCCAACCTCCATGTTCCGCCCCCTGCTCAGATAAGCCAGTCGGACCGGCTCGAGGTTCTAGCTCACCAGGTCCAGGACTTGAAGACAATGGTACGAGGACTGCAAGAGCATTGTTTGGCTGCTGCACCTCAACCCCCTGCGTCTGATGAAGGGGTGCGGGGGACCGTCCAGTCTCACCAAGGTGAGACCCCACCTGAGGTCTCCCACCGCTCACCCCCCGAGCCTCATCACTGGGGGGCTTCGAAGCGGCGACGGTCCCCCTCTCGTCACACCGGTCATTCCCACCACCGGCCGGAGGAGAGAGAGTTCAGACGGGTGCGTTCCTTGCGCCGGCGATCTTCTTCGGCTTCTTCTTCTGATTCGTCTTGAGATGGCGCCCTCATGAAAACTACCCGTCGGGCCAAGCAAAGACTCGACGAGTATCATCGGCGGTTGGAGGAGCTTAGCCGCCAGATTGCAGATCCTCACGGGATGGACTATGAGCGTCGCCCCCCGCTTTCCTGGCATATCATGAAGGAACCGGTCCCGCCCTGATTCCATCTCCCCCAACTGGATCCATACGATGGAACGATGGACCCCTTGGACCACCTGAAAAGCTACAAGGTCCTCATGCAAGTCCAGGGAACGACGGACTCCCTTTTATGCATCACCTTTCCGGCCACCCTTCGCAAGGCGGCACGCCCATGGTACTCCCGCTTGCCTCCACGCAGCATCAACTCATTTCAGCAACTCGAGCGATCTTTCCTGGCCCATTTTGATGCCTGTCGAAAGATCCCATGAGTGGCTGATAGTCTCTTTGCTGTCCAGCAGAGGAGCGGCAAGACCTTGAAGGATTTTGTGCTCAATTTAAGGAAGCAGCGTTGGAGGTGTACAACCTGGAAGACTCCGTAGCCACTTTGGCATTAAAACGAGGGCTTCGCCCGTCTAGGTTTGTTTATTCTCTGGACAAGAAGCCTCCGGGTTCTTATGCTGAACTTCTGAGCCGAGCACAGAAGTACATCCGCGCCGATGAGGCAGATTCTTCCTGGAGGGAAGTTAACAAGAACACCGGTAAGAAACCACCACCTACTGATCATGCCGGTGCGCGACCTCGGAAGCCTGAGCCTTCTCACCGCTCAGATCGCTGACCACAGACGCTTGTTCCTAAGGAGCAATTCACTCCCCTCATGGCTCCTATATCTCACATCCTGCTGGAGATCGAGGAGGAACCATATTTCAAGCGTCCGGCTCCCTTGAAGTCTGGGGCCCCCTACAACAAGGAGTTTTACTGCCGGTACCATCGAGACTATGGTCACGACACTGAGGATTGCCGCCATCTGAAAAAGGCCATTGAGGAGCTGGTTCAGTAGGTCCACCTGAGCAAATTCGTCCGAAGGGGAAACCTCCCCACTTCGGGCCCATCGGCGCCTCCGATTCATCCGGTTGGCGTGGACAATACTCCAATAGAAAAGACCATAGCCATGATTTCCTGGGGGCAGGTGGCAGTTCAAAGAGGCAGCGAGAGGGAATAGATTCTGTAATTCCTTTCTTTGGAAAGGATTTAGATGGGGTAGTTAATAAGCATGACGACAGTGTCGTTGTGTCCATGACTATAGCCAAACACCCTGTAAAAAGAATTTTAATTGATAGTGGGAGTTCGGTGGATGTTTTGAGCTACGAGGCTTTTGTTCGGATGAACTTGTCAAGTCTTCACTCCAACCCATTGCGTGCCTCTGATGGACTTCACTGGAGACTCGGTGAACGTTGAGGGGGAGATTGCCCTCCCAGTCACGGCTGGAACTCCTCCATGCCAGAGCACCGTGGTTGTAAATTTCTTGGTGGTCTGGGTCCCACTGGCTTACAACGCTATCTTGGGGAGACAGGGTTGAATCTGCTAGATGCCGTAATCTCCACTAAGAGATTATTGGTAAGGTTCCCTACCGACGAAGGAGTCGGAGAGATGAAGGGGGAGCAAAGCCCGCCATCGCTCTGCTATCATTTGTCTCCCAACCCGCTGGAAGCGGCGTCGGCAATAGCCTCTGAGCCGCACGATCCTCGGGAGCTGGGAAGGAGGGGAGAGCCAGTCGAGCACCTTCTGACCCTCCCCTTGGGTGATGACTCAACAAAGACTGTTCAGGTGGGGGCATTGCTTCCAGAAGAGGCACGTGGTCGACTTCTTACTTTCCTGCGTGCCAACACCGACATCTTTGCATGGTCGTCCTCGGACATGCCGGGCATCCCCGAAGAAGTGATCACCCATCGGCTCAACCTCAGGCCAGAATGTTGGCCGATCCAACAGAAAAAAAGAAATTTTGCTCCAGATAGACAGAAAGCTATCGATGAAGAAGTTCGCAAGTTAATGGCTGCAGGCCACGTTCGAAGGTTTATTACCCCGAATGGTTGGCCAATGTGGTGTTAGTCCGCAAGACCAACGGAAGCTGGAGAATGTGCATAGATTTCACTGACCTCAACAAAGCATGCCCAAAGGACAGCTTTCCCCTGCCCCGGATCGATCAACTGGTGGATGCTACATCCGGACATGAGGTCCTTAGCTTCATGGATGCTTTCTCTGGATACAACCAGATCCGGATGAATCCAGCGGATGAAGAAGCTACCTCCTTCATAACTGAGAAGGGGTTATACTGCTATAGGGTAATGCCTTTTGGGCTAAAGAATGCGGGAGCCACCTACCAACGGCTGATGAACAAGGTCTTCGAAGGCCAGATAGGACGCAACATGGAAGTGTACGTGGATGACATGTTAACAAAAAGCATCCATGCCACTGACCATATCGCGGACCTAACAGAGACTTTTGACAACCTTCATCGGTACCAGATGAAGCTGAACCCACGCAAGTGTGCATTTGGGGTGACAGCGGAAAGTTCTTGGGTTTTATGGTAACCCGGTGGGGGATCGAGGCAAACCCGGACAAAGTTCAAGCCATCTTGGACATGAGGCCTCCACCAATAAGAAGGAAATATAGCGCCTGACGGGGAGGGTGGCCGCCTTAAGTCGCTTCCTGTCTAAGTCTGCAGAGAGGTGCCTACCTTTCTTCAAAGCACTCCGCAAGGTCAACGAGTTCGAATGGACGAAGGAATGTCAAGAGGCGTTCGAGGGGTTAAAGGAATTCTTATCTACCCCGCCGCTGCTAGCCAAGCCCACCGGTGGAGAAGAACTCCTTCTCTACCTTGCGGCCTCTTTGAAGCCGTTAGTTCTGTGCTGGTCCGCGTGGACACCGACGGTGTGCAAAGGCCGGTATACTACACCAGCAAGGTGCTCCACGACAGAGACCAGGTATTCAAATATGGAAAAGATTATCTTCGCATTGATTGTGTCTGCCCAACGTCTGCGGCCATACTTCCAAGCCCACCCGATCGCGGTGATCACAGACTTACCTCTGAAGGCAGTTCTCGCTCGCCCGGATACTTCCGGCCGACTGGCAAGGTGGGCCCTTAAGTTGGGGAAATTCGATCTATCTTTTCGCCCCCGCTCGGCCATGAAGTCTCAAGTCTTGGCGGATTTTTTGGTTGAATGCACTTGGGGAGAGGAGCACCTAAAGAACCTCCTAGGACACTCAGCCCCCCGGAACCAGTGACAATGAATGGGTCCTCCACGTAGACGGGGCGTCGAATTCTCAAGGGAGCGGAGTAGGCCTCATCTTGGCCAACTCGGATGGAGTTGTAACCGAGTGTGCACTTCGCTTCCTCTTTCCAGCCACTAATAATCAGGCAGAATATGAAGCTTTGCTGTCCGGATGAGATTAGCTCAGAGCTTGGGGTGAAACGCCTTAGGGCATTCACCGACTCCCAACTGGTCGCTGGCAAATCACAAGGGAATATGAAGCAAGGGATCCCATCATGGCCCGCTACTTAAGTATGGTGCAATCGCTGGCTTCTCCCATGGCGCACTTTAGCATCAGCTACATTCCTCGACAGGAGAATGCTAGAGCCGACGCCTATCCCGTCTTGCCACCTCAGACTGATGGGATTTTGGGAAGAGCCTATGTGGAGCACTTAGAAGCCCCGAGTATTGACGCACCAAGAGAAATTCTACCAGTGGAGCAGGAGCCTTCCTGGATGGATGCCTACGTCAGGTACTTTACCGAGGGTACCCTCCCAAAAGACCCAGCCGAAGCCAGGAAACTTAAAAGATGGGCCCCAAAGTTTTTCATAATGGAAGGAAAGCTCTACCGGAGGTCGTTCTCATACCCGGTCCTCAGGTGTGTCGGCCCCACCGAAGCTAATTATATTCTGCGAGAGATACATGAAGGTATATGTGGAAGCCATATGGGGGGCAGAGCTCTTGCATACAAAGCCCTACGGCAGGGGTATTACTGGCTGACAATGAAGGAGGATGCATCCGAACTTGTCAAGAGGTGCGACAGCTGCCAGCGCCATGCCAACATTCAACATCAACCGGCATCCCAGCTGACCCCCCTGGCTGCACCCTGGCCCTTTGCACAGTGGGGCATGGACATCCTGGGACCATTCCCTCCAGCCTCCGGACAACGCAAGTTCCTAGTGGTGGCCGTCGACCATTTCACCAAGTGGATCGAGGCGGAAGCTCTCGCTAAGATCACGGAGGTCAAAATAAGGACTTTCTTCTGGAAGTCTGTGGTGTGCCGGTTCGGGCTACCTCACACCCTCGTTACCGATAACGGCCGACAGTTTGACAACATGGCCTTCCGGGAATTCTGCGATGGCCTAGGCATCCATCATCGATTCACCTCCGTGGGGCACCCCCAAACCAACGGTGCAGCCGAGGTGACCAATCGCATCATCCTCCAAGGACTCAGGCTCGGCTAGATAGCTGCAAAGGGCGCTGGGTGGATGAACTCCCCAGTGTACTGTGGGCCTACCACACGACGCCGCGAGCCCCTACTGGGGAAACTCCTTTCAGCCTGGTCTTTGGGACTGAAGCGGTCATTTCGATGGAGATAGGAGTTCCCAGTCCCCGGACGGAATTATACCATGAAGAAAGCAATTCAAACCAGCTGCGAGCCGATCTAGATTTGGTGGAAGAATTGCGAGACCAAGCATAGCTTCGAATGGCAGCATTCCGTCAGTGAGCGGCCAAGTACTACAATGCTCGAGTGCGATCCAAGACGTTCCGTCCGGAGATCTCGTTCTGCGAAGAGCTGAGGTATCAAAGCCAACAGAGGGGGGCAAGCTGGCACCAAAATGGGAAGGACCATACCGGGTCAAGGAGGTACTTCACCACGGGGCTTACAAAGTGGAAGAGCTAGATGGGAAACCACTTCCTCGCACCTGGAACGCCGACAATTTACGCCGGTATTACCAGTAAGGTGCTATCTTCATTAATTTAAATCCATTTGATAGTTTGATGTTCAAAATGTTCACATTCTTTTTGAATGAGTATGTTCAGCAACTAAAGACCGGCCCAGCATCGGCACCAAAGACCGGCCCCGCGTCGGCATCAAAGACCGGTTCCGTACCGGCAAATAAAGACCGGCACCCCGCGTCGGCACCAAAGACCGGTTCCGCACCGGCAACTAAAGACCGGCACCCCGCATCAGCACCAAAGACCGGTTCCGCACCGGCAACTAAAGACCGGCTCCATGTCGGCACTCAAGATCGGCTCCGCGTCGGCAACTAAGACCGGCTCCATGTCGGCACTCAAGACCGGCTCCATGTCGGCAACTAAGACTGGCTCTGTGTCGGCACTCAAGACCGGCTCCACGTCGGCACTAAAGACCGGCCCCGCATCGGCATCAAACACCGGTTCCGCACCGGCAAATAAAGACCGGCACCCCGCGTCGGCACCAAAGACCGGTTCCGCACCGGCAACTAAAGACCGGCACCCCGCATCGGCACCAAAGACCGGTTCCACACCGGCGACTAAGACCAGCTCCGTGTCGGCACTCAAGACCGGCTCCGCGTCGGCAACTAAGACCGGCTCCATGTCGGCACTCAAGATCGGCTCCACGTCAGCAACTAAGATAGGCTCCATGTCAGCACTCAAGACCGGCTCCGCGTCGGCAACTAAGACCGGCTCCGTCGGCACCAAAGACCGGCCCAGCGTCGGCACCAAAGATCGGCTCCGCGTCGGCAACTAAGATCGGCTCCGTGTCGGCACTCAAGATTGGCTCCGCGTCGGCAACTAAGACCGGCTCCGCGTCGGCACCAAAGACCGGCCCCGCGTCGGCATCAAAGATCAGTCCCACACCGGCAATTAAAGACCGGCTCCGCATCGGCATAAAAGACCGGCTCTGCGTCGGCACTAAAGACCAGCTCCGCGTTGGCGTGAAAATCTCAACAGCCTGAATAGGAGAAATGATGGCATGAAAATCGCCGCCCAGAGGATATTAACACCCCTTTTGCGGGTGATTATGCGCTCACCCAGCTCAGGGGTGGGGGGCATCTGATACGGCTGGCCGATTCCTCTGGGTAATATTATTTTTTGCGCGATTTCCAAAAATGATGTGATAGCCGAACCCAGAAATAGAACTCCAGTGCCAGCCTCCAGCGCTGGCCTCCAGCGTCGGCATCCAGCGTCGGCCTCCAGTGCTAGCCTTTGGCTCTGGCCTCCAGTGCTGGCCTTTGGCTACGGCCTCCAGCGCCAGCCTCCAGCGTCGGCATCCAGCGTCGGCCTCCAGCGCTGGCCTTTGGCTCCGGCCTCCAGTGCTGGCCTTTGTCTACGGCCTCCAGCGCCAGCCTCCAGCATCGGCATCCAGCGTCGGCCTCCAGTGCTAGCCTTTGGCTCCGGCCTCCAGTGCTGGCCTTTGGCTACGGCCTCCAGCGCCAGCCTCCAGCGTCGGCCTCCAGCGCCGGCCTTTGGCTCCAGCCTCCAGTGCTGGCCTTTGGCTACGGCCTCCAGCGTCGGCCTCCAGCGTCGGCCTTTGGCCCCGGCCTCTAGTGCTGGCCTTTGGCTACGGCCTCCAGCGCCAGCCTCCAGCGTCGGCCTCCAGCACCAGCCTTTGGCTCTGGCCTCCAGCTCCGGCCTCCAGCGCTGGCCTCCAGCGCCGGCCTCCAGCGTCGGCTTCCAGTGTTGGCCTTTTTCGCATGCACAATGATCAGTTTCATACAATAGATCCGATAATTCAAGGTCTATTGCCGTGTACCTCGCTCGCTGAAATCACAGGCAAGTGTTAGCTCGTTCAGCAGTTACCGCTATAAGCGGCCCTCATCCAGTAACAGCTTAACCCCTTGCCATTTGGAGAAACTTATCCCAACAAGGAAGATTCGACGGTTCCAACAGAACGAGGTAAATGGGACCCCTAGACAGGTATAAAAAGAGGACCCGAGCTCAATGCGAGGGGAGCTCTTTGGATCTTTATCTCTCAAGTTCTACTCATATACAATTCCTGTTCTACCACCCACTGACTTGGGCATCGGAGGGTCCCCACCGGAACCATCGGTCCGGAACTTTTTGCAGGCTATCGAAGGAAGACGGTGACCTCTCCACATTATCAAAGGCCTGCGGAGATCTCAGCTCGCCTGACGTTCATCGCAAGTGATTTGGTAGCAACAGTGATGCATTGGTTATGCGTCGCAATATTGCGACATATATACAAAGCATCGCTAAATTAGTTTTAAATTAATAAACTAATATTGCGACGCATTCATTATGCGTCGCAATATATTGCGATGCATATACAATGCGTCGCAATATTAGTTTTAAATTAATAAACTAATATTGTGACGCATTAGTTATGCATCGCAATATTGCGATGCATAACCAATGCGTCGCAATAATGCGATGCAAATATAATGCGTCGCTAATTTTTCGCCAAAATGTCTATTGGTGGCAACTTAGTGACGTAATCAGCGATGCATTATCTGCGTCGCTGAGTAGCGACGGATTAGCGATGCAATTATGCGTCGCTAAGCCTAATTCATAAACCCCCCCTCTTCTTCTTCCTCCTCACGAGCCCGATCCCCCCCCCAACCGGCGCCTCCTTAATTTCTCCTCCTCCCTCTTCTTCGGCGGCTCTCCGGCACCCGACGACCTCGCCGGCGAGGCTTATTTTCAGGTACTCCTCCCTCCCTCCCCCACCCCCTTCCCGTTCCGACCACGATGATAGGCATGGCCATTGTTGCCGGCCGTGGCCGTCGTTGCCGGCCTCGCCCTCCCTCCCTCCTCCCACCCCACCCCCTTCCCGTTCCGACCACGGTGATGGCCATGGCCGTCGTCTCCGGCCACGGTCGTCGTCTCCGGCCACGACCGTGGCCGTGGCCATTATTGCTGACAGTGGCCGTCGTTGTCGGCCATGCCCGTGGCCGGCAACACGGTGGCCCAGTCATGGTGGCCAGGCCACCGTTAAAAAAAAAATTGCCGGGGGGGGGGGGCCCGACTCCCTCTTGTTCCAACCACTACATCTCTGGACACGGCTGTGGCGGCACCTCGGTGGCCTAGCCACCGTGGCCATGCCACCGTAAAAAAAAAATGGCTGGGGGGTTTTTTCCCACCCCCACCCCCTCCCGTTCGGGCCGTGGCCGGCAACGACGGCCACGGCCGTCGCCATGGCCCAAACTGGAGAGGGTGGGGGGGGGGGGGGGTGGGAAAAAAAACCCAGCCATTTTTTTTACGGTGGCCTGGCTACGGTGGCCAGGCCACCGAGTTGCCGGCCACGGCCATGGCTGGCAACACGGCCGTGTCCAGAGACGACAGCCACAGCCACGGCCACAGCCACCGTAAAAAAAAATGGCAGGGGGGTTCCCCACCCCCTATCATTGCTAGCCATGGCCACGGCCATGGCTGGCCACGGTGGCCTGTGGCCAGGCCACCGGTTAAAAAAAAATTATTATAAAATAATATTTTATAATATTACAAAATTTATTATAAAATACACAAAAAATTATAAAATAATATTTTTAAAACAAAATATATTGTTTATTATAAAATAATAAAATTTATTACAAATAAAAAAATTTTATAATACAAAAAATTGCATAACTAATTTTTTAATTAATACAAAAAAATTATTATAAAATAATATTTTATAATATTACAAAATATATTCATAACTAATTTTTCAACCAGAAATTAATTAATTAATATTATAAAAAATATTCTTAGTAAGTTGTTTTGTTATTATAATCTTAATAATTTATTCGATCATATTATTTTATAAAAACAAAAGGGGTTTTTTTCCCAACGCCTCCCATGAAAAAAATAAAAATAAAAAATATAAAGGGGTTGCCCCCTTTCTTGCCGGCCACCGCAGCGTCCGTCGTCGCCGCGCACGGCCTTGGCTGGGTGGTTGCCGTCTGCGGCTTGGCCATGATGGCCGATCCACAGGTAGGATAAAAAAAACAATTTCGAACCCTCAAAGAAGTCCCATTCGACTATTTTTTAATTAATACAAATAATTTATTATAAATTAATATTTTATAATATTACAAAATATTTTGCATAACTAATTTTACTGATTAAATTAATTAATTAATATTATAAAAAATATTACTAATATGTTGTTTTGATATTATATTCTTAATAATTTATTGGATCATATTATTATATCACTTAAATTTAGAGAACCTCTATAGTAATATCATTGTATATAATAATAATATTACAATAAAATTAAATACAATAAATTTAGAGAACCTCTATAGTATTATATAAATATTTTATACAAATTTATATTAGTGATATTATTATATTAGATTATAATGATTTTATAATATCATTATATTGAACTATTTTGTTTGATGAAATTTTAAAATAATATGAGGATTCTAATTTTGTTGTAATTATATTGTGATATTATAATGATATTATAATTATATTATTTAATAATATAAGGGTTCTAATTTTAAAATAATGGGTGGGTAGGCATGGTGCTCCGGCCACGTGGCCATGGGCCGTGGCCGCCCAGCCATGTGGCCATCCCGCCCTGTTATGTCTTGATTATTTACATTTGTGATGCATTAGATTAATATTTAAAAGTTTATTATTATTTATTTCTTTATAGCTGTTTATGCAATAATATTTATGCATTTGTAGTTATTTACAATTGTTATGTCTTGATTATTTACATTCTGCTTCAAATTGAATGATGCATTAAATTATGTAATGCTAGAATGAAAGTCTTGTTGTATTTTATTTAATTTTCAGCAACAAATTAGTAGTTTCAATGATTTATATTTTAGTCTTCACAAACATTTATATTCGACATAATAATCTTAAGAAGTCAGTGACTATATATATAACTATTCCTATATATGTATAATTGACAAGAAGTTAAGAATAACAAGCATAAGTTCGATTGTCTTCGGATTTCCATATTATTAATCACAGCACTATAACCTTTAGACCCGTTTGAGAATTTGTAAGACTTAGTCTTGCAAATTCTCAAATTGTCCTGGTGGACAGTTTGAGAATATTTTTTGCGATATGTTAGTCTGCTATTAATCATCGTTGGTTGAGATTGCGGTTTGTATTTGCTCATACGTTCTCCTAGTGTGGCATATATGCCACACATTTAGGAGAACATATGGGGAAATGCTGCTGAAATTTCAACGTAAACCGATCGATGATAATTAATAGCAGAATAACATATCACAAAAAATATTCTTGAATGGGATAGGGCCTTACCTTTTAGACATGGAGTGAAGGTGGAATTAATTTAGGACACTTGAATGCTTGTGAAGTCTCATGATTGAAACGGACCGCGCGGCCCGAACCCAAGCCCTAGCATTAGCCTGGCATGAACCTGTGCCTCGGTCCTTGCTAGCACGCAAGGATCGTAGCCGTGGCCCGGCCTTGCAGGGTAGGGACCTTAGTTGTCTAAAAAAAATTGGTTTAGTTATAAATGATTTAAATGGTTATTATTAACCTTAGTTGTGTAAAAGAAATAATTTAGTTATATATTTAGTAATGCTAATATAGTTTTATATTGTGGTTTCCTTTAATGGTTTACCAGAAATTGTATAAGTCGGTCAAAAATGAGCGGGGCTCGCTCGTGGATGTATGCAAGGATAAAAGATGGCTTGCTTAATCCAGATTTTCTGAATGGATTGGAAGAATTTATCGCATTTGCATGTAGCCAACCTGAATGGATGGATGGGCCTAGGATTAGGTGCCCATGCAACTTCCACAGGTGTCAGAATAAAGCCTACAGAGATGTTGAAACTGTTAAGGTGCATTTGTGTAAAAAGGGGTTTGTTCCTGATTACGATGTTTGGTACTGTCATGGTGAACCAGAGGAAATTCCAGCAGCTGTTACAAGCCAACAAGTGTCAATTCCCGTTGATGAACCATTTGTGAATTTAAACACATATGAAGAAATGGTGATGAATGCATCGGGTAATGAATTCAATCAGAATACATTTATGGAAGAACCAAATCCAGATGCACAACAATTTTATGATATGTTGCGTGCTGCAAATCAAGAATTGTATCCTGGTTGTGAGGGTCATTCCCAGTTGTCTACGGCTGCTCGGTTGTTGAATATTAAGGCAGAACATCGATTATCAGAAAAGGCGTTCAATTCTGTAGCTGGGTTAATCAAGGAAATTTTGCCAAATGATAATGTTGTAGCAGACAGTTTTTACTCAACGAAGAAGTTGTTGCGTGGGCTTGGGCTCCCAGTTAATAAGATCGATTGTTGCTTGAACAATTGTATGATATTGGGGTGAAGACTCAGAGCTGAGATGGTGTAAGATTTGTGGGCAATCGAGGTACAAAAACGGCGAAGGGGGAGCTAGTACAAGTAGGAGGAAAAGTGTGCCTTACAAGAGGATGCATTACTTTCCTCTTACTCCACGCCTGCAGAGATTATACAGATCTGAGGCTACAGCTGCTGATATGAGATGGCATGCCGAACATGAATCTAAAGAGGATGAAATGCGGCATCCATCAGATTCAAAAGCTTGGAAGCATTTCAATGAAAATCATCCTGATTTCGCTGAAGATATAAGGAATGTGAGATTAGGTCTTTGTACCGATGGCTTCCAACCATTTGGTCAAGCGGGGCAACAGTATTCATGTTGGCCTGTGATACTGACTGTATATAACCTTCCTCCATGGAAGTGCATGAAAGATACTGCAATGTTTTTGACAGTTTTGGTTCCAGGACCATCAAATCCAAAGGAAAAGATTGATGTCTTCCTGCAACCGTTGGTGGCCGAATTGAAAATGTTGTGGGAAACAGGAGTCGTAGCCTACGACATTTCTATGAAACAGAATTTCATCATGAGAGCTGCTTTGATGTGGACAATAAGTGACTTCCCGGCATATGCAATGTTGTCTGGTTGGAGCACTGCTGGACGTCTGGCATGCCCTCATTGCATGTATGATTCGGATGCATTTACATTGCAGAAGAGTGGTAAGCAGTCATGGTTTGATAATCATAGGAAGTTCTTGCCCCCAAATCATCCTTACAGGCGTAACTTGATCGCCTTCCGGAAGAACAAAGCAGTCACAAAATTTGCCGAACCGGTTAGGTCCGGCACGGATATATTTGATACTATAGAGCATTTGGGGTTGAGGTATGCTTGGGAACCAGATGCAGATAGAATAAATGGCCGTATATGTAAAGAACATAACTGGAAGAAGCGGAGTATATTTTGGGATTTGCCTTATTGGAGCACAAATCTCATCCGGCACAACTTGGATGTTATGCATATCGAGAAAAATTTCTTTGATAACATATTTAACACGGTGCTAAACATCCCGGGAAAAACCAAAGACACTGCAAAGTCAAGAGAAGAACTTAATCAGTATTGCAGAAGAGGTGATTTGAGGAGGAGTGCCGACGGGACCTATCCTAAAGCCTGTTACACTCTTGACAGAAATTCACGAGAAGTTTTATGTAACTGGCTTAGAGGGTTAAAATTTCCAGATGGTTATGCCTCAAATATCGGTAGGTGTGTGGACATGCATAAGCTCAAGTTGTTCGGCATGAAGAGTCACGACTGCCATGTTTTCATGCAACGGTTATTGCCTATAGCTTTTCGTGAGTTGCTTCCGCAACATGTCTGGAAGGCATTGACAGAGCTCAGCTTGTTCTTCAAGGAGTTATCTGCCGCAGTCATTACTTCTGCATCCATGGCAAGGCTTGAGGAGGAAATTCCAATTATTTTATGCAAGCTGGAGCGAATATTTCCTCCAGTTTTTTTGACTCAATGGAGCATTTACCGGTTCACTTGCCATACGAAGCGAGCATAGCTGGTCCCGTGCAGTATCGCTGGATGTATCCTTTCGAGAGGTAAATATATACATCATTAAGACATGTTGACATTTCAAATATTATTTCATTGCGAGAAAATTGGTTAATTTTTTGTCTCAACTTTACATATAGGTACCTTAAGAAGTTAAAAAATAATGTGCGTAATAAGGCAAGGGTTGAAGGTTCTATATGCAATGCACACTTGGTCGAAGAAGTTTCAGCTTTTGCCTCGCATTACTTTGAGGGTCACGTCCACACGAGGAGCCAAAATCTTGGTCGTAACGATGACGTATGTGTGGACGAAGGAGAACCTAATGACGGTAGAATATCAATTTTTAAAGGTATCGGCCGTTCATTTGGGGGCAGAAGTCAAGAAATCTTAGCGATATGGAGTATAATGCAGCACATTATTACATCCTAATGAACTGTAGAGAAGTCGATCCATATATTGAGTAAGTGTATACTTCAATGCTTAATTGGAACTTCTAATTTAAATTACAATATACCAATATTTAATTGCTAACATCAGTTTTAATCCTTATCATCCCATAAGGATGTATTGTGATAGACAACGACAGATGAATCCCGACATCAGTCAAGTTGCAATTGGACAGAAGTTAGAAACGGAGTTCGCTTACTGGTTTTATGAATTTGAGTAGTATCACTCAATCAATTTCAATAATGGCTTTTATTTTTTGAATTGGTTGTGAATAGCTTATTAATTTATAGGTAAACGGTCCATGGTCCACAACCGATAATATTTTCATTAAATGTCTATCGCAATGGCCATTGAAGACCGTAACAACCTCTACTGGCTATTTTGTTAATGGGTACAAATTTCAGATTGAACGATTAGCAGCTTCAAGAGGCACGCAGAACTGGGGCGTGTGTGTTAAAGGAGAAAGTGTTGGAGCAAATATGCAGGATTATTACGGAAAGTTAGTAGAGGTGGTTGAAGTTGAATATCCCGGTTGGCCTATGAAACGAACCGTATTGTTTCGTTGCGATTTGTTCGATCCGACAGTTCCTGTGGGCAAAAGGGTTTGTTGACCTCAGATTATTTTGATGATTACAAAACTATTAGACAACTCTAAGCTTGATACAGGGAAGTTCGGTCGCCTTGCAGGTAAGTATCTGCGTGCAAAATTGACTGGTAAGAAAGTACTTCACTCTATTTTGCCTTAGATAATTTTATTGGCCTAGGAGTTAACTGGTTAGCTAACTTGTTATTCCATTTAGCTAGCTGGCATACCTCTCAGATAGCTAATACGTTGTCTCAGTGCTTGGGCCGAACGGATGCTTATTCTAGCTAGCTGGTTAGCTAGCTTGTTAGCTGGCTGGAGTTCCTTCAGCTAACTAGTGTGCTCGTCACAGTGCTTGGCCGAACACTCTTTAATTTTAGCTAGCTGGTTAGCTAGCTTGGGATGCCTTAGAGCTAACTGGAATTCATCTTAGCTAACTCCAGTTACCTGTTAACTTTCCTGGCTGAATGGACTTAAATTTTAGTTAACTGTTGAGCTAGCTGCCAGACCTTCTAGCTAGCTGGTGGTTCTTTTAGCTAACTGGTTAGCTAACTATTTTATCCTGGAGCTAACTGCTTAGCTAACTATTTTTCACAGGTGAGCTTGTGTCCGTGAGGTTTGAAAATTTAGTTAGCTGAAGAGCTAACTCCCTCTCACTCTGCCGTTTGAATTCTTGCTTAGCTAACTGGAGAGCTAGCTATCTTTTGGTTAGTTAGCTGGAGAGCTAACTAAGCTGGGCGGTTTGTATGCTATTTTTGAAATTAGTTAGCTAGTGAGCTAACTGACTTTTCTTTAGTTAGCTATTGAGCTAACTCCCCTTTACCTGTAACCATTGCAGCCGAGAGCTTTAAAATTTTAGTTAGCTGGGGAGCTAACTAGAATTGCACGGCCTCTTTATTTTGACATTTAAATTGCCTGTTAGTTAGCTGAAGAGCTAAGTATCTGCTGTTTAGTTAGCTGCTAAGCTAACTAAGAGCCCTGCACCTTTTTCTGCTGGCGTTTACTTTTGCTGTTAGTTAGCTAGGAAGCTAACTAGCAACCATTTTAGTTACCTATGGAGCTGCCTCTGGACGATTTTTTTTCAGCCGTGGCCTCTCTTGTGAGCTAGCTGACTAGCTAGCTAAGATTTGCTGCTTATCTCTTGGCCGAATGTTTTCTTGACTTCAGCTACCTAGAGTTATTTCAGCCAACTGCCGCCTGAGTTCTTAGTTTGCTTTTCCTCTCTTACCTCTCTTTATTGCTATTTTGAGCTACATTTAACTTTTGGATTTTTGAATCTTTATAGTGCTCTCCTTCCTTAAATGGAGTTCAGCATTCAATGCTTAAGGGAAACATTTTTAATAGTTATATTTTCTTCCCGTTTTTATTTCCATTTGTTCCTAATGTATCTAACAGATATTTTCTTGTTGGATGAATATAAATAGGTAGGATTTGAAGCACACACGATTTTGAAAAAGTGATTTTAAAGAGAAAGAAATCCAAGAAAAGAGCTTATATTGCATATTGTTGAGTGGTTGATAAAAGAGTTGCTGTGCATTCAAGTTCATTCATTGCTCCAAAAAGTCATCGGATCTTTGAAAAATTTCAAGCAATCAAGACTACAGCTACTTCGACCTCGTTCATTTATTGCTGAGTTTATTGCTTCAAAAAATTGTAAAGTATATTCTGGATATTTGCTTATTTAGGAGCTTCTCTTTATCATTCCTTGTTCATTTTGTAAAAAGGGTTAGTGTTAACCCTAATTATTTTGGCTTCCTTGTGCCCTGAAACAAGAGGACTAGCCTAGGTTTGGCTAGGGTTTTGGCTTCCTTGTGCCATAAACAAGAGGACTAGCCTAGGTTTGGCTAGGGTCTTTGGCTGCCTTGTGCCGTATAAACAAGAGGGCTAGCCTGGTTCGGCTAGAGGTTGTAATCGTTGTGATACGATTAGTGAAATTCCCAAAGGTTTTGGGGAGTGGATGTAGGTGCTGAGTTTGGCACCGAACCACTATAAACTTCTGTGTTTGTGGTTGTTTGATTCTTCATTGTTATCTTTCTGTGCACTCCACTACACCGCTGCAAATTAAAATTAGGGTTTAAGCACATACTTGCATAGTAATTAATTTTTAATAACCCAATTCACCCCCTCTTGGGTTGCTACATCTGGGCAACAAGTGGTATCAGAGCAGAGTGCTCTTGATTCCTATAGCTTTGATTAGCTTGGAGCCAAAGATCAGTAGTAATCCCAATGAGTTCTATGTTGACTGAAGGACAATCAACTAATAGACCACCTTTGTTCAATGGAACAAATTACACATATTGGAAAGCACGAATGAAAATCTTCATTCAAGCACTAGATTATGATTTATGGGGAATCATAATTAATGGACCACACACACCCACTATTATGATTGAAAATATTAATATTGCAAAACCTGAATCTGAATGGGATGAGCAAGATAAGAAATTAGCTCAATTAAATGCTAAGGCTATGAATGTTCTTTATTGCTCTCTTGATGCAAATGAGTTTAATCATATCTACTTGCATGTCTGCTAAGGAAATCTGGGATAGACTTGAAGTCACCCATGAGGGTACAAATCAAGTCAAGGAATCCAAAATAAATATGCTTGTTCATAAGTATGAATTATTTAAGATGGATCCTACTGAAAATATTACTGATATGTTTACAAGATTTACTGACATTATTAATGGACTGAAAAGTCTTGGAAAATCTTATGCTAACAGTGATCTTGTTAGAAAAATCTTAAGATCTTTACCTAGGACATGGGAAGCAAAAGTCACTGCAATTCAAGAAGCAAAAGATCTCAACACTTTATCACTTGAAGAGTTGGTCGGTTCTTTGATGACTCATGAGCTTCAGCAACGACAACATATCGATGAAGATGAATCAAAGAAGAAAAGGACCATGGCTTTGAAGAGTGCAACTCAAGAAGATGAAAGTGAAGAAACCACAAGTGACAGTGAGAAAGATGATGAAATGACACTTATTTCAAGAAAATTTAAAAGGTTCATGAAGAGAAAGAAATTTGGAAAAAGAAAATAATTTGTCAAAGGAGATCATAGCAAAGATAAGGAAAAGAGTGAACCTCCTACATGCTATGAGTGCAAGAAGCCTGGACACATCAGACCAGATTGTCCACTATTAAAGAAAGGATCTAAAAGAATAAAGAAAAAGGCAATGATGGCTACTTGGAGCGACAGTGAAGCAACAAGTTCAGAAGATGAAGAGAAAACTGAAGTTGCAAATGTTTGCTTCATGGCTGATAATGATGAAAGTCCTAACTTTTTAGATGACTTTACCTTTGATGAATTACAATATGCATTTTATGAACTTATTGATGATTTTGCAAATTTAAGTTCAAAAAGCAAAGAATTGAAAAATGAAATCAAAAATCTTACTCTTGAAAAGGAAAGAATTTCAAAGGATAATGAATCATTGTTAAAGGAAAACCAAGATTTGAAAAATGAAGTGGATAAATTAAAACCAATTGTTGATAGATTTAGTCTAAGTTCAGAAAAATTAGAAATGATTTTAAATAGTCAAAGAGCTGTTTACAATAGAGCTGGTCTTGGATACAATACTTTTAAAAGACAAAAATTTTTCAAAAATATTTATGAGCATGCTGATGATTCTACTAAAATTACATGTTTTAAATGTGAAAAAATTGGACACAAAGCTTATATTTGTCAAACACAAAAGATAAGAAAAATATGGGTTCCAAAAGGAACCATCTTGACTAACCCTAAAGGACCCAAGAAAGCTTGGGTACCTAAAAACAAAAATTAAAATTGTGTATGCAGGTGTGTCTTGCAACCCGAGCAATTAAAAGACAATGGTACTTGGATAGCGGGTGCTCAAGACACATGACCGGTGATGAATTGCAATTCATCACTTTGGAAGCAAAAGATGGAGGTGCTTGTTACTTTCGGTGATAATGGCCAAGGAAAAATAATTGGCATTGGAAAAATAGGTATCACACCTCATGCTTATATTGATAATGTTTTGCTTGTGAAAGGATTGAAACACAATTTACTTAGCATTAGTCAATTATGTGACAAAGGATTTAATGTTACTTTTGAATCATCTCTATGCATTGTTAAAAGTCCTGCAAATGAAAACATGAAATTTGTTGGTCATAGGCATGGTAATGTATACATTGTTAATTTAAATGATTTGCATGATCAGAATATTGATTGCCTAGTTGCTACAAACAATAAAACTGATAATAGTTGGTTATGGCATCGTAGGCTAGCTCATGCAAGCATGGATTTATTATCTAAATTAATTAAGAAGGATTTAGTACATGGTTTGCCAAAACTTATTTTTGAAAAAGATAAGATTTGTAATGCTTGTCAATTTGGAAAACAAACCCGAGTATCTTTTAAATCTAAGAATTTGGTTTCAACCACTAGACCGTTGGAGCTCTTGCATATGGATTTATTTGGTCCTACAAGAACAACTAGTCTAGGAGGTAAAAGATACGGTTTTATTGTTATTGATGATTTCTCTCGATTTACATGGGTTTTATTTCTATCTAGTAAAGATGAAGCATTTCAGCATTTCAAAAACTATTTAAAAGAATTACAAACGAAAAAAATTCTTTTGTTTTGTCGATATGAAGTGATCATGGAAAAGAATTGATCATGGAAAAGAATTTGAATTTTTTTTGAAGAATTTTGTAATGAAAATGGAATTGAACATAATTTTTCTGCACCAAGAACACCACAACAAAATGGAGTAGTTGAAAGAAAGAATAGAACATTAGAGGAAATGGCGCATACCATGTTGTGTGAAAGCAATCTTCCAAAATATTTTTGGGCAGAAGCTATTAACACTGCATGTTATGTTTTAAATCGTGCATTAATCAGACCTATTTTGAAAAAGACTCCATATGAACTTTGGAAAGGAAGAAAACCTAATATAAGTTACTTTCATGTTTTTGGATGCCGATGTTTTGTATTAAATAATGGAAAATCAAACCTTGATAAATTTGATGCTAAGTCTGATGAAGAATTTTTCTCGGATATTCTTTACATAGTAGAGCTTTAGAATATTCAATAAAAAGACTTTAGTA
The DNA here is from genome assembly GCA_900491605.1 of Calamus simplicifolius. NCBI lineage: Eukaryota > Viridiplantae > Streptophyta > Magnoliopsida > Arecales > Arecaceae > Calamus > Calamus simplicifolius. The sequence continues at coordinate 721,462 of UESW01004199.1, forward strand.
GTTGAAGAATCAATTCATGTTATCTTTGATGAATCTAATGATCTTCATCAAGGAAGGGAAAAGGTATAAATGATGCAGATGACATTGAAGATCAATTCAAGGACATCACACTGAAGGATAAGAACGACTGGATACACAAGAGGTAAATGGAGAAGGGAACGCTGACCTACCTGAAACCTCACAAGGTAATGATAAATTAGAAAGAGGTTGGAGCTATGTTCTCAATCACCCCAAAGATCAAATTATTGGTGATCCTTCTCAAGGAGTTAGAACTAGATCATCATTTAGAGATGCTTGTAATAACTTGGCATTTGTATCTAAAATTGAACCTAAATATTATGATGATGCTAAAAATGATGTTGATTGGATTAATGCCATGCATGAGGAACTTAACCAATTTGAAAGAAATAATGTTTGGACTCTTATTGAAAGACCTCATGATCATCAAATTATTGGAACTAAATGGGTTTATAGAAAAAAATTAGATGAACATGGTAATATAATTAGAAATAAGGCAAGATTAGTAGCTAAGGGTTATAATCACGAAGAGGAAATTGATTTTGATGAAACTTATGCCCCAGTTGCTAGATTAGAAGCTATTAGATTACTTCTTGCTTATGCTTGTTATATGAATTTTAAATTATATCAAATGGACGTTAAAAGAGTTTTCTTAAATGGATACATTGTTGAACAAGTTTTTGTGGAACAACCACCGGCTTTGAAAATCACTTGTTTCCAAATCACGTTTTCAAATTAAACAAGGCTTTATATGGTTTGAAACAAGCCCCCAGGCGTGGTATGAAAGATTAAGCAAATTCTTGATTAGTAATGATTTTATTCGAGGAACTACGGATACAACTTTATTTATTAAAAGATAAAATAAATATTTTAATTATTCAAATCTATGTTGATGATATCATATTTGGTGCCACTAATGATTCTTTGTGCAAGGACTTTGCTAAGCTTATGCAGGGAGAGTTCGAGATGAGTATGATGGGTGAACTGACCTACTTCCTCGGACTACAAATTAAACAAAGCAAAGATGGGATCTTCATAAGCCAATCCAAATATACCAAAGAAATGATCAAGAAGTTTGGCATGGAGACATCCAAGAGTATCGGTACCCCTATGAGCTCATCATGTAGACTTGAATCCTATAATTTTGAAAAGTCTGTTGATTTAAAATTATATAGAGGCATGATTGGATTATTATCATAGTTTAATTCTAGTAGGCCAGATATTTTATTTAGTGTTTGTTTGTGTGCAAGATATCAAACCAATCCTAAAGAATCACACTTGCTTGCTGTTAAAAGAATATTTAAATATTTAAATGGAACAGTAAATTTAGGTATATGGTATGACAAACAATCTAGCATTGACTTAATAGGATACACTGATTCAGACTTTGCTGGATGTAAATTAAATAGAAAATCAACCACTGAAACTTGCCAGTTTCTAGGTGTTAACTTAATCTCATGGTTTAGCAAAAGCAAACTTCAGTAGCACTGTCTACGGCCGAGGCTGAATACGTTGCAGTTGGAAGTTGTTGTGCTCAAATCTTATGGATTAAGCAACAGCTAGAAGATTATGGTATTAAACAAAAAGCTATACCTATAAAATGTGATAATACAAGTGCAATCAATTTAACTAAGAATCCTATTCATCATTCCAGAACTAAACATATTGAAATTAGACATCATTTCATTAGAGATCACGTAAATAATGAAAATGTTGTTATTGAATTTTTAAATACTGAAAATCAAATTGCTGACATTTTTACTAAGCCTCTTGATGAAACAAAATTTTATAAAATCAGAAGAGAATTAGGGATGTTTGATCTAACCATTTAATGAATCAATTAATGAATTGATATGATATCTAATTGATGTGACATCTTTTAATCAAATCAATTAAAGGGAACATCCTATCAAATTAAATGCTTGAGTATGCTGCAAGCTTTAAGCTTTTTCATCTTTATGAAGCATAACTTCCATTAATTCTTTCCACCAACCGACATTTGCTAGCTTTTTCTTTTGATGGCAATTAACCGATCAGGCAACCAAACAGTCACCTGGCCAGCTAACCATCAAGCCATCTCCCTATATAACCTTTTTCACCCAACCGATTCTTCATTCAAGCCGTCTCCCTCATTCTTTCTCACTTTAAGCCGAGCGTCTTCACCACTCCTCCTCTCATTCTCATCCTCCCTTTCATTCCATCAATCAACCTATCAATCCTTTCTTCCATTCTCTATCAATCCATCTTGAAGATAATTGATGGCTCCTAAGAAAAAGACAATCGTAAGAGATGACGATTGTGCTGATCTTCGTCGGAAGTCTTCTACTTCTTCATCTCATATCAACTCCCTTCTTGCATCTAAATTTTTTGCTTATGGAAGGTTAGTTGATTTTAACTTCTTAGAACAGGAAGGTTTTAAAATTGGAAAACTGTTAGTTAATCAAGGTTGGGATAAGCTCTTATCCACCAAGAGACCTATTTATCCTGAGCTTATCAGGGAATTTTATGAAAATATCTCTTTTGGTAGTGGGACTATCACTTCCTTTGTGAAAAAGACTAAAATCGGCCTAGACTGTAAAACGTTAGGTTGTGCTCTAAATATTCCATCTGATGGTTTCTTAGAAGTCCTACCCAGTGAACGTGGATATAAAATAGGTTTAATCCTTAATATTGATGACAGTGAAGCTAGTAATATTGAAACTCTAGATGCCAACATGTTATCTGTAGAAAATAGATTATTCCACAGTATCATCACCAAAATCCTTGCCCCACGTGCTGGTTCATTTAATGTAGTAAATGATAGGGACATATGTATAATGTATGACATTTTAATAGAAGACCCTGTTGATCTGCCTCAACTAATGATGACCATAATAAAAGAATCTCTGTCTAGATCTAAGGCTGCATTACCTTACGGAATGTTTCTCACTTATTTATTTGAGTTTTTCAATATTAAGCTTAAGGAAGAAACTGCAGTGGCATTACGTCACTCTGACATTTTTAATGCTCATTCACTGCACCGTATGGACTTTACCAAACGGGATGATATTTGGTTAAAGGTTAGGTCTAGAACTGGTCAGTCTAGTTTGCCACCACCAACTGTGACTCAATCTGCTTGTTCTCCTTAGAACTTCTTCAATTTTGACTTCAACCATCCGAATCCTTACCTCGCTGCTATGTCGGATGATCAAAATCCTTTTCAATCTGATCCACCCAATATGAATACTCCTGGACCTTCTTATCGTAATGACAACCAAGCTCCTGCTCCTCTTCCTATCGTTCGAAAGTGATGATCAAATTCGCCTTATTATCAATGAATTGACCCTTGCCACTTCTAGTCAAGCTCTGGTGACTGTGCTTCTTCTGTCAATGATCAGACTCTCGTACCTCATATTTCTTCTATTTTTGAGAACATCTCTTAGTTTAAAATTACTCTTGAACGACTTGTCCATGATATGAACATTCTCAATGGAAGAGTTTTTCATCACAATGAATCTGTCATGGAACGGATCCTAAAAGAGATAAATTTTCTAAAAGGTAAGCTTGAGAATTTTGAAACTAAGGTAGAGTGGGTAGAATACCAAATGAGATCCAACCAGACCCAGACCCGGGATGCAGCAAACGTTGTCGACTATTGGACCGCATCCTTCTCAAGGCTGAGTCAACTCATAGAGACTTACATCACTCTTTTTACCGCCTCTACGCCTAATGCTTCTTATTCACATCCGCACCTCTGGACTCCGCCAACACAGCCTTCCTTCGACAAGCCTGAATCTTCAAACAAGCCAAATGTTTCTTCAGTGCATATTTCTTCTTTTGATGACGACAAATGAGTATACGTGGTTTATGTAATGAACATACTTGGTACTGTTTATGTAATGCATGTTTATGACTATGTTTTATGACTTGAAACAGTGGCATGTAATATTTGTATTACTCTATTTTGTAATGATATGAATGACTGCACTAAATTATGTATGAATGATACATCTCCTTGATATATTATGCTTAAATCATTGCAAGACTCTTCAAACTTCTTTTTGATTAATGACAAAAAGGGGAGAAGAATATTGCATACATTAAGGAATGGAATAAAATAATAACTCCATATATTCAGGGGAGAAAAGAGTTCACTTATTCAGCTTGACAGGGGGCGTAAGTATTATTTTTTTTTTCTGAATATACTCCTGTCTATTTATTAATTTCCTATTCTTGTTTCTTTCTTGCTTAAGGGTTTTATCATCATCAAAAAGGGGGATATTGTTGACCCCATATTGATTTTGATGATTATAAAACTATTAGGCAACTCTAAGCTTGATACAGGAAAGTTTGGTCGCCTTGCAAGTAGCAAAATTGACTGGTAAGAAAGTACTTCACTCTATTTTGCCTTAGATAATTTTATTGGCCTAGGAGTTAACTGGTTAGCTAACTTGTTATTCCATTTAGCTAGCTGGCACACCTCTCAGCTAGCTGATATGTTGTTTCAGTGCTTGGGCCGAACGGATGCTTGTTCTAGCTAGCTGGTTAGCTAGCTTGTTAGCTACCTGGAGTTCCTTCAGCTAACTAGTGTGCTCATCACAGTGCTTGGCCGAACACTCTTTAATTTTAGCTAGCTGGTTAGCTAGCTTGGGATGCCTTGGAGCTAACTGGAATTCATCTTAGCTAACTCCAGTTGCCTGTTAACTTTCCTGGCTGAATGGACTTAAATTTTAGCTAACTGTTGAGCTAGCTTCCAGACCTTCTAGCTAGCTGGCGGTTCTTTTAGCTAACTGCTTAGCTAACTATTTTATCCTGGAGCTAACTGCTTAGCTAATTATTTTTCATAGGTAAGCTTGTGGCCGTGAGGTTTGAAAATTTAGTTAGCTGAAGAGCTAACTCCCTCTCACTCTGGCCGTCTGAATTCTCTACTTAGCTAATCACAAAATAATTATTTTATAAACAAAATAATTATTTTATTTCTATGCTTAGATTGACTTAGGTGGATTTATTTTCTGCAAAACTCAAAATTCTTCCATTGACATCTCATAATTTATTAGGAAATTAGAAACCTAATCACAAAAATATTAAAAAAATAAATAATTAGATTAATTTTGTTTGATAATTTCAAGAGTTGGACATCTGTTTGTTGCATAGAATTTTTATAATTAACTTTAAGGGCACAAACCCCTAATCAAGATAAGGTGGGGATTTCATCACCCTTCCTTAGCCCACAAACCACATCCTTCATTCTACATTAACCCAAACCTTTAACTCTAAAATTAATTAGACATCAGCCCCTAAGGACTTTGAGCTCAATAGGACAAGGCGGTCTTGGAAATTAGGAGCTGTCTAGATCTAGGGTAAACCTAGAATAGAGAGTCTAATCTTTGCTAACTTGATTGCTAAGAATTATTAAACCCTAATTAAAATTTTCATTCCTCGTAGTTCTAGGAATTTTTAGGGTATTTTCTTTAAAATTTCTCTCTTTTTCTTCTATTAAAATAATAATAATAATAATAATAATAATAATAATAAAACTGAATTACTGTTTGCTTTAGAGTCATTGTTAGGGTGTATGCTTGGTCGCCGATTGCTGCAACCTAACTTATACCCTTACATCCTGAGATAGAAAGAACTATTAGAGCAAACAGACTCAGAATTGTGGATCCTAATAATGAAAATAATCAACCACAACAGTTAAAAGAGTATTTCACTCCTTCAAGGTATACCTATTCTCCCTGCATTCAAGTGCCTCCAGTAGAGGCTGTCCAATATGAAATTAAGTCAAGTGTAATCCAAATGTTACCATCTTTCTATGGACTTACAAATGAGGATCCCTACAAACACTTAGATGAATTCTTGAAATTTGCTCAACTGTCAAGATTCAAAATTTCTCCGATGATGCACTTAGGCTTAAGTTATTCCCTTTTTCCTAAAAGATTAAGCCAAGTATTGGTTAAATTCATTGGACACTATTATAATTTTAACTTGGGATCATCTTCAGAGAGAATTTCTTAAGAAATATTTTCCTATAGGAAAAACGAATCAAATTAGAAAAGCCATAACAAATTTTTCCCAGACAGATGGAGAAATGTTCCATGAGACATGGGGGAGATTCAAAGAACTGATTAGAAAATATCCACATCATGCTATACCCAAATGGCAACTGGTTCAGTGCTTTTATGATGGTTTATTAGAAAAGCATCGGCAGATGGTTGATGCTTCATGTGGTGAGACATTTATGTTAAAAAATGAACATAAAGCTTGGCAACTCTTTGAGACATTGAGTGAGAATTCATTACATCATATGTCAGTTGCTCATCGAGACCCTTCCATAGAACCTAAAAGAGGTGGAATATATGAAATAGGTCATTCTACAGATATCTATACTAATGTAGATGAATTATCCCATAAACTTGACCGGATTCTACAAGTTGGAAACATCTCTTCCCCATCTACTCAATTACATGAGGTCTGCATAATTTGTTCGAGTCCAACCCATTCTATAGGTGAATGCCCAGCTGCATACCAATTTCCTGAACTTGTTCAAGAGCAAGCCCACCAAGCCCAAACCGATTAGCTCCTAGAACAGGAAATGATCTATGCAAATACTTACAATCCTGGCTGGCGAATCACCCAAATTTTTTTGGAAACCTCAACCTGTAGCCAATTCATCGATCAGACCTAATTATCAAGAAACCAATTTTAGAAGCATGTCATATTCACAATATCCAAACATCCCACCACCTCCACCGAATAATCAGCCTACTTTTGAAGACAAAGTATTACAAGCATTGAAAGGGCTAGAAATGAATACCCAAATCCTTCACTCCCACACACAATCTATTGCAAAACTAGAAACTCAGATAGGTCAATTAGCCATAGCATTCAGTAGAAGGGAGGAGGGTAAGTTACCTAGTCAGCCTATCGATAACCCGAAAGGACAATTCATGGCTGAAGGTTCCAATAGTCCTGACAAATTCCCAGAACATGCTAAATCAGTCATGACTCTCAGAAGTGGAAATACATTGAACCCACTTGAACCAACCCAGAAATTAGAAGTGGCTAAACCAGAAGAGAGAAGAAATGAAAAAGAAAAGGAATTCAATGATCAAGCAATCATACCTAAAGCCCCATTCCCTAGTGCTTTATAATCTCCTTTGCCTTCAGATAAGAAGAATATAAAAATGAATGAGATGCTTGAGTTATTTAAGCAAGTACAAATAAACTTACCTCTTCTCGATGCTATCAAGCAAGTTCCGGCTTATGCCAAATTTTTGAAGGATCTATGCACACAAAAATGAAAGCCAAGACATAAATACCAAAAAAGATACATTTGACTGAGCAAGTCAGCTCAGTTGTTCAGCAAATAACCCCACCCAAACTAAAAGATCCTGGTACCCAATTATATCATGTGTCATAGGAAACTTCACAATCAAGAAAGCATTATTAGATTTGGGTGCGAGTGTAAACCTTCTCCCAAGTTTAGTATATGAATTATTCGGATTTGGAGAGTTGAAACCCACTGCAGTAACACTACAATTGGTAGATAGATCAGTCAAAGAACCTCATGGAATATTGGAAGATGTATTAGTAAAGATGGATGAATTCTATTTTCCTGTCGACTTCCTTGTGTTAGATATGGAATCTAGTAGTAATCTACAGATCAAGAAAAGACCACCTTACCTGTCCCTTTGGAACATTTGCCTTTAGACGTATGCCATTTGGTCTTTGTAATGTACCAGCCACTTTTAATGATGTATGTTGGCCATATTTTCTGATATGATTGGTCAATTTTTGGAAGTATTTATGGATGATTTTTCAGTTTTTGGTGCATCATTTGATAGCTGCCTCAAGAACTTGACTAAGGTACTGAAACGATGTATGAAATGAATTTAGTCCTAAGTTGGGAGAAGAGCCATTTTATGGTTCGTGAGGGAATTATGCTTGGACACATTGTTTCAGAGCGAGGTATTGAGGTTGATAAAGCCAAGGTTGAATTGATCTCAAATCTACCACCCCCAACCTCAGTTAAACAAGTACGATCTTTCCTTGGTCATGTTGGTTTTTATAGATGCTTCATCAAAGATTTCAGTAAAATTTTTTGACCATTGTGTAATCTGTTGACTAAAGATAGTTCTTTTAATTTTGATGAAGATTGTCTAACAGCCTATAACATCTTCGAACTACTTTGACCACTGCACCAATTATCAAGCCCCCAGATTGGACCATACCTTTTGAAATCATGTGTGATGCTTCTGATTATGCTGTAGGGGCAGTTCTAGGACAGAAACTCAATCGAGAACCTCATGTAATTTATTATGCTAGCAAAACTCTTTCAGATGCACAAATGAACTATACTACCACTGAAAAAGAATTACTAGCACTTGTGTTTGCCCTAGAAAAGTTTAGATCATATCTGTTAGAATTTAAGGTTTTAGTTTATTCAGATCATGCAGCGTTGAGTCATCTTATATCAAAAAAGGATACAAAATCCAAACTGATTAGATGGATCCTTCTACTACAAGAATTTGATCTAGAAATCTTAGATAAGAAGGGTTCTGAAAATATGGTAGCAGATCATATCTCTAGGATCTCGGTAGAATACAATAAAGAAATAATCAGAGATAAGTTCCCTGATGAGTAATTGTTTTCAATTTCCCATAGCAGTCTTCCCTGGTTTGCCCACATTGTGAATTATTTGGCAACAGGAAAAGTACCTTCCCACTGGACAACACAAAAAAAGATAGATTTTTCTCACAAGTCAAATATTACTTTTGGAAGACCCTGAATTATTTAAGTATTGTTCGGATCAGGTGATTAGGCGATGTGTCCCAGAGAGTGAATTCAAGAGTATACTTAACTTCTGCCATTCTCTTGCCTGTGGGGGACATTTTAGTGGAAAGAAAACTACAGCAAAGGTACTACAAAGTGGGTTTTATTGGCCAACTCTTTTTAAAGATGCACATGAATTTGGCCGTAATTGTCTCCAATGTCAACAAACAGGAAATATATCTCGAAAAGACATGATGCCCCTAAACCCTATCTTGGTTGTAGAAATTTTTATGTATGGGGTATTGATTTTATGGGCCCATTTCCTTCCTCTTTTGGATTTGAATATATTCTAGTGGCAGTTGATTATGTGTCAAAATGGATTGAAGTCATGGCAACTCGAACCAATGTCCATAAAGTTAATCAAGTTTGTTCAGCATAATATCCTTAGCCGTTTTGGATGCCCAAGGGCTATAATTAGTGATGGGGGTACACATTTCATGAATAGACAGTTTGAAGGATTAATGAACAAATATGGAATTACTCATAAGGTAGCTACACCTTATCATCCCCAAACTAGTGGCCAAGTTGAAATATCAAATAGAGAAATTAAAAATCCTTGAGAAAACGGTGAGACCCAATAGGAAAGATTGGTCAGAACGTTTGGATGATGCATTATGGGCTTATCGTACTGCATTTAAAACTCCCATAGGAATGTCTCCTTACAGGCTCGTATTTGAAAAAGCCTATCATTTACCTGTAGAATTAGAACACCGTGCATTTTGGGCCATCAAGCAATTTAATTATGATATGAAAATTGCAGGTGTCAATAGAAAACTCCAATTGAATGAGTTAGAAGAGCTACGAAATGATGCATATGAAAGCTCAAAAATTTATAAAGAATGAACCAAGGCATATCATGAAAATTTATTAGTAGAAAAACTTTTGAACCAAATCAAATAGTATGGCTTTACAATTCAAGATTACATCTTTTTCTGGAAAACTTCGTTCACGATGGAATGGACCTTTTATAGTAACTCAAGTATTTCCCCATGGAGCTGTAGAGCTTAAAGACCACAAGCAGGGAAATACATTCAAAGTAAATGGCCAGCGGTTGAAGCCATATATAGAAGGAATTAATGATGGAGAAGTTGTTGAATCAATTGATCTTGTGAACCCAACATTATCATAATAAGTAGCACAGTATGGCTGAAGACTTTAAACTTAGTGCTCTTGGGAGGCAACCCAGTTTATTAGTTATTTTTAACTTTCTATTCTTTTAGTATGTTCTTTTAGTATGACCAGAGAAGAGCAACAGAAGCGGATTGAAAGAAGATGGCAACAATGAAACAATACAACTTCAAATACTCTACCAGGTAGTATCTTTTCTTGAAATTAATTTTTCTTCCATTAGGGACAATGGAAATTAAGTTGGGGGGAGGAAAAAGAATAAGTAAATCCTTGAGTAAAACTATAATCAGATGTGTGTACCAAATTCTGTCTCGATTTGAAGTTAATCAAGCAGTCTATGAATGATTAATGGTTAGATTATTTTTGAGATACTGAGGAATAAATTATTAAGAAAACCTAATAAAAGGTAGGGTTTAGCCCATAAAAATTTTTAGAATAATTTTAGAGCCTCCTGACCGCTGATCTTAATAGTATAATCTACTTAATAAGGGTATGGGTGAAAATGTCATGTTAAAAAAAAGAAAAAAAGAAAAAAAAACTCTCTTAAAGTTAATAAATTAGGTTCTTAATATCTTTCACTGAGTAACCGGGCTCCATCACCTAAGAAAGTGATGTTGTTCGCATAAAAAGGTGAGAATGTAAAAGAACCTAAGTAGAGTTAGTCCTACCTAAAGCCTTTTTGACTCGAGTAAGTAAGTCCGAGGGGTGTTTTACACCTAATGCCCTAAAACCAATTAGTTTGGGAGCCATTGGCCTAAAGCTCGCTACAAGGGTTAATTAGAAAGCAAGGGGATAGGACATTACACTAACTTTACATAAGGGAACCAAATTACAAAAGATATTACACCCAACCCAAATTAAGTTAGAAGACTTAATCAGAGAAGTGGAAAGTTGGTGAAGGAAGACTTCTATAAATTCTTATGGACTACACTTTATCACTAACCCAAACCCAACCCAAACCAAGTGCCGACTTCATCGTCTTCTCAGTAGATTTCTGTTTTCTGTCAGCCGATTCTTCTCCGATTCAAATTCCAACCGTTTCCTCCACCAATTAAGGAATAAATTGGATAGGAAGTTATCAAATTGAATGAATTACATTCACCTTGAACGGATTTGGATTTTATTCACGATTTATCCAGGATTTTCTCCGCGCCGTTCGTTGCTTCCGCGTCCTCTATTTTGGCAAGCGCATCTTCACCGCATCTTCACCGCATCTTCACCGCGTCCGGGATTGTACAAATAGTAGCAGAGGGAGGAGGGAAGTCCGTCCAACGTGCTGCATCCAGGAGAATTGGAGGGAGGGCGGTGTTCATCCGTGGTTCATGGATGATTCATTTGAAGCAGGAGACGATCGTGCCATGAGAAGAAGTCTCTGTTCCAGCCAGCTGTGAGAGGAAGTCTCTATTCCAGCCGTGATCTGCATCTGTTCCAAGCCGTGAGGGAGAGATCTGTTCCGTTTCTTCCTGAAGACTCTATTCCATCCGTGCTCAGAAGGCGTCCGTGTTCTTCATCTGTTCCAGACACCGTTCCATGGCTTGGAGAGACACTGTTCGATGGCTTTGGAGGAGTTCCGCTGCCTTGTTTCCAACATCTGTGGAGGCTGATCTGTTCGCGATTCAGGAGGCGCATGCAGAAGAGGAACAAAGACTTCATCCCATCTTTGGTTTGGCATAGAGAGAATTTATTGCTTTCTTATTGCCTTCTTAATGTCATGACTTTTTACTTTATATGAAATAAAGTTTCTATTTATGTTTAGATTTTATTAAATTATATTTAAATAAAAATAATTTAGACTGATCTATTCTTAAAAGGGATGGGCCATGATCTACGGGTACAGACCGTGCTCTTATAAGATGACCATATCTTGATTATTTTGCACTACTAATTATCTATTTAGTTAAATTTATAAATTTATTTCAAAATAATCGCTAGAGTCCCTGTGGAATCAATCCCTTACTCTCGCTATTCTAATAGTGAAATTAAGGTGTTTTAATCGTTGCGCTACGATACCATCAGAGAGCTAGCTATTTTTTGGTTAGTTAGCTGGAGAGCTAACTAAGCTGGGCGGTTTCTATGCTATTTTTGAAATTAGTTAGCTAGTGAGCTAACTGACTTTTCTTTAGTTAGCTATTGAGCTAACTCCCCTTTACCTGTAACCATTGCAGCCAGAGCTTTAAAATTTTAGTTAGCTAGGGAGCTAACTAGCATTGCACGACCTCTTTATTCTGATGTTTAAACTGCCTGTTAGTTAGCTGAAGAGCTAACTATCTGCTGCTTAGTTAGCTGCTAAGCTAACTAAGAGCCCTGCACCTTTTTCTCCTGGCGTTTACTTTTGCTGTTAGTTAGCTGGGAAGCTAACTAGCAACCATTTTAGTTACCTATGGAGCTGCCTCTGGACGATTTTTTTTCAGTCATGGCCTCTCTTATAAGCTAGCTGACTAGCTAGCTGAGATTTGCTGCTTATCTCTTGGCCAAATGTTTTCTTGACATCAGCTACCTGGAGTTATTTCCAGCCAACTGTTACCTGAGTTCTTGAGTTTGCTTTTCCTCTCTTACTCTCTCTCTATTGCTATTTTGAGCTACATTTAACTTTTGATTTTTGAATCTTTACGGTGCTCTTCCTTCCTCAAATGGAGTTCTGCATTTAATGCTTAAGGGAAACATTTATAATGGTTATATTTCATTCCCATTTTTATTTCATTTATTCCTAATGTATCTAACGATATTTTCTTGTTGGATGAATATAAATAGGTGGGATTTGAAGCACACTATGACGATTTTGAAAAAGAGATTTTAAAGAGAAAGAAATCCAAGAAAAGAGCTTATATTGCATATTGTTGAGTGGTTGATAAGAGAGTTGCTGTGCATTCAAGTTCATTCATTGCTCCAAAAAGTCGTCCGGATCTTTGAAGCATTTCAAGCAATCAAGACTACAGCTGCTTCGACCTCGTTCATTTATTGCTGAGTTTATTGCTTCAAAAAATTATAAAGTATATTCTGGATATTTGCTCATTTAGGAGCTTCTCTTTATCATTCTTTGTTCATTTTGTAAAAAGGGTTAGTGTTAACCCTGATTATTTTGGGCTTCCTTATGCCCTGAAACAAGAGGACTAACCTAGGTTTGGCTAGGGTTTTGGCTTCCTTGTGCCGTATAAACAAGAGGACTAGCCTAGGTTTGGCTAGGGGTCTTTGGCTGCCCATATAAACAAGAGGGCTAGCCTGGTTCGGCTAGAGGTTGTAATCATTGTAATACGATTAGTGGAATTCCCAAAGGTTTTGGGAGTGGATGTAGGTGCTAAGTTTGGCACCGAACCACTATAAACTTTTGTGTGTTTGGTTGTTTGATTCTTCATTGTTATCTTTTTGTGCACTCCACTACATCGCTGCAAACTAAAATTAGGGTTTAAGCACATACTTGTATAGTAATTAATTTTTAATAGCCCAATTCACCCCCCTTGGGTTGCTACATCTGGGCAACATGGTTCATAACGACTACAATCTAGTTGAAGTGAACCGTCGATAAGATTGCAGAAATATGAACCATTCATCCTTGCATCCCAAGCTCAGCAAGTATTTTACTACGGATATCCAAGTTTGCGCAACGACAAGCGAGATTGGTGGGCTGTTTCTAAAATCATCCCACGTTCAACAATCATATTAGACGAGAGTTTATCAAGTCAATCAGCCGAGTGCCCTGCATTTCAAGAGGATGAGATGGAAATGCATGCAATTGAGGACAACACAAGGGCTCCTGAAACATCACTTAGAGATCCAAATGGTGATGTCCAAGAAATTGCGGATGCAAATGTTCAGTTTCCTTCCGATGATAATGAAACTGAATCACAGTCCGATACGGCATCGGATGTTGAACCAACATTTCATGAAACAAATGACACCTATTAAATATAGAGGTTTTTTCAAATTCAATTTATTTTTATAAATGTTGTATTTTTACATATTCAATCATTAATCGTAATTACATTCATGAATCTTTAGTATTTTCAGTATGACGGGCCGAGGTAGATCTACTGGCGACAGACGGAGTGAGCAGGGACGTAGCCCTGCCGCATCATATCCCATGAGCTTTAGAGATAGAGAGTTCAGATCTCCACACATCGCACAACCTCGATCTCTCTAGCCATCGACGGTGATCCAGCATTAGTATTATCCTCCAGCCGATCGGCACATACCTCGAGAGTTCTTCCACCGTCGGCCGCACCGTACTTGGACTGTATGCTCATGGGCTGTAAGTATATACTAATTATAAATATATGTTTATGTTTTTAAGTCAATTACTTATAAACATGCATTTTTTAACAGATTTATTGAGCAGCATCATGTAACTCAGAGGCATGCTGATCCCAGTGGCTACGATTGGCACCATGTATCTGCAGCCATGAGGGAGTTTTATTTTTCTGAGTTTCATGTAAACTTATTAAATACAATTTATCACTGATATAAAATTTCTTAATCTTAATAAATTCTGAAACTAACTGTTTATTTCAATACAGAAAAAGTATACGTGGGACCCTGCCATCCATGATGCCATTAGGGCAGCATGGGATGCTCTTACGGCACGCCGATACTCCGACATGCTTCATCGTTGGAGGGCATCGGGTGAGCGTCCTGTGCATGTACCGAAGGGTATTTGGTACGAGTGGCAGTAGGTAAGTGATCCATCTCATGATATTAGGATTAGATCATCATTTAGAAATACATGTATTAATTTTACATTTGTTTTTAATATAGAGCCTAAATGATTTGCATGATAAATGGGTACTTAGAAATTAATTGGATGGGCATGGTAATTTCATTAAAAAAAAAGCAAGACTAATAGCTAAAGGATATAATCAAGAGGAAGATATTGATTTTGATGAAACATATGTTCCTGTTGCTAGATTAAAGATTATTAGATTACTTCTTGCATTTGCTTGCGTTATGAATGTTAAATTGTATTGAATGGATGTTAAGAGCACTTTCCTTAATGAATATATTGCTGAACAAGTGTTTATTGATCAACCATCCGATTTCAAAAATCTTGTGTCTTCAAACCATGTATTCAATTGAACAAAGCTTTATATGGTTTGAGACAAGTACCCCGGGCATGGTTTGATAGGCTTATTAAGTTCTTGATTAGCAATAATTTATTAATGAAAATATTGATGCAACATTATGAATTAAAAGATAGAATGATGATATATTATATTCGGTGCTACTAATAATTTCTTGTTCCAAGACTTTGCAATGTTCATGCAGGGGGAGTTTGAGATGAGCATAATGGGAAAAATCAATTATTTTATCGAACTTCAAATCAAGCAATCAAAGAGGAGGATCTTCATAAGCCAATTCTTATACCTCAAGAAAATCTTGAAGAAGTTGGCACGAAGAAATCCAAATGTACATTTGTCGGGTGATATGGGTTGCAGGCCCATGATCGGCAACTAGTGGTATCAGTTTGATTTGTTTCTTCCATTCTTCTTTGTATTGTCCAAAAAGATTCAACCAAGAATTCTTGACCCTCCGATCTCCATCGAATGGACAACGGTAGTTCTTGGATAATATTTTCTTAATTTTTAAAGAAACTCTAGTGTGAAATTACGTTAACACATCGCTCTTTGGTCGTCTATTTCTGCAGTTGTTTTGGCTTTAAGTAAAGGGTATATTGATAATTTTTGTTCTTCTTTATATCATCATAAAATTTATGGCCGTCCGATCTTTATCGGATGAATGATTTTTGATGGATTATAGATCAATTTTCTTTCCTCCGTTCTTCTTTGTATCATCCTTAAAGTTCTTGAACAATATTTTCTTGATTTTTGAAGAAACTCTAGTTCGAAATTATATTAATGCATCGCCTTTTGTAGTCTATTGCTGAAGTTATTTTGGCTTTAAGTAAAGGGTATTTTGGTCATTTTCATTCTTCTTTGTATCGTCCTAAAATTTGTGACAGTCTGAACTTTATCCAATGATTAATTTTTGATGGATTGCAAATCAATTTTCTTGCCTCCGTTCTTCTTTGTATCATCCTAAAAGTGTTTGGATAATATTTTAGTAATTTTTGAAGAAACTCTAACGCGAAATTACAATAATGCATCGCCCTTTGGTCGTCTATTGTTTCAGTTATTTTGGCTTTATTTTAAAGGTATTTTGGTGTTTTACATTCTTCTTTGTGTAGTCCTAAAATTTATGATAGTTTGATCTTTATTAGATGAATGTTTTTTGATGAATTATAGATCAAGTTTCTTTCCTCTATTCTTCTTTATATCGTCCTAAAAGTTCTTAAACAATATTTTCCTGATTTTTGAAGGAACTCTAGTACGAAATTACGATAATGCATCGCCCTTTGGTCGTCTATTGCTACAGGTATTTTGGCTTTATGTAAAGGGATTTTGGTGATTTTTATTCTTCTTTATATCATCCTAAAATTTATGACAGTTCGATCTTTATTGGATGAATGATTTTTGATGGATCGTAGATCAATTTTCTTTACTCCGTTCTTCTTCATATCATCCTAAAAGTTCTTGGACAGTATTTTTTGATTTTTGAAGAAACTCTAGTGCGAAATTACGATAATGCATCGCCCTTTGGTCATCTATTGCTACAGTTGTTTTGGCTTTAAGTAAAGACTATTTTGGTAATTTTTGTTCCTCTTTGTATCGTCCTAAAATTCATGACAGTCCGATCTTTATTGAATGAATAGTTTTTGATGGATTGTTGATCAATTTTATTTCCTTCGTTCTTCTTTGTATCGTCCTAAAAGTTTTTGGACATTATTTTTCTGATTTTTGAAGAAACTCTAGTGCAAAATTATGATAATGCATCGCCCTTTGGTCATGTATTGCTACGGTTGTTTTGGCTTTAAGCA
The DNA here is from genome assembly GCA_900491605.1 of Calamus simplicifolius. Taxonomy (NCBI): domain Eukaryota; kingdom Viridiplantae; phylum Streptophyta; class Magnoliopsida; order Arecales; family Arecaceae; genus Calamus; species Calamus simplicifolius. The sequence continues at coordinate 738,287 of UESW01004199.1, forward strand.
TAGGGTAATTTTGTAATTTTTGTTCTTCTTTGTATTGTCCTAAAATTCATGACAGTCTGATCTTTATCGGATGAATGATTTTTGATGGATTGTAGATTAATTTTCTTTCCTCTGTTCTTTTTTGTATCGTCCTAAAAGTTCTTGAACAATATTTTCTTGATTTTTGAAGAAACTCTAGTGTGAAATTACGATAATGCATTGCCCTTTGGTCGTCTATTGTTGCAGTAGTTTTGGCTTTAAGTAAAGGGTATTTTGATAATTTTTGTTCTTTTTTGTATCATCCTAAACTTCATGACAGTCCGAACTTTATTGGATGAATATTTTTTGATGGATTGTAGATCAATTTTCTTTCCTCCATTCTTCTTTGTATCATCCTAAAAGATTCGACCAAGAATTCATGACCCTTTGATCTCTATCGAATGGATTGTGGTAGTTCTTGGACAATATTTTCTTGATTTTTGAAGAAACTCTAGTGCGAAATTACGGTAATGCATCACCATTTGGTCATCTTTTGCTACCATTGTTTTGCCTTTAAGTAAAGGGTATTTTGATGATTTTGTTCTTCTTTGTATCGTCCTAAAATTCATGACAATCAAACTTTATTGAATGAATAATTTTTTATGGATTGCAGATCAATTTTCTTTCCTCCAATCTTCTTTTTGTCATCCAAAAAGTTTTTTGACAATATTTTCTTAATTTTTGAAGAAACTCTAGTGCGAAATTATGATACAACCTTTGGTCACCTATTGCTCTAGTTGTTTTGGCTTTAAGCTAAGGGTATTTTGGTGATTTTTGTTCCTTTTTGTATTGTCCTAAAATTCATGATAGTCCGATCTTTATCGGATGAATGATTTTTGATGGATTGTGGATCAATTTTCTTTCCTCCGTTCTTCTTTGTATCATCCTAAATGTTCTTGGATAATATTTTTTTGATTTTTAAAAAACTCTAGTGCAAAATTACGATAATGCATCGCCCTTTGGTTGTGCAGTTGTTTTGGCTTTAAGTAAAGGGTATTTTGGTGGTTTCGTTCTTCTTTGTATCGTCCTAAAATTTATGATAGTCCGATCTTTATCGGATGAATGATTTTTGATGGACTCTAGATCAATTTTCTTTCCTCTGTTCTTCTTTGTATCATCCTAAAAGATTCGACCAAGAATTCATGACCCTTCGATCTCTATCGAATAAATGGTGGTAGTTCTTGGACAATATTTTTTTGATTTTTGAAGAAACTCTAATGCGAAATTACGATAATGCATCGCCCTTTGGTCGTCTATTGCTGCCGTTGTTTTGGCTTTAAGTAAAGGGTATTTTGGTGATTTCATTCTTCTTTGTATCATCCTAAAATTCATGACGCTCCAAACTTTATCGAATGAATAATTTTTGATAGATTGTAGATCAATTTCTTTCCTCTGATCTTCTTTTTATTATCCTAAAAGTTTTTTCACAATATTTCTTAATTTTTGAAGAAACTCTATTGCTGCAGTTGTTTTGGCTTTAAGTAAAGGGTATTTTGGTGGTTTCGTTCTTCTTTGTATTGTCCTAAAATTTATGACAGTCCGATCTTTATCTGATGAATGATTTTTGATGGACTGTAGATCAATTTTCTTTCCTCTATTCATCTTTGTATCATCCTAAAAGATTCAACCAAGAATTCAAGACCCTTCGATCTCTATCAAATGGATTGTGGTAGTTCTTGGACAATATTTTTTTTATTTTTGAAGAAACTCTAGTGCAAAATTACGATAATGCATCGCCCTTTGGTCGTCTATTGCTGCCATTGTTTTGGCTTTATGTAAAGGGTATTTTGGTGATTTCGTTCTTCTTTGTATCGTCCTAAAATTCATGATGCTCCAAACTTTATTGAATAAATAATTTTTGATGGATTATAGATCAATTTTCTTTCCTTTGATCTTCTTTTTATCATCCTCAAATGGATTAAGTGTGAGGGTTTGGCATTTATCCATGCCCGTCACTTAATCGGGTTAAAGAAATATCGAAGAATTGAATTGCACGGTAACTTGCCACTAAAGGGTATTTTGATAATTTTGATCAAATTTCTCATCTTCTGGGTAGGCATGACAAATTGTTAGACGTCAATCTTGTTTTGTAGGTTTTTTATGAATTAATTAGATTTATTTTATAAGTCAATTTGAAGGTTAGTCCAGATTGACAGTTTAAGTTAGTCCGATTTGACCTGTTCAGATAGTCGGATACATAATCGGCTAAACCAAAAACTACTGCTGGCTAGATGAGAAACCCAGAGGGTCACACACAATAGGAAATTGATTGAAGAAGTTAATAATATTTTTATTAGGATTTTTAGATCCTAATTGTTTGGCCAAATCGCATACTAGCATATGTGGGCTAACCCGAGCTTCTGACTTAATTTGTTTAGGTCAATTTGCTTGCTGATTGGGCTAATAAATTTAAGTTGGACTTAAATTAATATTAGCCATGTGTTGGCAGTCTATCTATAGTGTAATCTAAATTTATGAGATTTTTCTAGATTTTTATGATGATCAAATTCGAATTGGATTCGAATTTCAGCCTGATTTAGTTAGTTTGGGTTGACTTGGTTAGTCTGGGTTGACATGGGGCCTTAATTCTTTTTTGAACCATTTTATTTCAAATTTAAATAAGTTTAATTTATTAAATATTATTTAAATTCATTAATAAAATAATTTAATAAATTAAATGCTTAATATAGACTTGTGGGGGTTTGAACCGAAGACCCTTTGGACAGTTGGCACCCCCTCAGAGTGGATGGGAGCACTCCTCACGTAAAGTGTCTCCCCCCCCTCTTCATGCCTCTTGGATGGCGTCCTTTCTGTCCATCCAATGCCTCTAATTTCTGCCCCTTCATTTCTATTTAAAGGGGATGGATTCTGTGAACCAAAAAAAAAAAGAAAAACAGAAAGCCCATAAGCCCTCCTTCTCCCCTGTTCTTCTCCCCTTGTCTTAATATCACTATCATATTAAGACAAGGCCCTATGTTGAGATAGAGGAAGGCTATTAGAGTGTGTAGAGGCTTGTTGGAAAGCTTTTGGAAAGCTTTTGAAGAGGAGAAAATCCAAAGAGACATTAGAAGGTTGCATATGATCAAAAGGCTGCTAGGAAGGTTCTAGCAAGAAAATAGGAGTGCTTCTTCGAATCGATTTTTATGTGGATCACCTTTGGAGGGCATACACTTATGTTCCTCTTGGAGATTATTGGATTTAGAAATTTAAGTATTTTTCTTAGTCATTTATTTTAGATTTTAATTGATTTACTTTTTTAACTGCATAAAGGCGATCTTGGAAATTAAGGTTTTTTGTGATGTTTGTTTTCAAAATGATTAAAGTTTTTGAAAAGCATGCCTCCAAGAATCCCAAAATTTCCATCAGTGGTATCAGATCCTTCTTCATGCATTCAAGAAGAAATCAAATTAATTTATTATGAATGATTAAATTGATAGATCATTATATGTTTAAGCAAAATAGTGAGTTATGTTTAACCTAATTGGCATGATATGCATAATGTAATGATATTACTATATTACATTCATAAAATGGTTATTATTATGATTGTTAAAGTAAGTAAATCATTATGTTCTAATGCATAATTAGCAATATATGTTATACATAATTGACTATTATGCTTTATATAATGCAATGTCCTAGTAACTACTTCGGATTGGGTTAGTCACCATGGCCATTTGATCATAGGAGCCAAGTTGATTTTTTAAAGGCCCTCTCTTTCCATTCAATGGGATCTCCTATGATGTGTTGGGGTGCCGATGTGATCTTATTCCATGAACAAGTAATGAGAATGGATGATTGCTTTTAATCATATGATTTTGTTATGCATATTAGGACTAATATACGTATTAGTTGAAATGATGAGATGAAACATGTATTGATTGATTGTATGCCACAAGATTAGGGTTTCACTATAACCCTAATCAATTTAGAGATATGTTTAGAAGTATTAGTTGTCATTATGTTGTAAGATTAATGACATACTATGCACATAAATGGATATGTGATACTTAGAACATAAGGATGAGCTCGAGATGGTAAAAGCCCTCCTAAAATTATATTTAGTTGTAGTGTTATATTATCATGAAGCAAATCCTTTTTAAGAATTAATTGATCGATTGGTGTCTAAGAAAAGTGGTTCTAAGAAGGTAAAGAGAATGTGGTTTTTTAATTAGTTCCATTACTTACCTGGCCAAATTTATTTGGTGTCTAAGGCAAGAACGGGGGACTCCCACACCTCTTCCACTTACCTAACCAATTCGATTAATTTAAACCTTAGAATTGGAAATGCTAAGTGGTTATAAATGCACTACCAAATGCCTTCCTTCATGCTAAGCCAAAATTATATCAAAATTATAGTAGGCTTGTTGAGCAAACTCAAGGCTTACTATTAGGGTTTGATATAAAATTTGACTTGGTGCATATTATGCTTTATAGTATGCTTGTTAATGTTACTTTGTTGAGCAAACTCAAGGGTGACATTATTCAATCATGACTATATAGAATGAAGGGTCTGACTAAACTAAGACATTATAGTTTGTTGTGCAAACATAAGGCTATAAGTGTCTTAGAGGCAAGTGTAATATTGATGAAATTGGAAAGATTTATAGTGGTTTGGTGTTAGCCACACCTACGTCCACTCCCAAGCAACTCTTGGGTCCACACTATAATCCCCTGATTACAGTTGAGTTGTTTTACAAGCTCACAACTCTAACATGTTGTTTTACACGGGGTCACAATGAACCCAGCTAGTTTTCACAGGTTCACCAGTACAAAACCTTAACCCAAGCTAAATTAGCTTGTCCCCAAGGTAAACTACCTAAATTAATTCAATCCCCCTAATTAAATTAGCAAACAACAATTCAAAATAAAGTTTACAGCAATTAACAGCTTTTTAAATGAGCAAATATGCAATGTAAATAAAACAAGATTAGAAAAGCCTGTTTGAAGCGATTTGAGGTTGAGCTTTTCTTCTTTTCTTCTTTTCCTCTTCTCTTTTGAATGGATGAGCAAGGATTGAACTTTGAATCTTGAACACAGCTCGTTGAAGAGAATGTTGAGGAAATAGGGTTTTCGCTCTTCTTTTTTTTTTTTCTCCTTTGAAAATCCTTCGATTTTGAACTTTTAGGGCTTGGGATTTCTCTTGAATCTCTCTTGAATTAATAGGCTCAAACTCAGAGATTTTTCTCTCTCTTTTTCACTAGGGATTTCTCTCAATTTTTCTGATGTTTTTTCCTATTTTTCTTCCTTTTCTATCTTGGTATTTTCGAACGGACGAATCCCCCTTTTTTATAGACTTTTAATTTGAGATTATGTGAGAAATAGCCATTGAAAATGTACCTTGGATGATTCTCCATGCAAGAAAATATATCCGTTGAGAGTTAGGTGAAAAAATATATCAGTTAGAGCTGATCTAGCACTTTTAAAAATTGTCCTTGATAGGTTGGAGTCGGCTCCAACATTTCATGTGTCGGCTCTAGATGGGGTTTCCAAAAATAGCAAAAAACAATACGTCGTGGAGTTGGCTCTGACTTTGCAAAGTGTCGACTCACCACTAACTGGAGTCAACTCCCGATTTCTGAAGTGTCGGCTCCAAGAATTGCTCCAAAAATATAGTCTCTGTAACTCAGGTTAGAGTCAGCTCCCGAAATCCATATGTCAGCTCTGAAACTTTAGGTGTCGGCTCTGAAACTTTATGTGTTGACTCCAAACCGTGCCAAAAATATTGAACTATTCTGATACACTCTAGAGTCGGCTCGAGTCTGTTAGGGTGTCAGCTCCAAGTTTTGAACTTAAATAAATTCTATTAAATTTAATTCAAAATTAATTTCTAAGTACCATTTGGATAAATAACTGATCTTAATTCCTGAAACACTTATCAAATTTATCAGAAACACCAAGAATATACTCATGACTTTTGTTAATCATCAAAATCAATAATTGGGTAAATAATTTCTCAATAATTTTTTCAACAATCTCCCCTTTTTGATGATGACAAAAATATTGAGTATATGCATAATCAATTAATGCATAATTGACAAAATATTTTAAAATTAAGGTTAAGATCCCCCTTAATGAGATAGCTCCCCCTATGTGTGTGCATATGTTAAGTTTATTGAAACTTTACTGCATATCTTAATTCCTTTTGATATAAATGTTCATTTAACATATATTATCTTCATTATCTTTTACCATTGTACATGCATATACAAATATCTCTTCTTTCCCTTATCTTTATGCATATACACTCTTCTCTCCCCCTTTTTTGTAATCAACAAAAAGGTTTTAGAAGAAGGTTCATATAGCTTAAATTAACATCAAACATAAGAGTTGAATAATTAAACATCAACATCAAAGGTTAGCTTAAAATTCAAGCAACTTAATATCAAAATTCAAGTATGATATTCATTGAATACTGAAACATTACAAAAAAATGTTCATTTCACTAAACTTCATTACATCATTCAAAATGCAAACAAAATCAAACTACATCATAAAGCAAACTAAACATCAAAATCTAACAAAATCTAAGAAGTCTCTTAAGCTCTTCTAAGATCTTTCCCATGCCCTCTCCTTGTATCTTTATAAAATCATTTAGCTTCCTCTCAACAAAAGCAGATGCAACAGTGACTTTTTCTTGTAGCTCAGCATTACACTTTGAATATGTTTCAAAATCTTCTCCAATGTCCTTGATCTTCTCAAAAATTTGCATTAAATTACATTTCAAGGCCTCAGAAGAAGTTCCAAAGGATGATTCAATTCTGTTTACTTTATCTTCCAAGGAGTAATACAACTCTCTTATACTCATAAGTCTATTATCAAATTCAATCTTCATTCTTTCCTCATGACAAGCAAAGAGTTCCTTTAGCTGCTCCATTTGAATTAAAGAAAATCTAGAAGTAGAAACAGAAACATATGCAGGTGCTGGTGAAGGTGCTTATGGTGGTGATGATCTATTGGGCTCAGGTGAAGGATGCCTCATGGATGGTCCAGCCTCAGATGGTGCAGTAGCTCCAGTATCAGCTGCCCTATCCTCTAGGTGTCCCTTCCTTTCCCAATTACCATTCACCTTCACGAACCCCATACGATGCACAGTGGCAATACTATAATAATCTGTGTGCCTTAAGTTCTTCATGGGTTCACTGTCTGAAATAACTACCCCTTGGCTCTGACATGCTAATGTCAAAATCATGCCGCAAGGCAAAGTTGATCTCTTCTTGCTACCAGCCTCAGCCATATACCATATCATCATACTAGCTAAATTTATTGGCTGACCTGTCAGAACACTGTTTATGATCACAATGCTTGCTCCGAGACATACTCAAATCTGCCGATCTTTGGGAATAAAATCCAACCATGAATATTATGTAATAATCCGAGCTCTAGGGGCAACTGGTTTTCCCTAACCTCTTCAAATTATGTAACTTCCCTTCCTAGCATTCTTGATAATGCTCCTGATCTCTCACTATGGAAATTTGCTATCACTCCAACAACAGGTATTTCTAAAAGGTTTCCAAGAATCTCCAAAGTCAAATATATTCTTTTTCCTCTAACAAAACTTACAAGACCTCCATCTCCTCTTGACAAATTATGGTAAAACTCCTTAACCAAAGTGGGGTAAGTAGGTACATCAAGACAGCAAACTTTCTCCCAACCTAACTCCTTTAACTGCCGCCCAATTGAAAAACCCTCGGCCTCAAAGAAATGAAAATCAACTTTCCTACCTATGGTAATCACATGGCCGGCTAAGGTGTCTACCTGAGGTAAAGAAGGGCTAGGGATGGTGCTCAATGTGGATGCAGACAAAGAGGAGGACGAGCATGGTGAAGGCTGCCGCACCGGATGCCTCACGGTCCATTTTTCTGTCGTAACCGGTCCACCGAACATAGATCCCCTATGTTTAGGTTCCATTGAGTGCTAGGGAATGAAGGATTTGAGAAATTTTTGGTTTTGGAAAGAGTTGGAAAGGATTTGGAAAAGTTTGAAGACGTTTGGAATGAGAGAGGTGTCGACTCTACCCTAGATAAATCAACCTGGGACCACTTGGAGTCGACTCCCGCAAAGTGAGGTGTCGGCTCCAGGTCGCTAACACAGTTAGCACCCGAAGTGGAGTCGACTCTGGAAAGACAGTGTTGGCTCCAAAATCTCAGATAAAACTGGAGTCGATCCAATAATCATGGTGTCGGCTACAAGACAATTTTAGAAAAAAAATAAGAGTTTCAAAGAATCTGAAACTTATCCGGATTATCATCAAATTTTGGATAAATCAACTTTGGAATGTGGTGAATCAGTGGGCTCAAATATCTGGATAAATTATCCTTAAAATCATAAGAAAATTAAAAGAAAATGATTGAATTCTAGATAATCATTTCTAAGAGATTTAAAATTTATTCCAATGGATCACAGACTCCTAATTCTCCTCTAAGATAACAAAATCTCTCTTCACTTAGGGGTTTTATAAAAATGTCAGCTAATTGTTCATTAGTACAAACATAATCAAGACAAATGTCATTATTAGCTACATGTTCTCTAATAAAATGATATCTAATTTCAATGTGCTTAGTTCTTGAGTGTTGTATAGGATTTTTAGTTAAATTTATTGCACTAGTGTTATCACATCTAATTGGTGTTTTATCAAGTGTTATACCATAATCTTCAAGTTGTCACTTAATCCAAAGGATTTGAGCACAACAACTTCCAGCTGCAACATATTCAGCTTCAGCAGTTGATAATGCAACTGAATTTTGCTTTTTGCTAAACCAAAAGATTAAGTTACTTCCTAAAAATTGGCATACACAACTTATACTTTTTATATCCAATTTACAACCAGCATAATCAGAATCAGAATATGCAATCAAATTTAATGTTGAGTCTCTAGAATACCATAATCCTATCTTTTTAGTTCCATTTAGATATCTAAGTATTCTTTTTACTGTAATTAAGTGAGATTCTTTTGGTTCAGATTGATATCGTGCACATAAATATACCGCAAACATAATATCAGGTCTACTTGCTGTTAAGTAAAGTAGAGATCCGATCATACCTCTATAATATTTTTGATCAACATGCTTACCATCTTCATCTTTATCTAACTTGCATGAAGGACTCATTGGTGTTTTGAGAGGTTTGACTAGTTCCATACCAAACTTCTTAAGAATTTCTTTTGTGTACTTTGTTTGGTTGATGAAAATTCCCTCTCTTTCTTGTTTGATTTGAAGTCCTAGGAAGAAGTTGAGTTCTCCCATCATGCTCATCTCGAATTCACCCTGCATTAACTTTGCAAATTCTTGACACAAAAGATTATTAGTAGCACCGAATATAATATCATCTACATAAATTTGTACTAACAATAAATCTTTATCTTTTCTTTTCAAAAATAAGATTTTATCAACATTTCCTCTAGAAAAATCATTTTCAATTAGAAATTTGCTTAACCTATCATACCACGCTCTAGGTGTTTGTTTTAAACCATAAAGTGCTTTGTGTAATTTAAAAACATGGTTTGGAAATTCATGATCTTCAAAACCTGGTTGTTGTTCTATAAAAACTTTCTCATTTATAAAATCATTTAAAAATGCACTTTTAATGTCCATTTGAAATAAATTAATGTTCATATGACATGCAAATGCAAGTAATAGTCCAATTGCTTCTAATCAGCTACAGGTGCAAAAGTTTCATCAAAATCAATTCCTTTTTCTTGATTATATCCTTTCGTAACTAATCTAGCTTTATTTCTAATTACTATGCCATTTTTATCTAATTTATTTCTAAATACCCATTTAGATCCTATAACAGAATGACCTTTGGGTCTATCAACTAAGGACCATACATTATTCCTAGTAAATTGATTTAATTCTTCTTGCATAGCTAACATCCAATTACTATCTTTTTCAGCTTCTTCAATAGATTTGGGTTCTATATGAGACACAAATGCAAGATGATTATTGATGTTCCTCATTGATGATCTAGTTCTAACTCCTTGAGATGGATCACCTATGATTAAATCTTTTGGATGACCATATGCATATCTCCAATCTCTAGATAGATCTACATCATTTCGAGTAGTATCAATAACATCATCCTTAGGTGAGTCATCATCTTTGGCTTCTTGTTCATGGTCTGAAGATGCATCTATATTTAATTTTTCAATATCTCTTTCAAGCAAAATTGTATCTTCCTCATCATCAATCTTTTCAGAACTTGATGCTAAAGACTCATCAAATACTACATGAATTGACTCTTTTATAATTAAGTATTTCTTATTGAACACTCTATAAGCTTTACTAGATGTTGAATAACCTAAGAATATTACCTTCATCAGATTTAGCGTCAAACTTCCCAAGATTATCCTTACCATTGTTATGAATAAAACATTGACAACCAAATGCATGAAAATAACTAATGTTAGGTTTCCTATTATGCCATAGTTCATAGGGAGTTTTCTTAAGAATTGGCCTAATTAAAGCTCTATTAAGGATGTAACATGCTGTGTTTATAGCTTCCACCCAGAAGTACTTTGGGAGTTGGCTTTCACATAGCATGGTACGGGCCATATCTTCTAATGTTCTATTTTTCTTTTCTACTACTCCATTTTGTTGTGGTGTTCTAGGTGCAGAAAAATTATGATGAATGCCATTTTCAATACAGAAATTTTCAAATTGATGATTTTGAAATTCTGTGCCATGATCACTTCTAAGAGACACTATGGTAGTGTTTTTCTCATTTGTGACTTTCTTAAAGAATTTCAGGAATATCGAGAAAGTTTCATCTTTGTGAGCTAAAAATAATACCCAAGTGTATCTAGAATAATCGTCTACTATCACAAGACCATATTTCTTTCCTCCTAGACTAGTGGTTCTAGTAGGTCCAAAAAGGTCCATATGTAGTAGTTCTAGTGGCCTAGTAGTTGAAACAATATTCTTGGATTTGAAAGAATTTCTAGTTTGTTTTCCAAATTGACATGCATCACAAATTTTATTATTTTCAAAATCTAGTTTTGGAATTCCTTTAACTAAATCCATTCTAATTAATTTTGAAATTAGGTGTGTGCTTGCACGACCTAATCTACGATGCCATAACCATCTGATCTCATTAACCTTAGCAATATCAGCAATTAAGCAATGGTTACCTGTAGACAAATTGTCTAAATCAATTAAGTATACATTACCATTTCTATTTCCAACAAATAATGCTATTATCGATGGGATTAGAAACAGTGCAAATAGAAGCTTCAAAGGAAACTTTGAAACCTTTATCACACAATTGGCTAATGTTAATTAAATTATGCTTTAAACCATCAACATATAAAATATTTTCTATAAAAGTGGTTGGAGTTATTTGAATTTTATCAAATCCCATAATTTGGCCTTTGCCATGTCTCTAAAAGTAACAATTCCTCCTCTTTTATCTTCAAGGATGATGAATTGCTCCTTGTCATCCGTCATGTGTCTTGAGCAGCCACTATCAAGATACCACTTTCTTTTTGATCCTTTGGCCACAAGACACTTCTGCAAAAAAATCAAATCTTTTGTTTAGGTACCCATGCTTTCTTGGGTCCTTCATGGTTAATAGCAAGAAATATTATTCCTTTTGTAACCCATGTTTTCTTTCCTTTAATCATTGAATTCTTATTAGTTTTTTCTAAAATTGCATTCATATGAATTATGTCCCCTTTTGTTGCAATGATAACATGAAATATCATTTTTTCTTGGTTTCTTAATAAAGAAATTGTTTACATATTTTTGTTTCATGTGAGGTCTATATCCTAGTCCAGCTTTATCAAATATAGCTCTTTGATTACTTAAAAGTAAATTTAATTTTTCTGAGCTATATGTAAATCTGTCAACAATATTCTTATATTTATCAATTTCTTTTTTTAAATTAATATTTTCATTAGAAATTGATTCATTTTCTTGTAGTAAAACTTGATTTTCAAGTTTTAGATTTTTGACCTCAAGAATTAGTTCATTTTTCTCTTTGAGAAGATTTAAGTTTTCAGTTTTCAAAGATTTATTTTTCATTCTCAAAACCTTAAAATCACTAACTAACTCATTGAAAGCATCATATAATTCATCAAATGTAAAATCATCATAAGTAGTTTCAGAACTTACCTCGTTGTCGTCATTCATCATGAAGCATATATTTGCAAACTCTTTTTGTTCTTCTTTGGATGAAGATTCTTCACTATCACTCTATGTTGCAATATAGGCCTTTTTCTTCTTCTTGTAACACTTCTTTAGTTGAGGACATTCAGATCGAAAATGCCCCAGCTTCTTACATTCATAACATGTCAAGGGTTCTTTTTCTTTTTCTTTTTCTTTTCCTTTTCTCCTTCCATTTTAATTCCTGATTTCCTTTTGTGGAAGGGTCTCCTTCTTTGCATAAACTTCCTAAACTTCTTTGCAAGTAGAGCTGTTTCATCTTCTTTTTCTTCCTCGCTGCTGCTCTTATCATTTTCTACATCCTTGAGTGCTATGGTTCTTTTCTTCTTGACTTCTTCCTCTTGATGTTGCTTCATTGTCAGCTCATGGGTCATCAAGGATCCAAGTAGCTCCTCCAAAGGTAGAGCATTCAAGTCTTTGGCCTCTTGGATTGTAGTTACTTTTGCTTTCCATGATCTTGGAAGAGATCTAAGAATTTTACGCACCAATTTAGAATTAGTATAAATCTTACCAAGACTTTTCAAACCATTAACAATATCTGTGATTCTAGTGTACATGCATGGGATTGATTCAGTTTGTTCCATGCTAAACAATTCATATTTGTGCACTAGAATGTTAATTTTGAATTCTTTTACTTGGTTAGTACCCTCATGGGTAACTTCTAATCTATCCCATATTTCTTTGGCTGAAATGCAAGTATATATTTTGTTAAATTCATTTGCATCCAAAGAACAATATAAAACATTCAAGGCTTTGGCATTAAGCTGAGCCATTTTCCTATCGTTCTCATTCCAATCCCTTTTGGGCTTAGGAACGATTGAACCATCTACAATGTGTGAGGGTGTGCTAGGTCCATTTGTAATGACACTCCACAATTCATAATCTAAAGCTTGAATGAAAATCCTCATTCTTGCTTTTCAATATGTATAATTAGAGCCATTAAACAAAGGTGGCCTATTAGTGGATTGACCTTCAGCAAAGGATGATCCAGCTTGAGCTGCCTTTTGGATCTTTAACTCTTGATCATTAGATCAACTAGAAATGAGCACAAGCTCTGATACCAATTGTTGGCCTAGATGGCAACCCAAGAGGGGGGGTGAATTGGGTTCTTTTTAAAATTTAACAATTAAAACATAAAATTAATTTCACAAGGATTAAGTGCAAAAGTGAAGTGATGCAGTAAGTAATGAACACAATGTAAACGAGAGAGAGAGAGAGACAAAAGCACGGCAAACACACAAAGATTTATAGTGGTTCAGTGTATCCCACACCTACGTCCACTCCCAAGCAACTCTTGGGTCCACACTATAATCCCCTGATTATAGTTGAGTTGTTTTACAAGCTCACAACTCTAACATGTTATTTTACATGGGGTCACAACGAACCCAGCTAGTTTTCACAGGTTTAATAGTACAAAACTTTAACCCAAGCTAAATTAGCTTGTCCCCGAGGTAAACTACCTCAACTAATTCAATCCCCCTGATTGAATTAGCAAACAACAATTCAAAATAAAGTTTACAACAATTAACAGCTCCTTAAATGAGCAAATATGCAATGTAAATAAAACAAGATTAGAAAAGCCTGTTTGAAGCGATTTGAGGTTGAGCTTTTCTTCTTTTCTTCTTTTCCTCTTCTCTTTTGAATGGATGAGCAAGGATTAAACTTTGAATCTTGAACACAGCTCGTTGAAGAGAAAGTTGAGGACATAGGGCTTTTGCTCTTCTTCTTTTCTCCTTTGAAAATCCTTCAATTTTGAACTTTTAGGGCTTGGGATTTCTCTTGAATCTCTCTTGGATTGATAGGCTTGGATTCAGAGATTTTTCTCTCTCTTTTTCACTAGGGATTTCTCTCAATTTTTTTGATATTTTTCCTCTTTTTCCTCCTTTTTTATCTTGGTATTTTTGAACGGACGAATCCCCCTTTTTTATAGACTTTTAATACGAGATTAGGTGAGAAATAACCATTGAAAATGTACCTTGGATGATTCTCCACGCAAGAAAATATATCCGTTGAGAGTTAGGTGAAAAAATATATCTGTTAGAGCAGATCTGGCACTTTTGAAAATTGTCCTTGACAAATTGAAGTCGGCTCCAACTTTTCATGTGTCGGCTCCATATCAGGTTTCCAAAAATAGCAAAAAACAATACATCATGGAGTCGGCTCCGACTTTGCAAAGTGTCGACTCACCGCTGACTGGAGTTAGCTTCCGATTTCTAAAGTGTCGGCTCCAAGAATTGCTTCAAAAACATAGTCTCTGTAACTCAGGTTAGAGTCGGCTCCCGAAATCCATGTGTCGGCTCTGAAACTTTAGGTGTCAGCTCTGAAACTCTGGGTGTCGACTTCGAACCGTGCCAAAAATATTCAACTATTCTGATATGCTCTGGAGTCGGCTCGAGTCTGTTAGGGTGTCGGCTCCCAGTTCTGAACTTAAATAAATTCCATTGAAATTTAATTCAAAATTGATTTCTAAGTACCATTTGGATAAATAACCAATCTTAATTTCTGAAACACTTATTAAATTTATCAGAAACACCATGAATATACTTAGACCTTTGTTAATCATCAAAATCAATAATTGGGTAAATAATTTTTCAATAATTTTCCCAATAGTCTACTTATGTATGTTCTTATTTATTTGTAGACAATTAATGGCTTCATCATTATCACTGCAGGGCATTTTAGATGCCAATAAACTGATTGGACCAAATTATGTCGATTGGTTGAGAAACTTGAGGATTGTATTAGCTCAGGAGAAAATTTTCTACATTCTTGATTCTTCGAATCTAGATCTGATCGGAGAAGATGCTTTCGAGGAGGAAAGGGCCACATATAGGATGTGGCAGAATGACAGTATGACTGTTAAGTGCATCATGTTGGCCTCAATGAGCAATGAGCTCTAAAGGCAATATGAGAAGATGGAACCTCAGTCTATACTTCTCAACTTAAAAGAGTTGTATGGAGAACATAGTAGGACTGCAAGATATGAGATATCTAAGAGTTGTTTCGTGCACATATGAGTGATGGCTCGCCTGTTCAGGTTCATGTCTTGAAGATGATACCACATGAACAAATTGAATCTTACATTACCAGAGCTGCTTAACATGCTTAAGACTCCTGAGAGCCATTTTAAGGAAGAAAAAGCTTATCTTCTTCTGATCGATGGGAAGAAGAAAGAGGTGATGAAGAAGGGTTTAAAAATAAAATTAAACCCCAAAAAGAGCATCAAGAAGAAGAAGAAGGCAAAGAAGTCTTCGTGTTGGCCTAGATGGCAACCCAAGAGGGGGGGGGGGTGAATTGGGTTCTTTAAAAAATTAGCCCTTTTTAAAATAGTTTGCTTGAGATTAATGAGGGCAAATGCAAGATAACTATAAAGTGCAGTGACTAAGATAGAGATAGATAAAGAGACAATGAGACACTGCAAACACCAAAGATTTTATAGTGGTTCGGTGTATTCAACACCTACGTCCACTCCCAAGATTCACTTGGGTCCACACTATAATCTCTCTAGATTACAGCCGAGTTGTTTTCCAAGCTCACAACTCAAACTTGTTGTTTTACCGGGTGCACAACGAACCCAGCTGGTTTTACTCGGGCTTACCAGCACAAAACCCTACACGTTGTTTTTCACGGGCTCACAACTAACCCAAGCTTAAACAAGCTTAACCCGAGGTAAAACTACCTCCTCTAGTTCAATCCCCCAGATTGAACTAGGCAAAAATAAGATAAGTATTGTGTGTGAATACAAAGCTCCTCAATGAGCAAATATACAAATTAAGAATAATAAGGTTTAGAAAAGCCTGATTTGTAGATAGGTTGGCTTTTGATTTTTTCTTCTTTTCTTCTTTTCTTCTTCTCTTGCTGGATTGAATCAAGCCTCAGCTCCGATTCTTCGTGGTTGAAGCAGTTGAGAAGGGTTGAAAAGCAAGAAACGAATCTCCTTTCTCCAAGTTGGGAAATCCTCCAAGACTTTGATTTTGAATGCTTTGGATTCCTCTTGAGGCTTTTGGAGTGGAGTGGATTTGAGCTAGAAGGTTTTCCTTTCAAGATTCAAGCTCACAGATTTTTGAAGTGGGATTTGTCTATCTCAGATTTCTCTATGTTTTTCAGATTTTTCGTTTTTCTCTTCTCTTTTTTTTGAACAATAGACTCCCCTTTTTATAGATTTCTTTTACACCTCTTTTGGAATAAAACTATCCGTTGGAGTGTACCTTCTATCAAAATATATCCGTTAGAAATGAGTAAAAATAGAAAAGTTACCGTTAGAGCTGATCTGGCAACTTTGTTTTCGTTCCAGGTGGGTTGGAGTCGACTCTAACTTTTCTGGAGTCGGCTCTAGCTCGAGGCGTTTTAAAATGATATTTCCGGAGTCGTCTCTGGCTTTTCTGGGGTCGACAAGAAACTTTTCCGGAGTCGACTCTAACTTACCCGGAGTCGACTCTAGGTTGGAGCCAGAAAAATCGACTTTCTGCTTCGTCTGTGAGAGTCGACTCTAACAGTCTCGGAGTCGACTCTAATGACCGTGCCAGTTCGGAGTCGGCTCTGTGATTCTCGGAGTCGACTCTAATGTCTGCAATTCTTACCTAGACATTAGATTCGATCCAGAACACATTGTAACTCTTGATTTTGATCTTTCAATAGTCTTATAGGCTGAAACACTAAATCAAAATCATCAGAGCCTTCAAAAATTATACTCAAATAGTTTTGTTAATCATCAAAATCATCAATTGGGTCAACAATCTCCCCCTTTTTGATGATAACAAAAACTTTGAGTATATGCATTCAAAAATTCAATCAAACTAAGGATTATAGTCATTTTAACTTTAAACCATTGAAATTAAGGTTTTGATGCCAATGTTCAATGTAAACTTTAAAATTGTACATGAGTTCAATATAATCCATCAATATTGAATTGTTAAACTTAATGTGCATAAGATTGTAAATGAGCTTTTTGTTAAGCTCCCCCTGCATTGAGTAGCTCCTCTTGTATATAAACATCAAATTGTAACTGATAATCATTTCAATTCATTTTGCATAAACAATTAATTCTCCCCCTTTCTTTCTTTCTTTATGCATATATTATTCAATATTCCTATTCAATCTTTTCTTTCTTTGCATATACACAACTATCTCTCCCCCTTTTTTGTTATTAGCAATAAGGAGAGTAAAGAAAAATTTATAATCTCAATAAAGCATAGGAATCCAATCAATCAAAATTTGAAAAAGTGAAATTGTATTTCATATGCAAGAACCATTACATCAGTTGATTCATTTACATTTCAAAATGAAATACATTGGATAATCAAAAACTTCCTAAGTACAAATTATTAAACTCTAAAACAAGATCAAATGTGCTTGAATACAATTTTCTTTAGATGACCTATTATCTCCATTACATCATCCTTTTGTGCTTTCTTAAAATTTTCAAGGCTAGCTTCGATTTGAGAGACTGCAAGGTCAATATCCTTCTTCAATTGACCCGTTGCATGAACATACGATCCTGATCCATCGGCAATGCCTTCCATCCTTTCGAAGATCTTGTGAAGCTCAGCTCCAAAGGATTCTACAGAACTGCCTAAGGTAAAGGATAGCATGTCCAGTCTCGAATTTAATTCTTCTTTTAACTGATTAAAGTCATCCTTCAATTGATTAATTTCATTTGACTGTGACTGTCATACTCAGCAAGTAAGCTTCTTAACTGATCAAGTTGTTCATTAGAAAATCTTCCAGAATTTGTTATAGGCTGATGTGGAGGTGATGGTATAGAACTTGGTCCGGCCTCCGAAGGTCCAGCAGACGAAGGTCCCGCAAATGATGAATCAGGGACTGATGGTCCCGCAGTAGATGGTCCCGGGATTTCTTCTAGTCTGGTTCCCTCTGCACCATCCCTATCTGTTCTTTCCTCTCTCCTCATCCAAACACCATTAACTTTCTTAAATCCCATTCTATGAATAGTTGAAGTGCTGTAATAATCAGTGTGTCTCAGTTTTCTCAATGGTTCATTTTCCATGATGAGCACACCCTGGCTTCTAAAAACTAGTGTCAGAATCATACCGTATGGCAGTGTTGATCTTTTCTTAGTAGCTGCCTCTGCCATGTAACCTATCATCATGCCAGCTAAATTGACTGGCCTTCCAGTTATAATGCAGTCCATCATCAGAACGTCTCGCTCCGAGACATACTCGAATCTCCCTATTTTTGGAAATAAGATTCTACCACATATATTATGCAATAATCTGAGTTCTAGGTTTAACTGATTTGCAAAGATCTCTTCGAACTCAGTCACATCTCTTCCTAGCATCCTTGATAGTGCACCACTTCTGTCATTAAGTTGACATTCCATTAAACCAACAGTGGGCATTTCTAATAGGGTTCCAAGAATCTCAGTTGTTACCGTAACCCTAGTTCCTCTCACTGTGCTAATCAATCCTCCTTCTCCTCTGCTTAATCCATTATAAAACTCCCTTACCAATGCTGGATAAGTGGGTAAATCTAGTGAGCATACTTTCTCCCATCCCATATCCCTTAAATTTCTTCCAATAGAGAAACCCTCCGATTCAAATAAATCAAAATTAACTTTTCTCCCAGTGGTAATGGTCTTACCAGCTAATTGATCAACCTTAGGAGATGAGGGTGAAGGTGGTGAATCCTCTTGAGTGGCCGAAGAGGAAGAAGGCGATGGTTGCCTCCGAACCGTGCGTCTCTTCGTTGGAACGGATGCTCCAGCGACGAATCCGCACCTCTTTGGAGCCATTGAGAGGATTGGAAGGTTAATCAGGGGTTTTGAGTAGATTTGGGGAAGTTGGAAAAGTTTTGGAGTTCTTAGGAACGGTTTAGGAGACGATTGGAATGATTGGGGGTCGACTCCGCCTTTTTATTTTTGACCTAACTCGACTTAGAGTCGACTCCCGAAAACTGGGTGTCGGCTCCGAGCCAGAAAGTCTGTCAGCGCTCGTATTAGAGTCGGCTCCACAAAAGCCAGAGTCGGCTCTAATCACTTAGACAGAAAATCAAAAACTCAGGTGTCGACTCCGCAAACTGTCAGAGTCGACTCTAACAGTTTCAGAGATAAAAAATTAAGTTTCAAGAATTTGAAACTATTCAAATTAATCATCAAATTATAGATTAAAGTTCTTTAGCAATTGGGGAAACATTGAATCAAGATCTAGATAGATTTCCTTATTGAAATATCAAGATTTTTCAAGAAAATGATGAAATCTAGATTGATGTCCTTAAGAGTTTCAGAAAACTATTCCAAAGGATCACAAACTCCTAATTCTCCTCTAAGATAACAAAATCTTTCTTCACTTAAGGGTTTTGTTAATATATCTGCAAGTTGTTCTTCAGTATTCACATAATCAAGACAAATTTCATTATTGGCTACATGTTCTCTTATAAAGTGATATCTATTTCAATATGCTTTGTTCTTGAATGTTGAATTGGATTTTTAGTAAGATTTATTGCACTTGTATTATCACATCTTATGGGTGTCTTATCAAGTGTGATACCATAGTCTTCAAGTTGTCTCTTAATCCATAGGATTTGAGCACAGCAACTTCCTGCTGCAACATATTCTGCTTCCGCAGTAGATAATGCAACCGAATTTTGCTTTTTGCTAAACCATGAGATTAAGTTACTTCCTAAAAATTGGCATGCACCACTTGTGCTTTTTCTATCTAACTTGCATCCGGCATAATCAGAATCTGAGTATGCAATTAGATTTAATGTGGAGTCTCTAGAATACCATAAACCTACATTTTTTGTTCCACTTAAGTATCTTAGTATTCTTTTAACAGCTATTAAGTGTGATTCTTTAGGTTCTGATTGAAATCTAGCACATAAACATACAGAAAACATAATATCTGGTCTACTTGCTGTTAAATAAAGAAGGGATCCGATAATACCTCGATAATACTTTGATCAACCTTTTTACCTTCTTCATCTTTGTCCAGCTTGCATGAAGGACTCATTGGTGTTCCGAGGGGTTTAATTGATTCCATACCAAATTTCTTTAGAATCTCTCTTGTGTACTTTGTTTGGTTGATAAAGATACCCTCTTTGCTTTGTTTGATTTGGAGTCCAAGGAAGAAGTTGAGTTCTCCCATCATGCTCATCTCGAATTCTCCCTGCATCAACTTTGCAAATTCTTGACAAAGAGAATCGTTAGTAGCACCAAAAACAATGTCATCAACATATATTTGTACTACAAGTAAATCTTTACTTTTTCTTTTCAAAAATAATGTTTTATCAACATTTCCTCTTGTGAAATCATTTTCAATTAAGAATTTACTTAACCTATCATACCAAGCTCTAGGTGCTTGTTTCAAACCATATAAAGCTTTGTGCAATTTAAAAACGTGATTTGAAAATTCGTGATCTTCAAAACCTGGTGGTTGTTCTACATAAACTTCTTCATTTATAAATCCATTTAAAAATGCGCTTTTAACATCCATTTGAAATAAGTTAAAGTTCATATGACATGCAAATGCAAGTAAAAGTCTAATGGCTTCTAATCTAGCTACAGGTGCAAAGGTTTCATCAAAATCAATACCTTCTTCTTGATTATATCCTTTTGCAACAATCTAGCTTTGTTTCTAATTACTATGCCATTTTCATCTAGTTTATTTCTAAAAATCCATTTTGATCCTATTACTGAATGATTTTTAGGTCTTTCAACTAAAGTCCATACATTATTTCTTGTAAATTGATTTAATTCTTCTTGCATTGCTAACATCCAATTATTATCTTTTTCAGCATCTTCTATAGTTTTAGGTTCAATTTGTGATACAAATGCAAGATGATTACTATATTTCTCATATATGATCTAGTTCTTATACCTTGAGATGGATCACCTATAATCAATTCCTTGGGATGACTATGGGCATATCTCCAGTCTCTTGGAAGATCTATATCATTATGATCAATATTGACATCATCGTCCTTATGTGAATCATCATCTTTAGCTTCTTGCTCATGATCTGAAGATACTTCAATATTAAGTTTTTCAAGATCTTTTTCAATTATGTTTGTATCTTCCTCATCATCAATCTTTTCAGATCCAGTTGCTAAAGATTCATCAAACACTACATGTATGGATTCTTCAACAATTAAGGTTTTCTTGTTAAAGATTCTATAAGCTTTACTAGTTGTTGAATAACCTAGAAAAATTCCTTCATCAGATTTAGCATCAAATTTTCCTAAGTTGTTTTTACCATTATTATGAATGAAACATTTACATCCAAATGCATGAAAGTATTTTATATTTGGTTTTCTTTCATTCCATAATTCATAAGGTGTTTTCTTTAAGATTGGTCTTATTAGGGCTCGATTTAAGATGTAGCATGCTGTGTTAATAGCTTCCGCCCAAAAGTACTTTGGTAGGTTACTTTCGCATAGCATGGTACGGGCCATGTCTTCTAGAGTCCTATTTTTTCTTTCAACTACACCATTTTGCTGTGGAGTCCTAGGGGCTGAAAAATTATGATTAATTCCATTTTCAGTGCAGAAATTTTCAAATAAGTGATTTTCAAATTCTGTTCCATGATCACTTCTTAGAGATACTATAGTAGTGTTTTTCTCATTTGTGACTTTCTTGAAGAATTTCAGGAATATCGAGAAAGTCTCATCTTTGTGAGCTAAAAACATTACCCAAGTATATCTAGAATAATCATCTACAATCACTAGACCATATTTCTTTCCTCCTAGACTTGTGGTTCTAGTTGGTCCGAAAAGATCCATGTGAAGTAGCTCTAAAGCCCTAGAAGTTGAAACAACATTTTTAGATTTGAAAGAACTTCTAGTTTGTTTTCCAAATTGACATGCATCACAAATTTTGTTGTTTTCAAAATCTAGTTTAGGTAATCCTTTAACTAAATCCATTTTAATTAGTTTTGAAATAAGGTGTGTGCTTGCGTGACCTAATCTACGATGCCATAACCATCCAATATCATTATGTTAGCATTGTCAGCAATTAGGCAATGACTACTTTCAGATAATTTATCTAAGTCAACTAAGTACACATTGCCATGTCTATAACCAGTAAAAAATGCTATCATTAATGGAATCAGATACTATGCAAATAGAAGATTTAAATGAAACATTAAAGTTCTTATCACATAGTTGGCTTATACTAATTAAATTGTGCTTTAAACCATCAACATAAAGTACATTATCAATAACTATAGATGGAGTTATGCGAACTTTACCAAGGCCCATAATTTGACCTTTACCGTTATCGCCAAACGTCACAACTCCACCTTTCTTTTCTTCTAGGGTGATGAATTCTTCTTTGTCACCCGTCATATGTCTTGAGCAGCCACTATCAAGGTACCACTTTTTCTTTGATCTTTTGGCTACAAGACATTCCTGCAACATAATTTAAACTTTATGTTTAGGTACCCAAGCTTTCTTGGGTCCTTCATGGTTAGTAGCAACAAAAATTGTTCCTTTCGGAACCCATATTTTCTTTGCTTTAATATTTAACTTGTTGTTATTATTTAACGTTTTGCATTCAAATGATTTATGACCCTTTTCATTACATTTGAAACAAGTTATATTACTTTGGTTGGCTTTTATAAAAATATTCTTTAAAGATTTTTGTTTCCTTAATGTGTTATACCCTAAACCTGCTTTGTCAAAAATAGCTTTTTGACTATCTAAAATCATATTTAGTTTTGTTGAGCTTAGAGTAAATTTTTCAACAATGTCTTTATACTTTTTAACATCTTTCTTTAATAAATCATTGTCTTTAGAGATTGATTCTTTTTCTAAAGCTAAGGTTTCTAATTGAACTTTTAAATCTTTTGTTGAGTTTTTAGTTTCAGATTTCAATAAATCTATTTCTTGATTAATATTTTCTCTTTCTTTCCTAAGTTCTTCTTTTTCATTAGTTAAGTTCTTAACTTCTAAAGCTAATTCATTTTTACTTTTAGCTAAGCTAATATTATCATTTTTCAAAAACTTATACTTCTTTTTCAAAGATTTAAAATCAATCATCAATTCATTGAAAGCTTCAAACATTTCATTAAATGTAAATTCATCATTTGAGTTTTCAAAACTTACCTCATTGTCGTTGTCGTCGTTGTTGGCCATGAAGCAGATATTGGCAACTTCCTTTTGTTCATTTTCTTCCGATGAGGAAGATTCATCAGACCATGTTGCCATGTATGCTTTCTTCTTTTTCTTGTAGGCTTTTTCAGCAAAGGACAATCATATTTAAAGTGCCCTGGCTTTTTGCACTCATAACATACCAAGGGCTCTTTTTCTTTTTCTTTCTCCTTGTCCTTTTTCTTATCTTTTTCTCCATCAAATCTTGCTCCAAATTTCTTTTTATGGAATGACCTTTTTTTCATAAACCTTCTGAATTTTTTGGCCAAGAGAGCAGTTTCATCATCATCCTCATCATTACTTTCACTGCTGCTCTCTTCCATTTCTGCAGTCTTGAGGGCAAGAGTTTTCTTCCTTTTTGTTTCCTCCTCAACATGCTGCTTCATCAGCTCGTGGGTCATTAAGGATCCTAGAAGCTCCTCTAAAGGTAGTGCATTGAGGTCCTTTGCTTCTTGGATAGCAGTGACTTTTGCTTCCCACGCTCTTGGTAGTGACCTAAGAATTTTGCGCACAAGGTCAGCATTAGAATAAATTCTACCAAGACTCTTTAAACCATTCACAATATCGGTGAATCTAGTGAACATGCATGTGATGGTTTCAGTTTGTTCCATTGTAAACAACCAAAATATTTATTTTTGATTCCTTAACT
The DNA here is from genome assembly GCA_900491605.1 of Calamus simplicifolius. Taxonomy (NCBI): domain Eukaryota; kingdom Viridiplantae; phylum Streptophyta; class Magnoliopsida; order Arecales; family Arecaceae; genus Calamus; species Calamus simplicifolius. Next base: position 762,218 of record UESW01004199.1, read on the forward strand.
TGGTTTGTTCCTTCATGAGTTATTTCCAACCTATCCCAAATTTCTTTTGCGGAATTACATGTTGAGATACGGTTGAATTCATTAGAGTCTAAGGAACAATATAAGATATTAATGGCTTTAGCATTTAGTTGTGCCATTCTCCTATCATTATCATTCCAATCCCTTTCGGGTTTAGGAACAATAGTGCCATCAATAAGGTGTGTGGGTGTACTAGGTCCGTTTATTATTACTCCCCATAATTCATAGTCCGAAGCTTGAATGAATATTCTCATTCTAGCTTTCCAATATGAATAGTTGGTTCCATTAAATAAAGGAGGTCTATTCGTAGAATGACCTTCAGCAAAACATGAACCACTTTGTGTTGCCATAAGGATCTTTAGCCCTTGATCGTGAGATCAAATTCTAAATGAGCACTTGCTCTGATACCAATTGTTGGCCCAGATGGCAACCCAAGAGGGGGGGGGGGGTGAATTGGGTTCTTTAAAAAATTAGCCCTTTTTAAAATAGTTAAAATAGTTTGCTTGAGATTAATGAGGGCAAATGCAAGATAACTATAAAGTGCAGTGAGTAAGATAGAGATAGATAAAGAGACAATGAGACACTGTAAACACCAAAGATTTTATAGTGGTTCGGTGTATTCAACACCTACGTCCACTCCCAAGATTCACTTGGGTCCACACTATAATCTCTCTAGATTACAGCCGAGTTGTTTTTCAAGCTCACAACTCAAACTTGTTGTTTTACCGGGTGCACAACGAACCCAGCTGATTTTACTCGGGCTTACCAGCACAAAACCCTACACGTTGTTTTTCACGGGCTCACAACTAACCCAAGCTTAAACAAGCTTAACCCGAGGTAAAACTACCTCCTCTAGTTCAATCCCCCAGATTGAACTAGGCAAAAATAAGATAAGTATTGTGTGTGAATACAAAGCTCCTCAATGAGCAAATATACAAATTAAGAATAATAAGGTTTAGAAAAGCCTGATTTATAGATAGGTTGGCTTTTGATGTTTTCTTCTTTTTCTTTTCTTCTTTTCTTCTTCTCCTTGATGGATTGAATCAAGCCTCAGCTCCGATTCTTCGTGGTTGAAGCAGTTGAGAAGGGTTGAAAAGCAAGAAACGAATCTCCTTTCTCCAAGTTGGGAAATCCTCCAAGACTTTGATTTTGAACGCTTTGGATTCCTCTTGAGGCTTTTGGAGTGGAGTGGATTTGAGCTAGAAGGTTTTCCTTTCAAGATTCAAGCTCACGGATTTTTTGAAGTGGGATTTGTCTATCTCAGATTCTCTCTATGTTTTTCAGATTTTTCGTTTTTCTCTCTTCTCTTTTTTTTGAACAATAGACTCCCCTTTTTATAGATTTCTTTTACACCTCTTTTGGAATAAAACTATCCGTTGGAGTGTACCTTCTATCAAAATATATACGTTAGAAATGAGTAAAAATAGAAAAGTTACCGTTAGAGCTGATCTGGCAACTTCGTTTTTCGTTCCAGGTGGGTTGGAGTCGACTCTAACTTTTCTGGAGTCGGCTCTAGCTCGAGGCGTTTTAAAATGATATTCTCGGAGTCGTCTCTGGCCTTTCTGGGGTCGACAAGAAACTTTTCCGGAGTCGACTCTAACTTATCCGGAGTCGACTCTAGGTTGGAGCCAGAAAAATTGACTTTCTGCTTCGTCTATGAGAGTCGACTCTAACAGTCTCGGAGTCGACTCTAATGACCGTGCCAGTTCCGGAGTCGGCTCTGTGATTCTCGGAGTCGACTCTAATGTCTGCAATTCTTACCTAGACATTAGATTCGATCCAGAACACATTGTAACTCTTGATTTTGATCTTTCAATAGTCTTATAGGCTGAAACACTAAATCAAAATCATCAGAGCCTTCAAAAATTATACTCAAATAGTTTTGTTAATCATCAAAATCATCAATTGGGTCAACACTTCGGATGATGGAACTTGTTTCTTCTACTATAAGAAAGGATATTGGAAGAAGAATTGTAAGAAGTACCTGGCAAGTTTAAAGCAGGATACCGATAAAGCATCAAAAGGTTTGTTAATGATATAAAGAAACTTATCATTGAGTTTTTCAACTTCTGATTCATGGGTATTGGATACCGCATGTGGGGCTCACATATGCAAATCTTTGCAGGAGCTTCACAAAATTAAAAGGTTGGAGAAAGGTGACTTCAAACTTTATGGTGCGAGTGGAGAGGCCATCCAAGCATAAGCTGTTGGAAATACTTGAATTAAAAGATTGTTATTTTATTCCAAATGTAGTCAGAAATATTATTTATGTACCATTGTTATTAAAACAAGGTTATGAAATAAAAGTTGAGAGCAATGGATGCTCTATATCTTATTCAAATGACTTCTTTGAAATGAAAAAAATTGTGAATAGTCTTTTAACTCTATCACTCAATGATAATGTGTTGCTTATTGAAAACAAAAGGAGAAAGAAAGATGATACCAATGAAACATTCCTTTGGCATTGCCAATTAGGTCATATAAGTGAGTCAAGGATTAACAAGTTATACAAAGAAGATTTCTTTGAACCTTATGATTTTCAACCATTAAGAACTTGTGAATCTTGCCTCATGGGAAAAATGACCAAATCTTCATTTACTGGACATGGAGAAAGGGCAACTGAGTTATTAGGGTTAATACATTCAGATGTATGTGGACCCTTGTCAACTCAAGCTATAGGAGGATACTCTTATTTCATCACATTTATAGATGATCTATCAAGATTCGGATATGTGTATCTTATGAAACATAAATCTGAAGCCTTTGAAAAGTTTAAAGAGTATCAAAATATGGTTGAGAAACAAACTGGAAAATGTATTAAAATCCTTCGATCTGATCGAGGAGGTTAATACTTATCCAGCGAATTTCTTAATATCTTAAGGATAATGGTATTCTCTCTGAATGGATACCTCCATATACACCACAATTAAATGGTGTAGCAAAAAGGAGGAACTGTTCCTTGTTTTACATGGTACGGTCCATGATGTGCTTCACAGATCTTTCAATATCCTTCTGGGGTTATGCCCTAGAAACTGCTGCATATGTAATAAACAGGGTATCATCAAAATCAGTTTCTAGCACTCCATATGAATTATGAAATGGCAAGAAGCTAAGTCTTAAACATCTTAAAATTTGGGGTTGCCTTGCTTATGTTAAAAAGGAATTTATACATAAGCTAAATGCTAGGGCTGAAAAATGTAGGTTTATCGGTTATTCTCAAAAAGGTATTGGATACCTTTTCTGTCATCCTACTGAACAAAAGGTATTTGTTAATAGGCATGCTGTCTTCTTAGAAAATGAATTTATTCAAGAAGAAGGTAATGGCAGAATAATTGAATTGAGTGAAATTCAAAATAAACAAACTCAAGTTCCTCAATCAGATGTACAAATTGATAATGTACAATTACAACATACACCTCCTCTCCATAGGTCAAAAGAGTGCAGAAAGCACCTCTTAGATATGGTTTTATGATTGGAAACAATAATGAAGCCAGCGTTATTGAAAATGATGATCCGCTGACCTATATGGAAGCAGTCGAGAGTAAGGACTCCGATAAATGGCTTAATGCCATGAAATCCGAGATGGAATCCATTACAACTAGGTTTGGACTTTGGTTAACCCACCTGAGGGAATTGTCCCAATAGGGTGCAAATGGATCTTCAAAAGAAAGATTGGAGTAGATGGGCAAATAGAAACCTACAATGCTAGGTTAGTGGCAAAAGGTTTCAAGCAAAGACATGGTATTGACTATGATGAAACTTTTTCACCAGTTGTCATGCTTAAGTCCATTAGGATTATGCTTGCTATTGATGCATACTATGATTATGAAATCTGATAGATGGATGTTAAGACTACATTCCTTAATGAAAATCTTGAGGAAGAAGTCTATATGTCACATCCAGAGGGGTTTGTCTCAACTGGGAGACCAAACCAAGTATGCAAACTTAGAAAATCTATTTATGGATTAAAGCAAGCATCGAGGAGTTGGAACATTTATTTTGATGAAACTATTAAATAATTTCATTTCATCAAGAATACGGATGAACCATGTGTATATAAGAAGATAAGTGGGAGTACCATTGTCTTCTTGGTCTTGTATGTGGATGACATACTTATCATTGGAAATGATATTCCAATGATGCAATCGGTCAAGACTTGGTTGTCAAAGCAGTTTTCCATGAAGGATTTGGGAGAAGCATCCTATATTCTAGGAATAAAGATCTATAGAGATAGATCTAAGAGGATGCTAGGGTTATTCCAATCCAGGTACATAGACTTAAGATTGAAAAGATTCAATATGGAGGGAAGTAAGAAAGGTTATTTGCCCATGAGTCAAGGCATACACCTATCTAAAAGGATGTCTCCTAAGACTCCATAAGAAAGAGATAGGATGAATAAGATCCCTTATGCTTCGGTAGTAGGATCAATTATGTATGCAATGCTATGTACCAGACCTGATGTTACTTATGCTTTGGGCATAGTAAGCAGATTTCAGGCTAAAGATGCTTTTCTCATATATGGAGGATTAGACTTAAAACTAGAAGGCTACACAGATTCTAGTTTTCAATCTGATCCATATGACAGTAAGTCTATATCAGGGTATGTCTACACTCTGAATGAAGGAGCAGTGAGTTGGAAAAGTACCAAGCAGCCAACTGTAGCTGATTCAGTCACTGAGGCAAAGTATATAGCTGCAAGTGAAGCCGCTAAGGAAGATGTCTGGATGAAGAAGTTCATCACCGAATTGGACATAGTTCCTACTATACAATAGCCGGTGCCATTATATTGCGATAACACTGGAGTGTGGCACAAGCGAAGGAACCAAGGTCTCACCATAAATCCAAGCACATCTTGAGACGCTTCCAACTCGTTTGAGACATCAATGATAGACATGATGTGGTGATAGAACGAGTTGAAACAAAGAACAACATAGCAGACCCATTTACTAAGGCCCTTCCACTACAGCAGTTAGATCGCCATCTTGATTGTATGGGTATTAAATACAAGGGCGATTGGCTTTAGTGCAAGTGGGAGATTGAAAGAATTGTGACCTGAAAGCCAATCACAGTTGTTGTATCAGTGGCAAAATTTGTAATTTCTCTCAACTCAAGAATGATAATAAAGGCAATTTTATATTTCATCATATGTTGTGTCTTATATTTTTTATGATGAACCCCATAGAATAAGGCAATGTTTTTAGAGTTACAGAGATAATAGTGAGACCTATAAACTTATAAACCCTAATCTAGAATATTCTTAGTCATAGGATCATAGATTTGGGGATCGATGAATCTAGATAGACTAGCACATCTTAAGTATGCTCGATTGTGAGGGTGGTTGGTCTCACGACCACTTGTGTAGGGATACTAATACAAAGATGTGGGTTCTCATTAGGTTACGAGTTCACTGAATTGATCCGACAGAAGAACATCAAATGGAAGTTTTACTTACTTGTCATAATAGATTGTTCTCTAAGTGGGAGTTATGTATGTAATCCTTAGACCTGAGACCACCATAGTATCTTGTGCACATGAATCCATATTTTGGTTTATATTCATTCATAACAAAAGGTCATGTACGGGGTGATGCTGGATATGAAGGATTGTGTATAAAGGTAATGAGTAGGTCAACAAGGAATCGATAACTCCTAGTAAGAGGAGTATTTATCCCAAGTAATCTCATCAAATGTTGACTCAGAAAATCTTTGATCAAAGTATGATGAAATTAGAAAAGGTTTTCTAATTTATCATCGGTTAAGTCTTCATTAATGATTAGAGATTCAAATGGATTAAGTGTGAGGGTTTAACATTTATCCATGCCCATCACTTAATCGGGTTAAAGAAATATCGAAGGATTGAATTGCACGGTAACTTGCCACTAAAGGATATTTTGATAATTTCCATCAAATTTATCATCTTCAGGGTAGGCATGACACATTACTAGATGGCAATCTTGTCTTGTAGGTTTTTTATGAATCAATTAAATTGATTTCATAAGTCAATTTGAAGGTTAGTCCAGATTGACAGTTTAAGTTAGCCCGATTTGACATGTTCAGATAGTCGGATACATAATCGGGCTAAACCAAAAACCTACTGCTGGCTAGATGAGGAACCCAGAGGGTCACACACAATAGGAAATTGATTGAATAAGTTAAAAATATTTTTATTAGGATTTTTGGATCCTAATTGGTTGGCCAAGATCGCAAACTAGCATATGTGGGCTAACTCGAGCTTTTGACTTAATCTGTTTAAGTCAATTTGCTTGCTAATTGGGCTAATAAATTTAAGTTGGACTTAAATTAAAATTAGACACATGTTTGGCAGCCTATCTAGAGTTTAATCTAAATTTATGAGATTTTTCTAGATTTTTATGATGATCAAATTCGAATTGGATTCGAATTTCAGCCTGATTTGGTTAGTTTGGGTTGACTTGGTTAGTCTGGGTTGACCTAGGGCCTTAGTCCTTTTTTGAACCATTTTATTTTAAATTTAAATGAGTTTAATTTATTACATATCATTTAAATTTATTAATAAAATGATTTAATAAATTAAATGCTTAATATGGGCTTGTGGGGGTTTGAACCGAAGACCCCTTGGACACTTGGCACCCCCTCGGAGTGGATGGGAGCCCTCCTCACATAAAGCGTCTCCTCCCCTCTTCATGCCTCTTGGATTGGCATCCTTTCTCTCCATCCAAAGCCTCTAATTTCTGTCCCTTTGTTTCTATTTAAAGAGGGCGGCAGAACGGATTCTGTGAACCAAAAAAATAGAAAAACAGAGAGCCCGTAAGCTCTCCTTCTCCCCTGTTCTTCTCCCCTTGTCTTAATATCACTATCATATTAAGACAAGGCCCTAAGTTGAGATAGAGAAAGGCTATTAGAGTGTGTAGAGGCTTGTTGGAAAGATTTTGGAATGCTTTTGAAGAGGAGAATTCCAAAGAGACATTAGAAGGCTGCATATGATCAAAAGGCTGCCAGAAAGGTTCTAGCAAGCAAATTGGAGTGCTTCTTTGAATCGATTTTCGTGTGGATCACCTTTGGAGGGCATACACTTGTGTGCCTCTTGGAGATTATTGGATTTAGCAATTCAGGTATTTTTTTAGTCATTTATTTTAGATTTTAATTTATTTACTTTTTGAACTGCATAAAGGTGATCTTGAAAATTAAGGTTTTTTGCGATGTTTGTTTTCAAAATGATTAAAGTTTTTGAAAAGCATGCCTCCAAACATCCCAAAATTTCCATCAGCCTGACTTGACCTAAAGTGGAGCACTACTTTTAAATTGAGGCTAACTCGATCAAAGTTTAACCCTGCTCTAAAATTGAGCTTAACTAAACCCAAAGTTGATCCTTGCTCCAAACTTAAGCCAACTTAACCAAAAGTTGAGTCTTGCTTCTAAATCGAGCTTGACTCGACCCAAAGTTGAGTCCTACTTCTAAATTGAGCTTGACTCAAACCAAAATAGAGCTCTACTATTAAATTGAGCATCACTTGATTCAATTAGAGTCCTCCCTAATCAAGCCTGATCTGAACCAAATTGGAGCCCTACTACCAAATCGATCTTAACTTGACCTAAAGTGGAGACTGACTCTCAAATCGAGATTGACTTGACTCAAAGTGGAGCTCTACTCTCAAATCGAGCTTGTTTCCCAGATGTAGAAACTAAAGAGGAGGGGTAAATTGGGTTATTAAAAATTAATTACTATGTAGGTATGTGCTTTAACCCTAATTAAACTTGATTTGCAGCAGTGTAGTGTAGTGCACAAGATAGTAATCAGAGAATCAAACAACCACAAACACAAGAGATTTTATAGTGGTTCGGTGCCAAACTCAGCACCTACGTCCACTCCCCAAAACCTTTGGAAATTTCACTAATCGTATCATAACGATTACAACCTCTAGCCTTCCCCGGCTAGCCCTCTTGTTTTATAAGGCACAAGGCAGCCAAAACCCCTAGCCTTCCTTGGCTAATCCTCTTGTTTAACGGCACAAGGAAGCCAACCCCTAACCTTACCAGGCTAGTCCTCTTGTTTAACGGCACAAAGAGGCCAATAAGAACCAAAGGGTTAACACTAACCCTTTTATAAAAGATTCAAAGTAAATGGTGACAAGTAGCTCCTATAATGAGCAAATATTCAGAGAATACTTTACAAATTTGTAGCAAATCCTCATCAATAAATGAACAAAGTTGAGGTGGCTTGAATCTTGATTTGCTTGAAGCTTTAAAAGATCTGGATGACTTTTCAGCAATGAATGATCTTCAATGCATAGCAACTAGCTTTCAACCACTCCGAAAATATGCAATAAAAGCTTTTTTTCTTGTATATCTCTCTTGTATTTTTTTTTTTTCAAAAATCCATCATGTTTTGCTTCTAATCTCAGCTATATATAACAATCCAACAGCAAAAAGATCCGTTAGAGACAATTGAAACAAATGAAAATAAAAATGGAAAGAAAAGATAACCGTTGAGATTATTTCCCTTAAGCATTGAATGCATGAATCCATTTGAGGTAGGAAGAACTTGTCATAATTCAAAAATCAAAAGTTAGTCTAGCTAAAAATAGTAATCAGAATAAAGTAGAGAGAGAGAGGAGCACGCCCAAAATGACTAGAAACACAGCTAACTAGAATAAATTCCAAGCAGCTGAGAGAGATGAAGACAGTTGGCCATCAGAGGAGGAGGAGTCCTCAGCTAGCTTACAAGCTAGCTTCCAAGAGATCACACGTCAAAGGTAAAAAGGCTCAGGAGAGGAGGAGCTAGTTCCTTGGCTAGCTAAAGCAATGATTAGTTAGCTTTGCAGCTAACTAGCAAGCAATCCATGCGGCTCAGGAGAAAAAGTCAAGCCATCAGTTAGCTACTTAGCTAACTAAGCCAACAGATAGTTAGCTCTCCAGCTAACTGAATTTGAATGGCTCACGGTCGTCCAGGAGAAATAGGGACATCAGAGAGTGATGAGTTAGCTATTCAGCTAACTAAGCAACTGGTAGTTAGCTTCTCAGCTAACTAAGCTCAAAAGGCAATAAAGAAACCATCCAGGAGAGTTAGCTCATCAGCTAACTAATGAAAAAAAAAGGCAGCCATATGCTCAATGAGGAGCTAGCTTTCCAGTTAACTAAACCAAAGGTCAGCTAACTCTTCAGCTAACTAAGATTGAATGGCGCTCGGCTTGGATTCCCTGTGAAAAGATAACAGTTAGCTAAGAAAGAAACCAGTTAGCTCCAAAACAAAGCAGTCAACTAACAGGGGATACTAGGTAGCTAAGAGAAGCATCAGCTAGCTCACCAGTCAGCTGAAAAAGAGGGGCGCTCGGCCAAGACAATTTAACAGGGAATGATAGTTAACTAAAGGGCAAACCAGCTAGCTATCAGGGAAGTCAAGTTAGCTAATTAGCTAACTGATACCCAAAGCAATCGACTGGCACAGAGGTGTTCAAATCCATAGTTAACTAAAATGAAATCTAGCTAACTCACAAAGATGCCAAGCTAGCTAACAAGGAAATCTAGCTAGCCAAAGAAGGAGCAAGCTAGCTAGCCAGCTAGCTCAAAAATGGAATGGCTCGGCTAGCAACTGTAACATGCACCTCAGCTAGCTAAAATGGAGCTCCAGCTAGCCAACAAAGCAACAAACTAGCTAACCAGCTAGCTCAAAAAATCAATCGTTCGGCCAAGTCACAGTCATAGTTTAGTAGTTAGCTAATTGTTATGCCAGCTAGCTAAATGAAAGAGAAAGCTAGCTAAATAGCTAACTCCCAAGCCAAAAAGAATGGCCATGGCTAAAAGATGTTCATTTGATATCAATCTGGTGGCAAAATAAAATGGATATATACTCACATAAAATTTTGCATGAAGATACTTACTTGTAGAGCATCTGAACTTCCCTGCAACAAGCTTGATAAATAGAATTAATCATTGCTTAATTGTTTTGTAAACATCAAAATCAATGTAGGTCAACAATCCCCTTTTTGATGATGACAAAACCCTTAAGCATGCAAAGAGACAATATGAGAAGTATTGAATAATCAGGAGTGGAAACAGAAAAACATTACTTTCTCCCTTGTCAATTGAATAAGTAAACTTCCCCTGAATATATGGAGTTATTACTTTTCTCCATTCCCTTAATGTATGCAACATTCTTCTCCCCCTTTTTGTCATTGATCAAAAAGAAGATTGAAGAGTCTTGCAATAAATTCAAGCATAAAACATCAAGATAATTGGAGCATTCATCCATATTTATAACAGTCATACAGAGCACTACAAAGTCAAGTAAAGTCATACAGATATTACATGTCATAGTTTGAAGTCATACAACACAAAAAGTAGAGTCATAAACATTCATCACTAAAGGAAATACATTCACTTCTCATCATCAGAAGAAGAAATTTGAACAGAGGATTCATCTTGCTTTCTGGAGGTTCCTAGCTTGTCTTGAGAAGGTTGAGTTGGAGGAGACTAGAGATGTGGATGTGAATATGAAGCATCAGGAGCTGAAGTGGCAGAAAGAGCAATGTAGGTTTCCACAAGTCGGCTCAGCCTAGTGAGAGATATGGTCCAGTGATCAACTGCATTTGTGGCATCTCTAGTTTGGCTTGCATTGGCTCGCATATGATACTCTACCCATTCAGCCTTGGTCTCAAAGTTTTCATTTTTAGTTTTTAAGAAATTAATCTCCTTCAAGATCCGGTCCAAGACAGACTCATTATGATGGAAAACTCGACCATTAAGAATGTTAACATCATGGACAAGTTGGCTCAAATGATCTTGAACTGAGAAAGAGTCTCAAAAACAGATGAAATATGAGGTACAAGAGTTTGATCATTAACTGAAGAAGCACTATCTCCAGAGCTTCGACTGGAATTTGCAAGGGACAATTCATGGATAATTTGTTGGAGTTGTTCTTCAGAGATACGGATGGTAGGAACAGAGCAGAGTTGTCATTTCGAAAGGAGGGTTCAGCAGCAGTGACATCAGGAGGTTCAGATAAAAATGAATTTTGATCAGCTATCATAGCAGCAATGTACGGATTTGGTTGATGAAAATCAAAGTTAAAGAAGTTTTGAGGTGAACAAGCAGGAGCAGGCATACTAGGTGGCGGCATATTACTAGATTGTCCAGTTCTGGATCTAACCTTAATCCAAACACCATCTCTTTTGGCATAGTCCATACGGTGCAGTGAGTGAGCATTAAACACGTCAGTATGACGTAATGCTACCGCAGTTTCTCCTTTAAGCTTTATATTGAAAAACTCAAACACATATGTGAAAATATACTGTAAGGCAATGCAGCCTTTGACCTACTCAGAGATTCTTTCATATAGTCATCATAAGGTAAGGTAGATCTACTGGATCTTCTATTAGAATGTCGTACATCAAACATATGTCTCTATCAGTTACTACATTAAATGAACCAGCTCTAGGGGCAAGAATCTTGGCAATGATACTATGAAACAATCTATTTTCTACTGACAACATGTTTGCATCAAGAGTATCTATGTTGCTAGCTTCATTGTCATCTATGTTAAGGATCATACCAAGTTTATAACCCCATTCACTAGGAAGGATTTCTAAGATACCATCACAAGGAATGTTTAAGGCGGAACCTAACGTTTTACTGTCAAGGTCAATCCTAGTCTTTTTGACATAGGAAGAAATAGTTCCACTACCAAAGGTTATATTCTCGTAAAATTCTCTAATTAGTTAAGGATATAGGTCTTTTGGTAGATAACAATTTTGCCCAACCTTGATTTGTAAAAAGTTTTTCAATTTTAAAACCTTCTTGATTTAGGAAGTTAAAATCAACTAACCTGCCATGAGCAAAAGATTTGATATGAGAAGAAGATGACAAAGACTTCCTTCGAAGATCAGAGCAATATCATCCCTTGAGATTGCTTTCTTCTTGGGAGCTATCAATGATCCTCTTGAAAAGATAGAAATGTAAGAACAATCCTTGAAGGTAGATGGAATGAAGTTTGATGGAATGAGTGAGGAGTTATTGATGAAGGATGAAGAGTGAAGAGTTGAAGTGGAGAGGAGACCGGTTGAAGAGAGAAGATGGATTTGAATGAAGCCGATAGTGAAAAGATTATATAGGGAGGTCTCCTAGTTAGTTAACAGGCCAGGTGACTGTTTGGTTGTCTGGTTGGTTAGCTGTCATGAAAGAAATAAATGAGGAATGAATTGGCTGGTTGGTGGATTGAATGTAAAGCATTATAAATCTCAAAAGAGGATTTGACCGATTGAAGGATATTCAATTATATCAACTTTAAAGTCTAGCTAACTTCTAGCACACTCAATGTATTTAATTCCATAAAGAGATTTGATTGAAAGATGTCATGCTACTTTAGTTTTTAGGTAAAAAGCATGAAAGTATTTTATCAATTGATTCATTATGCAGTAGGATCAAACATTCATAATTCTCTTCTAATTTCATAAAATTTTGTTTCATTTAGAGGCTTAGTGAAAATATCAGCAATTTAGTTTTTAGTATTTAAAAATTCAATAACAACATTTCCATTGTTAACATGATCTCTAATGAAATGATGTCTAATTTCTATATGTTTAGTTCTGGAATGTTGAATAGGATTTTTAGTTAAGCTGATTGCACTTGTATTATCACATTTTATAGGTATGGCTTTTTGTTTAATACAATAATCTTCTAGATGTTGCTTAATCCATAAGATTTGAGCACAGCAACTTCCAGCTGCAATATATTTGACTTCAGCCGTAGACAGCGCTACTAAAGTTTGCTTTTTGCTAAACCATGAAATTAAGTTAACACCTAGAAACTGGCAAGTTCCACTGGTTGATTTCCTATCTAGTTTACATCCAGCAAAATCTGAATCAGTGTTTCCTATTAAGTCAATGCTAGATTGTTTGTCATACTATAAACCTAAATTTACTATTCCATTTAAATATTTAAATATTTTTTAACAGCAAGCAAGTGTGATTCTTTAGGATTGGCTTGATATCTAGCACACATGCAAACACTAAATAAAATATCTGGTCTACTAGCAGTTAAATATAACAATGATCCTATCATGCCTCTATATAATTTCAAATCAACAGACTTTTCATTACTATAAGATTCAAGTCTACATGATGAGCTCATACGGGTATCGATCGTTTTGGATGTCTCCATGCCAAACTTCTTGATCATTTCTTTGTTATATTTCGATTGGCTTATGAAGATCTCATCTTTGCTTTGTTTGATTTGTAGTCCGAGGAAGTAATTCAGCTCTCCCATCATACTCATCTCGAACTCTCCCTGCATAAGCTTAGTAAAGTTCTTGCACAAAGAGTCATTAGTGGTACCAAATATGATATAGATTTGAATAATTAAGATTTCTTTATCTTGTCTTTTAATGAATAAAGTTGTATCCATATTTTCTCGAATAAAGTCATTACTGATCAAGAATTTGCTTAATCTTTCGTACCAAGCCCGGGGTGCTTGTTTTAAACCATATAAAGCTTTGTTCAATTTATAAACGTGGTTTGGAAACAAGTGATTTTCAAATCCGGGTGGCTGTTCCACAAAAACTTGTTCAGCAATGTATCCATTCAAGAAAGCGCTTTTAACATCCATTTGATATAGTTTAAAATTCATAAAACAAGCATAAACAAGAAGTAATCTAATAGCTTCTAATCTAGCAACAGGGGCATAAGTCTCATCAAAATCAATTCCCTCTTCTTGATTATAACCCTTAGCTACTAATCTTGCTTTATTTCTAATTATATTACCATGTTCATCCAATTTGTTTCTAAAAACCTATTTAGTTCCAATGATTTGATGATCATGAGGTCTTTCAGTAAGAGTCCATACATTATTCCTTTCAAACTGGTGAAGTTCCTCATGCATGGTATTAATCTAATCAACATCATTTTTAGCATCATCATAACATTTAGGTTCAATTTTAGATACAATGCTAAATTATTATAAGCATCTCTAAATGATGATCTAGTTCTAACTTCATAAGATGGATCACCTATAATTTGATCTTTAGGGTGACTGAGAATGTACCTTCATCCTCTTTCTAATTCATCATTACCTTATGAGGCTTCAGATAGGTCAGCGTTCCTTCTTCATTTACCTCTTGTATATCTGAGTCATTTTTGTTCTTCAATGTGATGTCCTTGAGTTGATCTTCAATTTCATCTGCATCATTCATACCTTTTCTCTTCCTTAATGGAAGATCATTAGATTCATCAAAGATAACATGAATTGATTCTTCAACTACTAGAGTCTTTTTGTTAAATACTCTAAAAGCTCTACTATGTAAAGAATAACCGAGAAAAATTTTTTCAACAGATTTAGCGTCAAATTTATCAAGGTTTATTTTCTATTATTTAAAATAAAACATTGGTATCCAAAAATATGAAAATAACTTATATTAGGTTTTCTTTCTTTCCAAAGCTCATATGGAGTCTTTTTAAAAATAGGTCTAATCAATGCACGATTTAAAACATAGCATGCAGTGTTGATAGCTTCTGCCCAAAAATATTTTGGGAGATTGCTCTCACATAATATGGTACGGGCCATTTCTTCTAAGGTTCTATTCTTTCTTTCTACTACTCCATTTTGTTGTGGTGTTCTTGGAGCAGAAAAATTGTGTTCAATTTCATTTTCATTACAAAAATCTTCAAAAGATTTATTTTTAAATTCTTTTTGATCACTTCGAATTGATAAAACAGAAGAATTCTTTTCATTTGTAATTTTCTTAAATAATTTTTGAAATGCTGGAAATGCTTCATCTTTACTAGTCAAAAATAAAACCATGAAAACGAGAAAAATTATTAATAACAACAAAACCATATCTTTTTCCTCCTAGACTAGTTGTTCTTGTAGGACCAAATAAATCCATATGCAAGAGTTCTAAAGGTCTAGTGGTTGAAACTAAATTCTTTGATTTAAAAGATACTCGGGTTTGTTTTTCAAATTGACAAGCATTACAAATCTTATCTCTTTCAAAAATAAGTTTTGGCAAACCATGTACTAAATCCTTCTTAATTAATTTAGATAATAAATCCATGCTTGCATGAGCTAGCCTACGATGCCATAACCAACTATTATCAGTTTTATTATTTGTAGCAACTAGGAAATCAATATTTTTATCATGCAAATCATTTAAATTAACAATGTACATTTCCATGCCTTTGACCAATAAATTTCATATTTTCATTTGGAGGATTTTTAATAATGCATAAAGATGATTCAAATGTAACATTAAATCCTTTGTCACATAATTGACTAATACTAAGTAAATTATTTTTTAGTCCTTTCACAAGTAAGACATTATCAATATAAGCATGAGGTGTGATACCTATTTTTTCAATGCCAATTATTTTTCCTTGGCCATTATCACCGAAAGTAATAACACCTCCATCTTTTGCCTCCAAAGTGATGAATTACGATTCATCACCGATCATGTGTCTTGAGCACCGCTATCCAAGTACCATTGTCTTTTAATTGCTCGGTTGCAAGACACACATGCATACACAATTTCAAATTTTGTTTTTAGGTACCCAAGCTTTATTGGGTCCTTTAGGGTTAGTCAAGATAGTTCCTTTTGGAACCCATATTTTTCTCACTTGTGTGTGACAAGTATAAGCTTTATGTCCTAATTTTTCACATTTAAAATATGTAATTTTAGTTGAATCATTACCATGCACATAGATATTTTTCAATAATTTTTGTCTTTCAAAAGGATTATATCGAAGACCAGCTCTATTGTAAACGGCTCTTTGACTATTCAAGATTATCTCTAATTTTTCAGAGCTTAAAGTAAATCTATCAACAATTGGTTTTAACTTATTTACTTCATTTTTCAAATCTTGATTTTCCTTTAATAATGATTAATTCTCTTTTGAATTTCTTTCCTTTTCAAGAATAAGATTTTTGATTTCATTTTTCAAATCTTTGTTCTTTGAACTTAAGTTTGCAAAATCATCAACGAGTTCATAAAATGCACCATGTAATTCATCAAAAGTAAAGTCATCTAGAAAGCTAGGGCTTCCTCATCATTATCCGCCATGAAACAAACATTTGCAATTTTAGTTTTCTCTTCTTCTGAACTTGTAGCTTCGCTGTCGCTCCATGTAGCCATCATTGCTTTCTTCTTTATTCTTTTAGATCCTTTCTTTAATAGTGGACATTTTGGTCTGATATGTCCAAGCTTTTGCACTCATAGCATGTAGGAGGTTCACTCTTTTCCTTATCTTTGCTATGGTCTTCCTTGACAAAATGTTTTCTTTTTTCAAACTTCTTTTTTTCATGAACTTTTTGAATTTCCTTGAGATAAGTGTCATTTCATCATCTTTCTCACTGTCACTTGTGGTTTCCTCACTTTCATCATCTTGAGTTGCACTTTTTAATGCCATAGTTCTTTTCTTCTTTGATTCATTTTCATCAATATGTTGTCATTGCTGAAGCTCATGAGTCATCAAAGAACCGACTAACTCTTCAAGTGATAAAATGTTGAGATCCTTTGCTTCTTGTATGGCAGTAACTTTGGCTTCCCATGACCTAAGTAAAGATCTTAAGATTTTTCTAACAAGATCACTGTTAGCATAAGATTTTCAAGACTTTTCAGTCCATTAATAATATCAGTAAATCTTGTAAACATATCAGTAATATTCTCAGCAGAATCCATTTTAAATAATTCATACTTATGAACAAGCATATTTATTTTGGATTCCTTGACTTGATTTATTCCTTCATGGGTGACTTCAAGTCTATCCCAAATTTCTTTAGTTGACATGCAAGTAGATATGCGATTAAACTCATTTGCATCAAGAGAGCAATAAAGAACATTCATAGCTTTAGCATTTAATTGAGCTAGTTTCTTATCTTGCTCATCCCATTCAGATTCAAGTTTTACAATATTAATATTATCAATCATAATAGTGGGTGTGTGGTCCATTAATTATAATTCCCATAAATCATAATCTAGTGCTTGAATGAATATTTTCATTCGTGCTTTCCAATATGTGTAATTTGTTCCATTGAACAAAGGTGGTCTATTAGTTGATGTCCTTCAATCAACATAGATCCCATTTGAATTACTACTGATCTTTGGCTCAAGCTAATCAAAGCTAAAAATCAAGAGCACACTGCTCTGATACCACTTGTTGCCCAGATGTAGCAACCCAAGAGAGGGGTGAATTGGGTTATTAAAAATTAATTACTATGCAGGTATGTGTTTAACCCTAATTAAACTTGATTTGCAGCAGTGTAGTGTAGTGCACAAGATAGTAATCAGAGAATCAAACAACCATAAACACAAGAGATTTTATAGTGGTTCGGTGCCAAACTCAGCACCTACGTCCACTCCCCAAAACCTTTGGGAATTCCACTAATCGTATCACAATGATTACAACCTCTAGCCTTCCCCGGCTAGCCCTCTTGTTTTACAAGGCACAAGGCAGCCAAAACCCCTAGCCTTCCCTGGTTAGTCCTCTTGTTTAACGGTGCAAAGAAGCCAACCCCTAGCCTTACCAGATAGTCCTCTTGTTTAACGGCACAAAGAGGCCAATAAGAACCAAAGGGTTAACACTAACCCTTTTACAAAAGATTCAAAGTAAATGATGACAAGTAGCTCCTATAATGAGCAAATATTCAGAGAATACTTTATAAATTTGTAGCAAATCCTCAGCAATAAATGAACAAAGTTAAGGTGGCTTGAATCTTGATTTGCTTGAAGGCTTTAAAAGATCTGGATGACTTTTCAGCAATGAATGATCTTCAAGCACAGCAACTAGCTTTCAACCACTCCAAAAATATGCAATAAAAGCTTTTTTTCTTGTATATCTCTCTTGTATTTTTTTTTCAAAAATCCATCATGTTTTGCTTCTAATCTCAGCTATATATAACAATCCAACATCAAAAAGATTCGTTAGAGACAATTGAAACAAATGGAAATAAAAATGGAAAGAAAGATAACCGTTGAGATTATTTCCCTTAAGCATTGAATGCATGAATCCATTTGAGTAGAAAGAACTCTGTCATAATTCAAAAATCACAAGTTAGTCTAGCCAAAATAGTAATCAGAATAAAGTAGAGAGAGAGAGGAGCACACCAAAATGACCAGAAACAGCTAACTGGAATAATTTTTAGGCAACTAGAGAGATGAAGATAGTCAGCTAACTGGAATTAATTGATGATTTCACAAATCTCAGTTCAAAAAATAAAGATTTGAAAAATCAAGTTCAAAATCTTACTTTAGAAAAGGATAAACTATTAGAAGAAAATGAAGTTTTATTACAAGAAAACATGAATTTGAAAAATGAAGTAGATAGATTGAAACCTATTATAGATAAGTTTACTTTGAGCTCTACTAAACTTAACATGATTCTTGAAAATCAAAGAGCTATTTTTAACAAGCTGGCCTAGGATACAATCCTTTAAAAAGACAAAAGTTTTTGAAAAATATTTATGTGCATGCTAATAATTCTACTGAAGTTACATGTTTCAAGTGTGGTAAACCTGGACACAAAGCATATATATGTCACACACACAATGTTAGAAGGATATGGGTTCCAAAAGGATTTTAGCTAACCCTAAAGGACCCAAGAAAGCTTGGGTACCTAGAAGCAAAACTTGATATTATGGATACAGGTGTGTCTTGCAACCCGTGGAGCAAAAAGAAAATGATACTTGGATAGCGGGTGCTTAAGACACTTGATGGATGATGAATCTCAATTCATCACTTTGAATGCAATTGATGGAGGAGTGGTTACCTTTGAAAGTAATGACCAAGGTAACATTATTGGCATTGATAAAATTAATATCACTCCCTCTACTTATGTTAATAATATCTTGCTTTTAAATGGATTGAATCATAACTTGTCTACCATTAGTCAATTTTATGAAAAAGGTTTTAAAATTATTTGTTGAATCATCTCTTTGCATAATTACAAATCCTCTTGATGACTGCATGAAAGCCATTAGTCATAGGCATAGTAGTGTTTATATTGTTAATGACCAGATTATTGAATGTCTAGTTGTCATGAATGCTAAAATTGATAAATCTAGTTATGACATCATAGACTTGCTTATGTCAGCATGGATTTGCTTTCTAAATTATTCAAAAATGATTTGGTTAAAGGTTTGCCAAAATTGAATTCCGAAAAAGATAAGATTTGTGATACATGCAAATTTTTGAAAAAAAAATTAACAAGAATTTCTTTTAAGTCTAAAAATATGATTTCGACTTCTAATCTTTTGAACTTTTGCATATGGATTCATGATTATTGATGATTTTCTCGATTTACATAAGTTTTATTCTTAGTTAGCAAAAATGAAGCATCTTCAGTTTTTCTAAAACTCCTTAGAAGAATTTCAAATGAAAAAGGTTTTCCTATTTTATCTATTAGAAGTGATCATAGAAAGGAATTTGAAAATCAGCACTTTGAAAAATCTTGTAATGAACATAGGACCTTATGTTCATATTATGTTTGTGAATCTAATGATCTTCCATTAAGGAAGAGAAAGGTTTTGAATGACACAGATGAAATTGAAAGTCAAGAAGCTCACCTTGGATTCAATATACAAGCGATACATGAAGAAGAAATTCAACATGATGAACCACAAGGTAATGCTGAATTTAAAGCTAATGAAGGTATGTTTATAATCATCCTAAAGAACTAATATTAAGTGATCCATCTCATGATATTAGGATTAGATCATCATTTAGAAATACATGTATTAATTTTGCATTTGTTTTTCATATAGAGCCTAAATGACATGCATGATAAATTAAATGAGAATTTAGAAACAAATTGGATGAGCATGATAATTTCATTAGAAATAAAGCAAGATTGTTAGCTATAGAATATAATCAAGAGGAAGATATTGATTTTGATGAAACATATGTTCCTATTGCTAGATTAAAGATTATTAGATTACTTCTTGCATTTGCTTGCTTTATGAATGTTAAATTATATTGAATGGATGTTAAGAGCACTTTCCTTAATGAATATATTGTTGAACAAGTATTTGTTGATCAACCACCCGATTTCAAAAATCTTGTGTCTCCAAACCATGTATTCAATTGAACAAAGCTTTATATGGTTTGAGACAAGTACCCCGGGCATGGTTTGATAGGCTTATTAAGTTCTTGATTAGCAATAAATTTATTAATGAAAATGTTGTTGCAACATTATGAATTAAAAATAGAATGATGATATATTGATAGTACAAATTTATGAAGATGACATTATATTCGGTGCTACTAATAATTTTTTGTTCCAAAATTTTGCTAAGTTCATGCAGGGGGAGTTCGAGATGAGCATATGGGTAAAATCAATTATCGGACTTCAAATCAAGCAATCAAAGAAGAGGATCTTCATAAGCCAATCCTTGTACATCAAGAAAATTTTGAAGAAGTTTGGCATGAAGAAATCTATTATCGGACTTCAAATCAAGCAATCAAAGAAGAGGATCTTCATAAGCCAATCCTTGTACATCAAGAAAATTTTAAAGAAGTTTGGCATGAAGAAATCTAAAGTATCGGTACATTTGTCGAGTGATATGGGTTGCAGGCCCATGATCGGCAACTAGTAGTATCAGCTTGATCTATTTACTCCTTGCTTGATATGATTTTATTGTAAGACTTGAATTATTAAATGCCTACTTTATTAATGGTATCATTTCTTGATCATATCTTATAATAAATTGCCTATGCATGAAATGAAAAGGATTTGATAAAGGTGATGCATATTTTATTATAATATCTTGTTTGCATATCACCTATGTAAGAAATCTTATGTTATCATATGAAATGTGAAATTGAAATGTGATGATTGTTATAGAATGCATATGTATTTTTCATATATACATTGAGATTAGCACGATACATTTATAAAATGTTTTGATTATATGACATTGGTATCATTTCTTGCATAAAACTTTTATTACATATAGACCAAATTTGAAATATTAAGGGGGAGAAGAATGTAAGCATATTTGAACTCAAATATTTGATGTGGTATCTGTTAATATTGTATCTCAACACATTTTTAAATTAGTAAGGGGGAGAAGAAACTTACTTGAATATTTGGATACTTTGATGCATTAAGCACTATGATGTATTAAATATCAAATATCTTACTATTATAAGTGCTTTGATGTATGAATGTGGTATCAACTCTTATATGTGGCAATTATTTGAATGCATATCAAACTATGAAACTGCCACCTTGCTCCAATATATATATATATAAAGGTGATATTTTGATCCTACATTCAAAGTTTTTTTTTAAAATTGGTATCAATTGAGTTATGAAAAAATAATTGTTATTAAATGATTAATATTTTTGTATCTTATTGTTACTATTGAAGATTAGAATTTTTCTTTATAATATAAACTTTGTTGTGAACTTTAATATATTTGGACCTTGACGTATTTGAACCTTGATATATGTTATTTTTATGATTTGAGATTATGAACCTTGATGAACTTTGATGTATCTTCGGTGAATGGTTGAAATTATATCTTGTATGATCAAGCCATAAACTTAATAGTTTGTATTATGTACTTATACTTTTTAATGCATTATGAATGCTTAATGTCTTTTCCTTGATGAATGCTTAATTGTGCACATTCTTTCATTCTTTTTGATTAATGACAAAAGGGGAGAGAATAGCATACACTTCATTTACATTTATGGGAGAGATTAGCATACATTATATTCATGGAACATTCATGGAAGAGAATAGCATGTAAAGAGAAAAGTATATACATTAAAAGGTAGAATTTTATATACTTTCTTTTGTATGCTTAATGGTTTTGTCATCATCAAAAAGGGGGAGATTGTTGGCCCCTACATTGATTTTGATGATTACAAAACAATTAAGACTATGTTTATTAGGAAAATTAAGATTAATGCAGGGATGTACAAGTGACGTAAAGGTGAGCCTTATCAAGTAAAATTTTATTTGTTGCATAGAAGCTTATTTTCTCTTACCTTGAATATAGCTAATTGATTCTTTATTCCTTGGATTATTGCATGACCATGTGAGCTAGCTTATTCCCTTCCTTAGCTAGCTTCCACCTCTTGCTAGCTAACCATTTTTCCTCTCACAAATAAGCCTGGCCGAACCTTGCTTGGGACTAGTTAGCTAACTTCTTCCTTCTCCTAGTTGACTAGTTGGCCTCAAGAGCCAACTATTTGCTGCAGAATTTTTGTTGGCCGAATACTCCTTGGTTTCAGCTAGCTGGTTAGTTCATTGAGTTAGCTAGATATTCCCAACAAGCTAACTATTTTTTCCCTGCAGGTTTCTTTGGCCGAATGGAGTTTAATTCAAGCTAGCTGGCAAGCTAGCTTCCCCTTGGGCATTTTTCATGAAACTTTAACTGAGTTAGCTAACAAGCTAACTATTTTCTTCTCTGTTACTCTTGGCCGAATGAATTATGAAAGCAGTTAGCTTAACAGCTAGCTACTTTTTCTTTTCTCCCTCCACGTTGCATGAAACTTTTGAATGGAGTTAGCTAACAAGTTAGCTACTTTTGTCATGAATAAGATCACTTTTTATCTAGTTAGCTAACAAGCTAACTACTTTAAAAAATCTTTTCATTCCCTGGGCGCATGATTTTGAATTGAGTTAGCTAACAAGCTAACTACTTTTTAGCATGGTAGAGTTAACTTTCTAAGTAGCTAGCTGGGAAGCTAACTACTTTTCTATTAATGCATGAAACCTTGGCTCTAAAGCTAACTACTTTATCCTGAATGCATTGTTTAGCCGTGAGAATGTTGGGAAGAGCTAGCTTATTTGCTAGCTACTTTATTCCACTTTTTAGGCTGATTCCTTCTTGCATGGAGCCTGGTTTGCTAGCTAGCTTGGGATGTTTAGCTAGCTTTGCTTGCTTAGCTAGCTCTAGCTCTTCTCCCTTTTTCCTCCATGGCCGCACGTTTTCAAGAAGAGCCGCTGGAAATTATGTTCAGTCAACCACCTCCCTCAAATATTAAATGCTTTCTCTCTCTTTTAATTATATTTTCGTTTTCATGGTTACTGACATTTTCTTTTGGTGTTTGACAGAGATCTTTCTTTGCCAAAGGATTAAATGCAATCAATGTTTAGGGAAATAAATTCAAACGGTTATATTTCTTCCGTTTTTAATTTCCTCTATTTACCAATGTGTCTAACGGACATTATTTTTGTTTTGTTTTAAATAGACGTGATCAGAGGAACACCTGACGATTCTTGATGATTTTTGTTGACGAATCTTTGAAAATCTGAAAAAGAAAAAGAGAAAAAAAGAAATCAAAAGAGAGTGTTCATTGCATATTTTTCGGAGTATTGAAGAGCAATTTCTTGTGCTGTGAAGTTGACAAACCTCAATCCTTGCTCAAGTCGTCCAGATCCGGTGAAGCTTTCAAAAGTCTCAGCTACCTCGGAGATCCACATTCTTTGCTGCAGATTTGCTTCAAATTTGTAAAGTTCTCTTTGAATATTTGCTCAAGTTAGGAGCTATTTGTTAACTATTCTGAAATTATTTGTGATATGGCTGATCCAAAGCCATCAGAATAAACGATAATGGCGACTGACGGAGGCCCTCTCAGCCTCCTGAGCCCCCCTCTCGGTATCGACCTCAAGCCATGGCTCCCGGGCCTCATGAACAGTATCTCAACCCCCGATCGTCTCAGGCTGCATGAACGGTGCTTGGCCTCGAGTTCCGCCCTCGGCCTCAAGCCACAGCTCCCGGGCTTCATGACCAGTATCTCAACCCCCGAGACCCCCTCGGTCTCGGCTGCATGAACAGTGCTTGGCCTCGAGTTCCGCCCTCAGCCTCAAGCCACGGCTCCCAGGCCTCATGAACAGTATCTCAACCCCCGAGACCCCCTCGGTCTCGGGCTGCATGAACAGTGCTTGGCCTCGAGTTCCGCCCTCGGCCTCAAGCCATGGCTTCTGGGCCTCATGAACAGTATCTCAACCCCCGAGACCCCCTCGGTCTTGGGCTACATGAACGGTGCTTAGCCTCGAGTTCCGCCCTCGGCCTTAAGCCACAGCTCCAGCTTCATGAACAGTATCTCAACCCCCGAGACCCCCTCGGTCTCGGGCTACATGAATAGTGCTTGGCCTCGAGTTCCACCCTCGGCCTCAAGCCACGGCTCCCGGGCCTCATGAACAGTATCTCAACCCCCGAGACCCCCTCGGTCTCGGGCTGCATGAACGGTGCTTGGCCTCGAGTTCCGCCCTCGGCCTTAAGCCACAGTTCCGGGCTTCATGAACAGTATCTCAACCATGGAGACCCCCTCGGTCTCGGGCTGCATGAACAGTGCTTGGCCTCGAGTTCCACCCTCGGCCTCAAGCCACAGCTCCGGGCTTCATGAACAGTATCTCAACCCCCGAGACCCCCTCAGTCTCGGGCTGCATGAACAATGCTTGGCCTCGAGTTTCGCCCTCGGCCTCAAGCCACAGCTCCCGGGCTTCATGAACAGTATCTCAACCCCCGAGACCCTCGGTCTCGGCTGCATGAACGGTGCTTGGCCTCGAGTTCCGCCCTCGGCCTCAAGCCACAGCTCCCGGGCTTCATGAACAGTATCTCAACCCCCGAGACCCCCTCGGTCTCGGGCAGCATGAGCAGTGCTTGGCCTCGAGTTCTGCCCTCGGCCTCAAGCCACTGCTCCCGGGCCTCATGAATAGTATCTCAACCCCCGAGACCTCCTCAGTCTCGGGCTGCATGAACAGTGCTTGGCCTCAGTTCCACCTCGCCTCAAGCCATAGCTCCCAGGCCTCATGAACATAATCTCGATCCTCGAGACTCTCTCGGTCTCGGGCTACGTAAACAGTGCCCGATGCATGATCCGGCCCGCTCTGGGCCACCTGGCACACTCATGTAATCTGCCGCACATCCATAGCAGGGTGCGGCCATACCTCATAACGGTGTATGGTCTATCATATGTCTGTCGCTATGCACGCCATACCCCGTTACAGCGTACGGTTCACCACCTGCCCGTAACTGTGCGTGGTCACATCCGGCGGTGGCACACCATGTACAACCACCGGTGCGAGACACCTGTGAGGCCGCACTGGCAGTGACGCAGGACACCTCTGGCATACACGGCGACAGTACGATCTGTCACTGTCAGCCTCATCTTTTGTCCGTTATTGAACGGGGCACCTTGAAATCAGCAATCTTCAGAAATGAAAGGGTGTGTCTTCGAACAGATATAAAAGCATATACTCACGCTGTAAGTAAGGATCCATGAACTATGGTTTTCCTAGCTCTTTCCTACTAGTTAAGCCCAACTATCTAGCTTCCTGGGGTAGACAGTTCTCGTCTGTTCCCGAGTGACTAACTTAAGCATCGGAGGGTCCCACTGGAGCATCCGGTTTCCGGGGACTTTTCTTGCAGGAGTCCGGAGGAGGACGTCTTTTCCCCTGCGCTCGAGGAAAGTGACTTGGCGTCAACAGATTGGCGCCAAGAAGGGGGGTGAAGAGAAAGAAATCGAACCGGCAATTTGCAACCTCTCTCTCTCCAGCTCTTGAGCTATGGTGACAACCCATGCGAAAGGGGTCTCTATCAGTTGCGCTGGGGGGCAGCGCCAAAGAGCCGATCTGCTGATGGTTGCCCCCTCAGCTCCCCCAACCGGTGCCCCGGCACCGTCGCGTCTCCAGGAGGCTGGACCTTCCGCTCCCCCATCGGTGTCCCTGCCCTCCTCCCCAGTAGCTCCAGGAAGACTGGTTTGCCGCTCTAGCCACGCAAGTCCAATCCTTGTCGGTGGCATTCAAGGCTGCAGTACCAGCAGGTGGCCCCACGGCAGCTGGAGCCATATCCATCGGTTCCAGGGGTGGTGCAACCCAGCAGCATTCCTCCCGAAGGAGATCACCGGTCCCGAAGGCTCGCCACCGTCATGCTTCGCCCAAACCTCCCCACCGAGGAGCCTCTAAGAGACCCAATCACCTTCTCGCCATGCCAGTATTTCTCCCAAGCGGCAGCATGGGAAGGAGGTGGAGCGCCCCCACCGACATCGCCGTCACCTTTCCCATCCTCAGAATCCTCGGGGGAGGGGTCCTTCGATGGAAGGATAGCCCACCGAGCCGAGCATCGACTCAACGAGTATAACTAGCGGTTGGAGGAACTCAGCCGCCGAATCACTCACCTGCCAGAGGCAAACTATGACAGCCGGCCTTCGCTGTCCTGCCGCATCATGGAAGAGCCCATCTCCACCCGATTCCACCTCCCCAGTTGGACCCATATGACGGAACCATGGATCCTCTGGACCACTGGAAAGTTACAAGGTTCTCATGCAGGTCCAGGGGGCCACCGATTCACTCATGTGCATCGCCTTCCCTGCCACCCTAAAGAAGGCTGCCCGGGCTTGGTACTCTCACCTGCCGCGTGGAGTATTGATTCTTTCCGTCAGCTAGAAAGAGCCTTCTTAGCCCATTTTGACGCCTGCCAAAAGATTCCAAGGGTGGCTGATAGCCTCTTCGCTGTCCAGCAGAAGAGCGGCGAGTCCTTGCGGGATTACGTCGCTCGGTTCAAGGAGGTAGCCCTGGAGGTCTACAATCTTGAAGACTCAGTGGCCACCTTAGCCTTGAAGCAAGGGCTCCGTCTGTCTCACTTCACGTACTTCCTTGACAAGAAGCGCTCGGATCTTACGCCAAACTTTTGACTCGGGCCCAGAAGTATAGCCGCGCCGACGAGCTGATTCCTCTCGGTGCGAGGCGAGCGGGAGTGTCCTCAAGAAGTCGACCCGCCCTGAGCCTATCGAAGTTCGACCCAGGAAGCCCGAACCTCTCCACCGACCAGACAACCGTCCTTGAGTCCCAGCACAGAGAGACGGGCCCTACACTCCTCTGCTCACTCCTATATCGCACATCTTGCTCGAAATCAAGGGTGAGTCTTATTTTCAGTGCCCACCTCCGATAAACCCAAAAATCCCCTGCAACAAGAACCTTTACTACCGCTATCACCGAGACCATGGACACGACACCGACGATTGCCGCCAGCTAAAAAAGGTGATAGAGGATCTTATCTAGCATGGCCATCTGGGAAAGTTCATTCGAAGGAACAACTCGATACTCCTGGTTCGTCAGCGCTTCCGCCGTCGATGATCGACAATGCTCCAACGAGAAGACGGTGGCGATGATTTCCTGGGGGGCAGGTGGCCCACCCAAAAGTTTGAGAGGGGAGGGGGAGTTAGATCCTGTAATTCCTTTTTCTAAAAAGGACTTAGAGGGGGTGGTGAATAAAAATGATGATAGCGTCGTCATGTCCATGACGATTGCTAAGCACCCTGTAAAAAGAATTCTGGTTGATAGTGGAGCTCGGTGGATGTTTTGAGTTATGATGCTTTTGTTCGCATGAACCTATCGCCCAACCTGCTCCGGCCCGTTGCCATGCCCCTGATGGGTTTCATTGGAGACTCCGTGAAAGTTAAGGGGGAGGTCACTCTTTCGTCACGGCTGGCACGGCCCTGCGCCAAAGCACAGTCTTCATGAACTTCTTGGTGGTCCAAGTGCCCCTCACCTATAATGCAATCCTCGGAGGCCTGGGCTCTACCTTTTGGATGCTGTCATATCCACTAAGCGACTCCTCGTAAGGTTTCCCACAATGGAGGGAGTAGGGGAGATGCGGGGGAGCAGAACCCACCCCCGCCTTGCACCACATGGCCCCCAGTCCGCAGGGGGTGGTGCCTGCACCTGCACCGAAGCGCTAGACCCCCGGGACCTGGAGAGGAGAGGAGAGCCGACCGAGCACCTGCTTGCTTTCCCTCTTGGGGAGGACCAAGCAAAGACGATCCAGATCGAGCCCTACTCCCGGAGGAGGCCCGTGACCAGCTCCTCGCTTTCTTAGGCTAATGCTGATGTCTTTGCCTGGTCGACGTTCGATATGCCCGGCATTCTGAAAGAAGTGATTATCCACCGGCTCAACATCAAGCCAGAGTGTCGACCCATTCGGCAAAAGAAGAGGAGCTTCACTCTTGACAAGAAGAAGGCCGTGGATGAGGAGGTACGAAAGCTATTGGCAGCCGGTCATATCCGTGAGGTGCACTACCCTGACTGGCTGGCGAATGTCGTGATGGTTCGCAAGGCTAGTGGGAGCTGGAGGATGTGCCTGGACTTCACCGATCTCAATAAGGAGTGCCCCAAGGACAGCTTCCTACTGCCCCGGATCGACCAGCTAGTGGATGCCACGTCCGGGCATGAAACTCTTAGCTTCATGGATGCATTTTTGGGGTACAACCAAATCAGGATGAACCTAGCTGATGAAGAAGCCACCTCCTTTGTTACTGAAAAAGGGATTTACTACTACAAGGTGATGCCGTTTGGGTTGAAGAATGCCGGAGCCACCTATCAGAGGTTGATGAATAAGGTCTTTGAGGACCAGATCGGGCGTAACATGGAGGTGTACGTGGATGATATGCTGACCAAGAGCACCAGTGCTGCTGACCACATCGCCGACCTCGCAGAGACCTTCAACAACCTGCGCCGGTACCGGATGAGGCTAAACCCCCATAAGTGTGCCTTTGGGGTGGCGGCAGGCAAGTTTTGGGCTTTATGGTAACCCAGCATGGGATCGAAGCTAATCTAACAAGATTTGGGCTATTTGGACATGAGGCCCCCAGCTAATAAGAAGGAGGTGCAACGCCTAACCGGGAGGGTCGCGGCCTTGAGTTGCTTCATGTCAAGATCGGCAGAAAGGTGCCTGCCCTTCTTTAAGGCATTGCGCAAGGTCAACAGCTTCGAGTGGTCAAAGGAGTGTCAGGATGCCTTCGAAGAGTTGAAGCATTTTCTAGCCACTCCCCCGCTGTTATCCAAGCCAAGGGGCGGAGAAGAGCTCTTTCTATACCTTGCTACCTCCCCAGAGGCCGTCAGTTCTATGCTCGTGCGTATGGATGCCGATGGAGTACAGAGACCGGTCTACTACACCAGCAAGGTACTTCATGATGCTAGACCAGATATTCCAGGACCGAGAATATCATTTTTGCCTGGTGGTCTCTGCCCAGCACTTTCGACCCTACTTCCAAGCTCATCCCATCGTGGTGCACGGACCAACCTCTTTGGACCATCTTATCCCATCCGGACACCTCTGGTCGGTTAGCCAAGTGGGCCATCAAGCTGAGCAAGTTCAACCTATCTATTCGACCAAGGTCTGCCATGAAATCTCAAGTGTTAGCTGATTTCTTGGTCGAGTGTTCTTGGACCGAGAGATGTTCGAAGGAATCGCGTCCGAGGTGCACGTGGAGTCCTCCTCGATCGAGGAACTAGGAAGGAAGACTGGATCTTGCATGTGGATGGAGCAGCAAATTCTTAAGGAAGTGGGGCCGAGCTCATCCTTACGAGCCCCGAGGGAGAGGTGGTGGAGTACGCCCTTCGGTTTCAGTTCCCGGCCACTAATAACCAAGCGGAGTATGAAGCCCTATTGGCGGGAATGAGGCTAACTGAGGAGCTCGGTGCGGGGCATCTGAGGGCCTTCACCGACTCCTAGCTTATTTCTGGGCAGGTGACTAGGGAATACGAAGCCAGAGACTCGACCATGTCCCGCTACCTGAGCAGAGTGCAGTCCCAAGCCTCTCGGTTCTCTTACTTCCACGTTAGCTACATTCCCCAGCAGAGAACGCTAGGGCCGACGCGCTGTCCTGATTAGCCACCTCGGCCGACGGGAACCTAGGAAGAACGTATGTGGAGCACTTGTAGACCCCAAGCATCGAAGCCGTGGATGAAGCACTGCCGGTTGAACAAGGGCCCTCCTGGATGGATGCCTATGTCCGGTATTTGGCCGACGCACTCTCCCAGAAGACCCCACCGAGGCCAGGCTACTCAGATGGTGGGCTTCAAAATTCCTGATGATGGATGGGAAGATTTATCGAAGATCATTTTCTTACCCAGTCCTTAAATGCATCGGAACAGTCGAAGTAGACTACATCTTGCGGAAATCCATGAGGGCATCTGCCGGAGTCACCTGGGGGGCAGGGCCCTAGCTTACAAGGCCTTACGGTAGGGGTACTACTGGTTGACCATGAGGGAAGATGTGGCCGAGCTTTTTAAGAAGTGTGATAGCTACCAGCGCCATGCCAATGTTCAGCGACAGCCGACATCTCAGCTGACCCCCCTGGTGGCACCTTGGCCCTTCGCCCAGTGGGGTATGGACATCTTGGGACCATTCCCCCCAGCCTCCGGACAGCAAGTTCCTCCTAGTGGCCATCGATCACTTCACCAAGTGGATTGAGGCCGAAGCCCTTGCTAAGATCACTGAGAGTAAGGTAAGATCCTTCTTTTGGAAGTCTATCATATGCCGGTTCGGACTACCACACACTCTGGTCACCGACAATGGCCGGCAGTTTGACAATGCGCCCTTCCGGAATTCTGCTCTGAACTAGGCATACATCAGAGTTCACTTCCGTCGGGCATCCTCAAACCAACAGAGCGCCGAGGTAACTAATTGCATCATTCTCCAAGGACTAGAACCCGATTGGATGATTGCAAGGGATGGTGGGTGGAGGAACTCCACAATGTGCTATGGGCCTACCACACAACACCACGAGCCTCCACCGAGAGACCCCATTCAGCCTGGTCTTCGGGTCCGAAGCTGTCATCCCGGTGGAGATAGGTTCCCCGAGCCCTCGGGTGGAATCATACAGTGTGAAGACAACCCGGACCAGCTACGAGCCAACCTCGACCTGGTGAAGGTGCGAGACTGAGCGTGACTTTGGATGGCGTCTACTGGCAACAGCCGCCAAATATTACAATGCCTGCGTTCGCCCCAAGACCTTTTTGCCAAGCTAAAGTCTCAAAGCCGACGGAAGGAGGCAAGCAAGCTCCGAACTGGGAGGGGCCCTACCGGATCACCGAAGCACTTCATCATGGAGCATATAAGGTTGAAGAACTGGATGGAAGGCCGCTCCCCTGGACATTGAACGCTGACAATCTCGTTGATACTATCAATAGTACATTTCCTTCTTACATTAAATATCGTACTTGTATCCTATCGAGTTTTCACCTCTCATTTCACATCAATGAATTTGAGTTCTAGCATCTCAGTTTTTCCACAAAAAGCCTGGGCTAGCCAGGCACGAAGCCCAGTGTACCACTGGCAGAGCGATGTACCATCGGCTCTCAACAACTAAAGCCCGACCCCGGTCGGCACAAAAAGCCCTGGGCTAGCCAGGCACGAAGCCCAGTGTACCACTGGCAGAGCGATGTACCATCGGCTCTCAATAACTAAAGCCCGACCCCGGTCAGCACAAAAAGCCATGGGCTAGCCAGGCACGAAGCCCAGTGTACCACTGGCAGAGCATGTACCATCGGCTCTCAACAACTAAAGCCCGACCCCGGTCGACACAAAAAGCCCTGGGCCAGCCAGGCACGAAGCCCAGTGTACCACTAGCAGAGCGATGTACCATCGGCTCTCAACAACTAAAGCCCGACCCCGGTCAGCACAAAAGCCCTGGGCCAGCCAGGCATGAAGCCCAGTGTACCACTGGAAAAGCGATGTACCATCAGCTCTCAACAACTAAAGCCCACCCCGGTCGGCACAAAAAGCCCTGGGCCAGCCAGGAACGATGCCCAGTGTACCACTGGCAGAGCGATGTATCATCGGCTCTCAACAACTAAAGCCCGACCCTAGTCAGCACAAAAAGCCCTGGGATAGCCAGGCACGAAGCCTAGTGTACCACTGGCAGAGCGACGTACCATCGGCTCTCAATAACTAAAGCCCGACCCCGGTCGGCACAAAAAGCCCTGGGCCAGCCAGGCACGAAGCCCAGTGTACCACTGGCAGAGCGATGTACCATTGGCTCTCAACAACTAAAGCCCAACCCCGGTCGCACAAAAAGCCCTAGGCTAGCTAGGCATGAAGCCCAGTGTACTACTGGCAGAGGGATGTACCATCGGCTCTCAACAACTAAAGCCCAACCCCGGTCGGCACAAAAAGCCCTGGCCAGCCAGGCACGAAGCCCAGTGTACACTGGTAGAGCATGTACCATCGGCTCTCAACAACTAAAGCCCAACCCCGGTCGGCACAAAAAGCCCTAGGCCAGCCAGGCACGAAGCCAGTGTACCACTGGCAGAGCGACGTACCATCGGCTCTCAACAACTAAAGCCCGATCCCGGTCGGCACAAAAATTCCTGGGCCAGCCAGGCACGAAGCCCAGTATACCACTGGCAGTGCGATGTACCATTGGCTCTCAACAACTAAAGCCCAACCCCGGTCGGCACAAAAAGCCCTGGGCCAACCAGGCACAAAGCCCAGTGTACCACTGACAGAGCGATGTACCATCAGCTCTCAACAACTAAAGCCCAACCCCGATCGGCACAAAAAGCCCTAGGCCAACCAGGCATGAAGCCCAGCGCATCATTAGCAAAGCTGCGCGCAGCCCCCTGGAAGTTTGAGTCTATCCTAGCCTTCCGAGTCCGGTGCTCCATCGATCGCCGGGAGTCCATATTCTTCGACTCTAGGATTCGGTCCTATGAGACTAAGTCGAGGTTGTTCGAGAATGAATTAAAAGTTACTCCTCATCACCGACGAAGTCCCTAGGGGTCCCACGTCGGTAACCAAAGTACTTGGGGAAAGGTCACAATTGGATGAAGACAAATTTTGTTGAAGAAAAGAGTATATTTCATTAACTCAAAAGTGCTTACAAAACGCTGACTAAGCCGGACTTGCAAAAATAAAAAATACAACGTGAAGCTCACGGTTCAGCTGGCGCATGCTCGTCGTTAGATGAGCCAACCTTGGAGAGACGTTCCGGCTCGACTTCAAGGGCCTATGGAAAGTCCAGGTCTCGGGCGACCTTTTCCTTTCCACGCTGGAACCCTTGAAGATACGCTTCGCTGAAGCTTCAGCCAGCTCATCCATGAAGCGCTCAGACGCCAAAACTCTTCAATAACCCTGGCAGCCCTAGCCTCCATAGCTGCCTCCACTTCAGCAGCTTGAGCTTCCCTCTCTACGGCCAGAGATGCCACCGCTATCCTCTCCCTCTAGGGCACGATCTCTCCCCTCTCAGCTTTCTTTGCCCTTTCCTCGGCCTCCTTCGCCCTTTCCTCGGCCTCCTTCACCCTCTCCTCGGCCTTCCTTGCCTTCTCTTCGGCCTCGCCCGCCTGATTCTCGGCCGTCTGGATGGTCGCGGCCAACTTTGAAATATGAAGGTCTTTGGCCACGACATCGCTTTGGTCTCCATCAGCTGGCTGAGAGCCGCCCGCAAACGGTTGGCCTCAACTTTTGCCTGGCTCTCGGCCGCTCTTATCTCATCGGCCCAGGCGATCCTGGCCAATTCCAAGGCCCTCTCGGCTGCTTCTGCTCAAGTGCGAGCCTCCTCGCCTCTTTTGGGCCTCCCGCATGAGGGTCTTTCCCCCATGGATGACCTCCCTCGTAGCAGCCAAGGAGTTCGCAATCTATAGGCGGACCTCATGTCAAAAAGAGAGAGGAAGAATAAAGGAAAAAACTAAAAGCGAGAAGCTGCGAGTCTACTTACTTTGACTAGGGCCGCGTAGGACTTTCAGAAGAATGTGGCCGCCTTCAAATGGCTAAGCTCTTCCTGAACCTTGGGCACGAAGATTGATGAGATGAGCCACTCCGCCCAGCGTCCATCGTCTAGAATGGAGTCCCGGTGCAGCCTTTTCCTGGCTCCATTCCCTCCCGCAGCCTCTGTGGTTTCGGATTCGGCAGGGGGGCTGCTTGCCGGTGTCTGCTCCGGAGATGGACTTGCAGCCCCCGACGGTCCCTCTCCCCAGTTCCTTGTTACCTCGACAGGAACTGGTCCGCGGGAGGTGGGAGGTTCCTCCGCTGTCGCTGGCTCCTCCATGGCCGGCTCCTCCACCATCGCCGGCTCCTCCGCGGCCGGCTCTTCTATTGCTGCCTCCTCGGCCACCGCCCTTTCAGGCGGGGTGTCGGCCGTTAGATCGATCTCCGGGGCAGCCGGAGGCTCTTGCGGTGCAGGTGGCTCGGGCACCCGCACTGTCAGGTGTTTCGGGGCCAGTGCTTGCTGCCCCTCACTCGGCCCCTCCTGGGCCCTCCTCTTAGCAGCGCCTTCATGAGTCTGCGTGTCGGGACTTTCATAGCTGCGTAACATCGGCCGGGTTCAGTAAAAAAAAAGATGAAATAGGAGGACTTTGACTAAGTATGAGGGAGACTTACCGCGGTGGAAATGAGATCCGTTGACTGGAGGTTTTCCTCTATTAGAAGCAGGTTGTACCAAGGGATGTGGTAGCCAACAGCTGCCCCAACACTTCCTTGTCACCGGGGTGGACAGTGGAATTTGTATTACCTCGGAGGTCGGGGTCCCCCCATCGGGGCCTAACTTGGTCAAGATTGGCAAAAAAGAACCGGGATTTCCACCCCTTGATGGAGGTAGGAAGAAGAAGCTTAAGGACTCGGCCGGGTCGGGGCTAAAACACCACCAACCCTTCTGAGCCGAGGATGTAAAAAGAGTGAAAAAGAGAGACTCGAGGGATAATGTGGAGATGATGGCAGAGGACGATGAAGGCACTAACAACTCGGAGGGAGTTCAGGACCAACTGAGAAGGGGTCAGGGAGTAATAGTCAAGGAGGTTCACGGAAAAAGGAGGAAGGGGTATGTGGAGGCCCACCCTCAGGGAAATCTCGTAAATGGCTACTCGGCCCGGTCGAGAGGAGATCACTCTATCGTCGGGAGTCGGGAGATAGAGCTCGACATCCCAAGGAATTTGGTAACGGGCCAGGATGTTTGCCAAATCCTGGCCTGTCACTGTGGAGGCACCCCTTCCAGTGATTTCGCCTCCACCTGTGAGGGGGTGCCGGCCTCCGCCTGGCGTCTCCTTGATGGGGCCACGCCAGCCACCGCCGGATGCCTCCCTACAGGAGCCTCCCGGCGACCTACCGCTGGGCTAGGGGGACGCGGTCCTCCGAATCAGAGGACCACTCAAGAGGAGGTGAAGGAGAAGGGGGAGAGGAAGGAGAAGCATGAAGCCTCCCAGGAGAATGACGATCCTCTGAATCGTCCTCTGAGGTCCAGGACTGGGAGCTCATTGTTGGAAGAAGAAATAGAGAGGTCTAGAAGAGACGAAGAGCTGACCTGGGGAAGAAAATGGCATGCGCGGAATCTCAGATTGCAGGGAGGGCCAGGAGGCGGAAAGTCAGGGAGCCAGGGGAAGGAGACAATGGTAGCAGGAGCAATATGGCCAGATTCAACCCCCCACCCGAGTTTTATTGGATTTCGAATTATCCCGCCTTGTCTCATCAGCCACGTGGACTCTCACCGTAGGCAGGGCTGCCTCGATGATAGCTTGGTGCATGGTACGATCTGCCGCCGGCCAATGATGAGACGCTACTGACGTCATCGTTATGATGGGTAATGATGGCGCCACTTTCAGCACAGACTTTGGAGGATCAACCTTGCCTCGAGGACGATCGTCATAGATCGGGTGGATGGTAGTGGCCGCCCTTTCACATCCCCCCTTGATGCCCGCATAAAGTCATTGCAGCGCCCAGAGACACGTGTCCAGGGATGGTTCACAAAGGGTGGGGATCAGCCACTTGGGAGGTGACACCCCTTTCTCCTTGCTGGGGTGGGCCCGTCCACCTCAGGGGTGAGGGGGCATCTGATATAGCTGATCCAACGCCATCAGAATAAATGATAATGGCGACTGACGGAGACCCTCTTGGCCTCCTGAGCCCCCCTCTCGGTATCGGCCTCAAGCCACGGCTCCCGGGCCTCATGAATAGTATCTCAACCCCCGAGACCCCCTCGGTCTCGGCCTGCATGAATGGTGCTTGGCCTCGAGTTCCACCCTTGGCCTCAAGCCACAGCTCCCGAGCTTCATGAACAGTATCTCAACCCCCGAGACCCCTCGGTCTCGGGTTGCATGAACAGTGCTTGACCTCGAGTTCCGCCCTCGGCCTCAAGCCACGGCTCCCGGGCCTCATGAACAGTATCTCAACCCCCGAGACCCCCTTGGTCTCGGGCTGCATGAACAGTGCTTGTCCTCGAGTTCCGCCCTCGGCCTCAAGCCACAGCTCCCGGGCCTCATGAACAGTATCTCAACCCTCGAGACCCCCTCGGTCTCGGGCTGCATGAACAGTGCTTGGCCTCGAGTTCTGCCCTCGGCCTCAAGCCACAGCTCCCAAGCTTCATGAACAGTATCTCAACCCCCGAGACCCCCTCGGTCTCGGGCTGCATGAACGGTGCTTGTCCTCGAGTTCGCCCTTGACCTCAAGCCATAGCTCCCGGGCTTCATGAACAGTATCTCAACCCCCGAGACCCCCTCGTCTCGCTGCATGAACAGTGCTTGGCCTCAAGTTACGCCCTCGGCCTCAAGCCACAGCTCCCGGGCCTCATGAACAGTATCTCAACCCCTGAGATCCCCTCGGTCTCGGGCTGCATGAATAGTGCTTGGCCTCGAGTTTCACCCTCGGCCTCAAGCCACAGCTCTGGGCCTTATGAATAGTATCTCGATCCCCGAGACCCCCTCGGTCTTGGGCTACGTAAACAGTGCCTGATGCATGATTCGGCCCACTCCGAGCCACCTGGCACACTCACGTAATCCATCGCACATCCATAGCAGGGTGCGTCCATACCTCATAATGGCGTATGGTCCATCATATGTCTGTCACTGTGCATGGCCATACCTCGTTCAGCGTACGGTTCACCACCTGCCCGCAACTATGCGCGGTCACATCCGGCGGTGGCACCACCACGTACAACCACTGGTGCAAGACACACCTGTGAGGCCGCACCGGTAGGTGATGCAGGACACCTTCGGCTGCACAGCGACAGTACGATCTGTCACTGTCAGCCTAATCTTTTGTCCGTTATTGAACGGGGCACCTTGAAATCAGCAATCTTTGGGAATGAAAGGGTGTATCTTCGAACAGGTATAAAAGCATACGCTCACGCTGTAAGTAAGGATCCAAGAACTCTGGTTTTCCTAGCTCTTTCCTACTAGTTAAGCCCCAATTGTCTAGCTTCCTGGGGGCTAGACAGTTCTTGTCTGTTCCCGAGTGACTAACTTGAGCGTCGGAGGGTCCCCACCGGAGCATCCGGTCTCTGGACTTTTCTTATAGTAGTCCGGCGAGGAGGACGTCCATTTCCCTTACGCTCGAGGAAAGTGACTCGGCGTCAACAATTTGTAATAGGGTTACAGATAACCCTAAGATTGCTGTTTGGCTTCCTTGTGCCGTTAAACAGAGGACTAGCCGAGAAGGCTAGGGGTTTGGCTGCCTTGTGCCGTGAAACAAGAGGACTAGCCGAGAAGGCTAGGGGTTTGGCTTCCTTGTGCCGTAAAATAACAGGACTAGCCAGGAAGGCTAGGGGCTTGGCTGCCTTGTACCGTGAAACAAGAGGACTAGCCGGGAAGGCTAGGGGTTGTAATCGTTGTGATACGATTAGTGAAATTCCCAAAGGGTTTTTGCGGAGTGACGTAGGAGCCGAGTTTGGCACCGAACCACTATAAACCCTCTTGTGTTTGTGATTGCTTATTCTGTGTGATTTTGTTTCATACTCCACTACACCGCTGCAAACTAATTTTTTAACCAGTGATTAAGCACATATCTGCGCTAGTAATTAATTTTAAGAAACCCAATTCACCCCCCTCATGGGTTGCTACATTGGGCAACAAGTGGTATCAAAGCAGCATGCTCCTGATTTATATTGCTTTACAAGCTTGGAGCCAAAGATTATTAGCAATCCAAATGGGTTCAGTTTTGACTGAGGGACAGTCAACTAATATAATAGACCACCTCTATTTGATTGCACAAATTACACTTGTTTCCCAGATGTAGTAACCCAAGAAGGGGGTGAATTGGGTTATTTTAAAAAATTTAATAGCTATGCAGATAAATGTGCTTTCAACCCTAATTTTGATTTGTAGCGGTGAAGTGGAGTGCACAGAGTAATATCAACAGAAAGACAAGCAATCACAAACACAGAAGTTTATAGTGGTTCGGTGCCAAACTCAGCACCTACATCCACTCCCAAAACTTTGGGAATTCCACTAATCGTATCACAACGATTACAACCTCTAGCCGAACCAGGCTAGCCCTCTTATTTATACGCACAAGGCAGCCAAAAATCCCTAGCCAAACCTAGGCTAGTCCTCTTGTTTCACGGCACAAGGAAGCCAAGAACCCCTAGCCAAACCTAGGCTAGTCCTCTTGTTTAAATGGCACAAAGAAGCCAACAAACCAGGGTTCACTAACCCTTTTACAAGATAATCAGAGTATGTAAAGAAGAAGCTCCTACAAAGAGCAAATATTCAGAATATACTTTACAACTTTTTGAAGCAATAAACTCAGCAATAAATGAACTCGGTTGAAGCAGCTGAAGTCTTGAATGCTTGAAAAGCTTCAATGATTCGGACGACCTTTCGGAGCAAGGAATGAGCTTAAATGCACAGCAACCACTCAACAAATAATCAATGAGGCTCTTTTCTTGGATTTTTCTCTCTTTGAAATTTCTTTTCAAAAATCGTCATGGTGTGCTTCTAATCCCAGCTATTTATAACCATCTAACAAGAAAATATCCGTTAGATACAAAAGAAATAAATGGAAATAATAACGGGAAGAAAATATAACCGTTAAACATGTTTCCCTTAAGCATTGAATGCAGATCTCCATTTGAGGAAGGATGAGCACTGTAAAAATCCAAAAATCAAAAGTTAACTATAGCTTGAAATAGCAATAGAGAGAGAAAGAGAAAGAGAGAAAGAAAACTCTTTAGGTGGCGGTGGACTGAAAGAAAGAAGCTCCAGGTAGCTGAGAAATGAATGCCATCGTCCAAGAGTAAAGTAATAACCCCCAGCTAGCTAATCAGTTAGCTAACCAGAGAGAACATAGCAAAAGAACCTTTCTGAGACAGCACGTTAGTTAGCTCGGCAGATAACTCGCTAGCTAACTCCATTTGAAATCCAAATGGCTGCAGGAGAGAGAGATAGGATAGCTAGTTAGCTGAGTAGCTAACTAAAGAATGGCCAGTTAGCTAACGAGCTAACTAGAAGCAAAAATACTATGCTATCCGTCTAGCTTAGTTAGCTCTCCAGCTAACTGAGCAAAAAGGCAGCCAGTCAACTGAATAAGTAGCTAACTTTCTAGCTAACTAGCCAACCGACAGCTAGCTCTCCAGTTAACTAAAATTTAAATCCATTCGGCTGCAACATTCCCTGTGAAAAATAGTTTCTAACCATTAGCTCCAAGATGAAATAGTTAGCTAAGCAGTTAACTAAAAGAAACGTCAGCTAGCTAGAAGGAGTTACAGTTAACTAACAAGACATCCAGCCAGCTAGCTAAAATGGAAGGGTGTTCGGCCGAACCACAGTGACAGGATTTTTAGTTAGCTGAAAGAAATTCCAGCTAGCTAACCAGCTAGCTCACCAGTTAACTAAAATAAAGGGACATTCGGCCAGGCACCTGAGATAAGTTCCTTAGTTAGCTGAAAAGAGCTTCAGCTAGCTAACAAACTAACTCACCAGTTAGCTGAAGAAAGAGGGCGTTCACCAGGCAACTATGACAGGTATTTTAGTTAGCTGAAAGGGCTCCAGCTAGCTAACAAACTAACTCATCAGTTAGCTGAAATAAAGGGACGTTCGGCCAGCTTACTGATACAAGTTCCTTAGTTAGCTGAGAGAGCTTCAGCTAGCTAACAAGCTAGCTAGACAGCTAAATTGCAAGACGGTTCGGCCCATACACTGTGAGACTTTCCCAGCTAGCTAAATAAGCTAACAAGCTAGCTAGCCAGTTAACTCCAAGGCTAATAATCATGTTCAAAGCAAATTAAATGAAGTACTTTCTTACTAGTCGATTTTGCATGAAGATACTTACTTGCAAGGCGACCGAACTTCCCTGTATCAATCTTAGAATTGCTTAATTTATTTTGTAATCATCAAAATCAATCTGGGGTCAACAATCTCCCCCTTTTTGATGATGACAAAACCTTTAAGCATATAAAGAACAAGTGTATATATGGAAGTTTAATAAGAAAATAGGAGTAATCAAAAAACATAAATTTCTCCCCCTCAAATTAAATAAGTGAAATCTTTTTCTTTTCTCCCCCTGAATATATGGAGTTACTATTTTACTCCATTCCTTAATGTATGCAAGCAATATTCTTCTCCCCCTTTTTGTCATTAATCAAAAAGAAGTTTGAAGAGTCTTGCAATAACTTTAAGCATAATAGATCAAGGAGATGTTAACATTCATTACATAATTGAAGCAGTCATGCAGATTAGCACAAGATAGTAGATATTACATGTCATTGTTTTAAGTCATAAAGCATAAACATAAACAAGCATAACAAGATTGTTCAAATACTACAAAAACATATAAGTTAAGTACAATCATTTGTCGTCATCGGATGAAGAAATATGCACTGAAACATTTGGCTTGCTTGACGATTCAGGCTTGACTGAGGAAGGCCGTGCCGGTGGAGTGAAAAGGTGCGGATGAGAAAAAACGCATCAGGTGCAGAGGCGCATAACAAGTGATGAGAGTCTCCATTAGTTGACTCAGTCTTGAGAGGGTTGCAGTCCAATGATCAACAGCGTTTGCTGCATCCCGGGTCTGGGTCTGGCTCGTCTCATTTGATACTCTACCCACTCAGCCTTAGTCTCAAAGTTTTCAAGCTTGCTTTTAAGTAAATTTACCTCTTTCAGAATGTGTTCCATAACTGATTCGTTGTGGTGAAAAACTCTCCCATTAAGAATGTTCACATCATGAACAAGCCTTTCAAGAATGAGTTTAAATTCAGACATGTTTTCAAAAACAGAGGAGATATATGGTACAAGAGTCTGATCATTGACGGAAGAAGCACTATCACCAGAGCTTCGACTAGAAGTGGCAAGGGTCAATTCATTGATAATATGACGGAGTTGATCATCACATAATCTAACAGTTGGAATAGGAAAAGGAGCAGGGTTGTCATGGCGAAAAGATGATCCAGAAGCATTGATTTCGGGTGGATCAGGTTGGCTGAAGTCATAAGTAAAAAAGTTTTGAGAACAGACAGGTTGATTCACAGTAGGAGGTGGCATACTAGATTGTCCTGTTCTAGATCTAATTTTTAACCAAATACCATCCCTCTTAGCAAAATCCATATGCAGTGAATGAGCATTAAAAACGTCAGAGTGACGTAATGCAACTGCAGTTTCTCCTTTAAGTTTGACATTGAAAAATTCAAAAACATAAGTGAGAAACATTCCGTAGGGCAAAGCAGCCTTAGCTTTGGACATAGATTCTCTCATAACAGTCATCATTAATTCAGGTAACAGGGTCTTCCATTAAGATATCATATATTATGCAAATGTCCCTATCGTTTACCACATTAAATGATCCAGCACGAGGAGCGAGAATCTTAGCAATGATACTATGGAAAAGCCGGTTTTCAATAGATAACATATTTGCATCTAATGTTTCAATCTTACTAGCTTCAGTATCGTCCATATTAAGGATTAGGCCAATCTTATATCCGCGTTCACTAGGAAGAATCTCTAGGAAACCTTCAGATGGAATTTTCAAAGCAGATCCTAGTGTTTTACCGTCTAAGTCTATTTTAGTCATTTTCACAATGGAAGAGATAGTTCCATTACCAAAAGAAATATTTTCATAAAATTCTCTAATAAGTTCAGGATAAATAGGTCTTTTGGTAGATAAAAGCTTATCCCATCCTTGTTTAACTAACAGATTACCAATTTTAAATCCTTCTTGCTCTAAAAAGTTAAAGTCTACTAACCTCCCATGAACAAATGATTTTGAAGCAAGTAGGGAGTTGATTTGAGTAGAAGACGTGGAAGACTTCCGGCGAAGATTGGCACAATCGTCATCTCTAGCGACGGCCTTTTTCTAGGAGCCATCAACTTCTTCTAGATAGATTAGTAGGTTGAATGGTAGGAAGGATTTGATGGAAGGAATGAAGAGACGATTGAAAGTGAGAGAAGAGAGGAGAAGACGCTCGGTTGGAGGAGAGTTGAAGGAGACGGCTTGATTTTTGAAGGGAGACGTGAGGAAAAAAGTTTATATAGAGAATGGGCTTGATGGTTAACTGGTCAAGTGACTGTTTGGTTGCCTGGTCAGTTAGTTGCCATCAATAAAACCTTTTAAATGTCTGGTGGTTGGGTGAAGTCAAACAACATCCCTTTTATTAATTTGAAAAGACATAAAGCTTAACAACAAGCAATTAATTTTGACATGAAATTCATTTGATTGATGTGATTTAAAGATGTCATAACTTTTAGATTTCATATCACTTCATTAAATGATTCATTAAATTGTTGGATCAAGCATCCCTAATTCTCTTCTGATTTCATAAAATTTGGTTTCATCAAGTGGCTTTGTAAAAATATCAGCAATTTATTTTTCAGTATTTAAAAATTCAATAACAATATTTCCATTGTTAACATGATCTCTAATGAAATGATGTCTTATTTCAATATGTTTAGTTCTGGAATGTTGAATAGGATTTTTAGTTAAACTAATTGCACTTGTATTATCACATTTTATAGGAATGGCTTTTTGTTTAATACCATAATCTTCTAGTTGTTGCTTAATCCACAAGATTTGAGCACAGCAACTCCCAGCTGCAACATACTCGGCCTCGGCGTAGATAGTGCTACTAAAGTTTGCTTTTTGCTAAACCATGAAATTAAGTTAACACCTAGAAACTGGCAAGTTCCAGTGGTTGATTTCCTATCTAATTTACATCCAGCAAAGTCTGAGTCAGTGTATCCTATTAAGTCAATGCTAGATTGTTTATCATACCATATACCCAAATTGATTGTTCCATTTAAATATTTAAATATTCTTTTAACGGCAAGCAAGTGTGATTCTTTAGGATTTGCTTGATATCTAGCACACATGCAAACACTAAATAAAATATTGGCCTACTAGCAGTTAAATATAATAATGATCCAATCATGCCTCTATATAATTTTAAATCAACAGATTTTTCAGAATTATGAGATTCAAGTCTACATGATGAGCTCATAGGGTACCGATACTCTTGGATGTCCCCATGCCAAACTTCTTGATCATTTCTTTGGTATATTTGGATTGGCTTATGAAGATCCATCT
Source organism: Calamus simplicifolius (assembly GCA_900491605.1). NCBI lineage: Eukaryota > Viridiplantae > Streptophyta > Magnoliopsida > Arecales > Arecaceae > Calamus > Calamus simplicifolius. The sequence continues at coordinate 805,211 of UESW01004199.1, forward strand.
TTGCTTTGTTTAATTTGAAGTCCGAGGAAGTAGGTCAGCTCACCCATCATACTCATCTCGAACTCTCCCTGCATAAGCTTAGCAAAGTCTTTGCACAAAGATTCATTAGTGGCACCAAATATGATATCATCAACATAGATTTGAATAACTAATATATCTTTATTTTATCTTTTAATAAATAAAGTTGTATCCACAGTTCCTCGACTAAAATTATTACTAATCAAGAATTTGCTTAATCTATCATACCATGCCCGGGAGGCTTGTTTCAAACCATACAAAGCTTTGTTTAATTTGAAAACATGATTTGGAAACAAATGATTTTCAAATCCGGGTGGTTGTTCCACAAAAACTTGTTCAGCAATATATCCATTCAAGAAAGCGCTTTTAACATCCATTTGATATAATTTAAAATTCATATAACAAGCATAAGCAAGAAGTAATTAATGGCTTCTAATCTAGCAACAGGGGCATAAGTTTCATCAAAATCAATTCCCTCTTCTTGATTATAACCTTTAGCTACTAATCTTGCCTTATTTCTAATTATATTACCATGTTCATCTAATTTGTTTCTATATACCCATTTAGTTCCAATAATTTGATGATCATGAGGTCTTTCAATAAGAGTCCAAACATTATTTCTTTCAAATTGGTTAAGTTCCTCATGCATGGCATTAATCCAATCAACATCATTTTTAGCATCATCATAACATTTAGGTTCAATTTTAGATACAAATGCTAAATTATTACATGCATCTCTAAATGATGATCTAGTTCTCACTCCTTGAGAAGGATCACCAATAATTAGATCTTTAGGGTGACTAAGAACATACCTTCATCCTCTTTCAAATTCATCATTACCTTGTGAGGCTTCAGGTGGGTCAGCGTTCTCTTCTTCACTTACCTCTTGTGTATCGTTCTTGTCCTTTAATGTGATGTCCTTGAATTGATCTTCAATGTCATTTGCATCATTTATACCTTTTCCCTTCCTTGATGGAAGATCATTAGATTCATCAAAGATAACATGAATTGATTCTTCAACTACTAAAGTCTTTTTATTGAATATTCTAAAAGCTCTACTATGTAACGAATATCCAAGAAAAATTCCTTCATCAGACTTAGCATCAAATTTATCAAGGTTTGATTTTTCATTATTTAATACAAAATCGGCATCCAAAAACATGAAAATAACTTATATTAGGTTTTCTTCCTTTCCAAAGTTCATATGGAGTCTTTTTCAAAACAGGTCTGATTAATGCACGATTTAAAACATAACATGCAGTGTTAATAGCTTTGCCCAAAAATATTTGGAAGATTGCTTTCACACAACATGGTACGCGCCATTTCTCTATGTTCTATTCTTTCTTTCAACTACTCCATTTTGTTGTGGTGTTCTTGGTGCAGAAAAATTATTCAATTCCATTTTCATTACAAAATTCTTCAAAAGATTTATTTTCAAATTTTTTCCATGATCACTTTGTATCGACAAAACAGAATTCTTTTCGTTTGTAATTCTTTTGAATAATTTTTAAAATGCTGGAAATGCTTCATCTTTACTATATAGAAATAAAACCCATGTAAAACGAGAGAAATCATCAATAACAATAAAACCATATCTTTTACCTCCTAGACTAGTTGTTCTTGTAGGACCAAATAAATCCATATGTAAGAGCTCCAAAGGTCTAGTGGTTGAAACTAAATTCTTTGATTTAAAAGAAACTCGGGTTTGTTTTCCAAATTGACAAGCATTGCAAATCTTATCTTTTTCAAAAACAAGTTTTGGCAAACCATGTACTAAATCCTTTTTAATTAATTTAGATAGTAAATCCATGCTTGCATGAGCTAGCCTACGATGCCATAACCAACTATTATCAGTTTTATTGTTAGTAGCAACTAGGCAATCAACATTCTGATCATGCAAATCATTTAAATTAATAATGTATACATTATCATGCCTTTGACCAACAAATTTCATGTTTTCATTAGCAGGATTTTTAACAATGCATAAGGACGATTCAAATATAACATTAAATCCTTTGTCACATAATTGACTAATACTAAGTAAATTGTGTTTCAGTCCTTTCACAAGCAAAACATTATCAATATAAGAATGAGGTGTGATACCTATTTTTCCAATGCCAATTATTTTTCCTTGGCCATTATCACCGAAAGTAACAACACCTCCATCTTTTGCTTCCAAAGTGATGAATTGTGATTCATCATCGGTCATGTGTCTTGAGCACCCGCTGTCCAAGTACCAATGTCTTTTAATTGCTCGGGTTGCAAGACACACCTGCATACATAATTTCAACTTTTGTTCTTAGGTACCCAAGCTTTCTTGGGTCCTTTAGGGTTAGTCAAAATGGTTCCTTTTGGGATCCATATTTTCCTTATCTTTTGTGTTTGACAAATGTAAGCTTTGTGTCCAATTTTTCCGCATTTAAAACATGTTATTTTAGTTGAATCATCAGCATGCACATAAATATTTTTTAGAAATTTTTGTTTTTCAAGAGGATTGTATCCAAGACCAGCTCTATTGTAAACAGCTCTTTGACTATTTAAAATCATTTCTAATTTTTCTGAGCTTAGTGTAAATCTATCAACAATTGATTTTAATTTATTCACTTCATTTTTCAAATCTTGGTTTTGTTTTGACAATGATTCATTTTCCTTTGAAAACTTTTCTTTTTCAATGGTAAGATTTTTGATTTCATTTTTCAAATCCCTATTCTTTGAACTTAAATTTGTGAAATCGTCAATCAGTTCATAAAATGCACCATACAGCTCATCAAAAGTAAAATCATCTAAAAGATTAGGGCTTACCTCATCATTATCAGCCATGAAGCAAACATTAGCAACTTCAGTTTTCTCTTCATTTTCTGAACTTGTAGCTTCACTGTCGCTCCAAGTGGCATCATTTTCTTTTTCTTTATTTTTCTAGATGCCTTCTTTAATAATGGATAATCTGGTCTGATGTATCCAGGCTTCTTACACTCATAGCATGTTGGAGGTTCACTCTTTTCCTTATCTTTGCTAAGATCTCCTTTGACAAAATGCTTTCTTTTTCCAAATCTCTTTTTCTTCATGAACTTCTTAAATTTTCTTGAAATAAGTGCCATATCATCATCTTTCTCACTATCACTTGTGGTTTCTTCACTCTCATCTTCTTGAGTTGCACTCTTCAATGCCATGGTCCTTCTCTTCTTTGAATCATCTTCATCAATATGTTGTCGTTGCTGAAGTTCGTGAGTCATCAAAGAACCAACCAACTCTTCAAGTGATAAGTTGTTGAGATCTTTTGCTTCTTGTATAGCAGTCACTTTTGCTTCCCATGATCTAGGTAAAGATCTTAAAATTTTTCTAACTAGATCACTGTTAGCATAAGATTTTCCCAAACTTTTCAAACCATTAATGATATCAGTAAATCTAGTAAACATATCAGTGATATTTTCAGCAGGGTCCATCTTAAATAATTCATACTTATGAACAAGCATATTTATTTTGGATTCCTTGACTTGATTTGTACCCTCATGGGTGACTTCAAGTCTATCCCATATTTCCTTAGCAGACATACATGTAGATATGCGATTAAACTCATTTGCATCAAGCGAGCAATAAAGAACATTCATAGCCTTAGCATTTAATTGAGCTAATTTCTTATCTTGCTCATCCCATTCAGATTCAGGTTTAGCAATATTGACATTTTCAATCATAATAGTGGGTGTGTGAGGTCCATTAATTATGATTCCCCATAAATCATAATCTAGTGCTTGAATGAAGATTTTCATTCGTGCTTTCCAATATGTGTAGTTTGTTCCATTGAACAAAGGTGGTCTATTAGTTGATTGTCCCTCAATCAACATGGAACTCATTGGATTACTATTAATCTTTGGCTCCAAGCTAATCAAAGCTATAGAAATCAAGAGCAACCTGCTCTGATACCACTTGTTGCCCAGATGTAGTAACCCAAGAGGGGGGTGAATTGGGTTATTTTAAAAATTTAATGCTATGCAGATAAATGTGCTTTCAACCCTAATTTTGATTTGCCGAAGTGGAGTGCACAGAATAATATCAACACAAAAACAAGCAATCACAAACACACAGAAATTTATAGTGGTTCGGTGCCAAACTCAGCACCTACATCCACTCCCCAAAACCTTTGGGAATTCCACTAATCGTATCACAACGATTACAACCTCTAGCCGAACCAGGCTAGCCCTCTTGTTTATACGGCACAAGGCAGCCAAAAACCCCTAGCCAAACCTAGGCTAGTCCTCTTGTTTCACGGCACAAGGAAGCCAACAAAAGGGTTCACTAACCCTTTTACAAGATAATCAGAGTATGTAAAGAAGAAGCTCCTACAAAGAGCAAATATTCAGAATATACTTTACAACTTTTTGAAGCAATAAACTCAGCAATAAATGAACTCGGTTGGAGCAGCTGAAGTCTTGAATGCTTGAAAAGCTTCAATGATTCGGACGACCTTTCGGAGCAAGGAATGAGCTTGAATGCACAGCAACCACTCAACAAATATTTAATGAAGGCTCTTTTCTTGGATTTTTCTCTCTTTGAAATTTCTTTTCAAAAATCATCATCAAGGTGTGCTTCTAATCCCAGCTATTTATAACCATCTAACAAGAAAATATCCGTTAGATACATAAGAAATAAATGGAAATAATAACGGGAAGAAAATATAACCGTTAAACATGTTTCCTTAAGCATTGAATGCAGATCTCCATTTGAGGAAGGATGAGCACTGTAAAAATTCAAAAATTAAAAGTTAACTATAGCTTGAAATAGCAATAGAGAGAGAAAGAGAGAAAGAAAAACTCTTTAGGTGGCGGTGGACTAAAAGAAAGAAGCTCCAGGTAGCTGAGAAATGAATGCCATCATCCAAGAGTAAAGTAATAACCCCCAGCTAGCTAATCAGTTAGCTAACCAGAGAGAACATAGCAAAAGAACCTTTCTGAGACAACACGTTAGTTAGCTCGGCAGATAACTCGCCAGCTAACTCCATTTTAAATCCAAACGGCTGCAGGAGAGAGATATAGGATAGCTAGTTAGCTGAATAGCTAACTAAAGAATGGCCAGTTAGCTCACGAGCTAACTAGAAGCAAAAGTACTATGCTATCCGTCCAGCTTAGTTAGCTCTCCAGCTAACTGAGCAAAAAGGCAGCCAGTCAACTGAATAAAGTAGCTAACTCTCCAGCTAACTAGCCAACCGACAGCTAGCTCTCCAGTTAACTAAAATTTAAATCCATTCGGCTGCAACATTCCCTATGAAAAATAGTTAGCTATCCAGTTAGCTCCAGGATGAAATAGTTAGCTAAGCAGTTAACTAAAAGAAACGTCAGCTAGCTAGGAGTTACAGTTAACTAACAAGGCATCCAGCCAGCTAGCTAAAATGGAAGGGTGTTCGGCCGAACCACTGTGACAGGATTTTTAGTTAGCTGAAAGGAATTCCAGCTAGCTAACCAGCTAGCTCACCAGTTAACTAAAATAAAGGGACGTTCGGCCAGGCACCTAAGATAAGTTCCTTAGTTAGCTGAAAAGAGCTTCAGCTAGCTAACAAACTAACTCACCAGTTAGCTGAAATAAAGTGACATTCGGCCAGGCAACTGTGACAGGAATTTTAGTTAGCTGAAAGGGCTCCAGCTAGCTAACAAACTAACTCATCAGTTAGCTGAAATAAAGTGACATTCGGCCAGGCAAATGTGACAGGAATTTTAGTTAGCTGAAAGGGCTTCAGCTAGCTAACAAGCTAGCTAGAAAGCTAGCTAAATTTCAAGACGGTTCGGCCCATACACTGTGAGACTTTCCCAGCTAGCTAAAAGGCGTGCCAGTTAAATAAACTAACAAGCTAGCTAGCCAGTTAACTCCAAGGCTAATAATCATGTTCAAAGCAAATTAAATGAAGTACTTTCTTACCAGTGGATTTTGCATGAAGATACTTACTTGCAAGGCGACCGAACTTCCCTGTATCAATCTTAGAATTGCTTAATTTATTTTGTAATCATCAAAATCAATCTGGGGTCAACAACTTACATAAGGACATTAGTCATAAATAAATCTAAGTAATGAAACTTATAAAATACTGGCTAACTCCCGAAGAAGAGCCCAAGAGTTTGGTGTAGGGGATTCTGTCATGGTTAGGCTTAGGCCTGAATGGTTTCCGCCAAAGACCATTAAGAAACTTCATGCTCACGGAGCTGACCTCTTTAAAGTGATAGAGAAGGTAGGACCCAATGCCTATGTGCTAGATCTACCCTCGGATTGGGGCATTAGCTCAACCTTCAATATTGCAGACCTAGTAGAGTATAGGGAATTGACAGCGATTCCTAGTGAGTACTTTGGACCTAACCCTCCTTTCATGAGCGAACCTGCCCAAGAGTATCCACCATCAATTTTACCTGAGCGAGGAGAGCGAATCGAGCGTATCCTAGATGATCAAGCCATTACAACCCATAACCGTGGTTATCAACTTTACCTGATCTGATGGCAGGGTCATCCCAAATCTGACTATTCATGGATTACTCAAGAGGACTTTCAGCACCTCGACCCAGACCTACTAAAGAGATACCAGAGCCAGAATGACCCATACTCGATGGGATCGAGTTCTTCCCATCCTGGAAGAATTGGTGCTGGCATCAAGATCAGGCAGAGGATTCTTAACCCTCTGTGGATATCTGATTAGTTTTGATTCAAGTCTTGAGTTGAAAAATTAAGTTTAGTTATTTTAATTTGAGTCTCGTTCAGTTCAGTTTATTTTTTAGTTCAGTTTATTTTAATTTGAATTTTATCCGGTTTAATTTATTTTAATGTGAGTCCTATAGTAAGTTTATTTAGCTTACAAGAGGAGACACCAGTATGGGAGAAGAAGAAGAGTCCTACACATAGAAGCAGTGAACGGATGCCCAAATGCATGCCACCCATATTTGAATTTTTATCCCTAAATTGCAGCAGTGAAGGATGTCCATATTGCCATCCAGTTTTTTTAAAAATTTTAACCCTGAATTCAGTCCAAAGAAGCAAGTGAAGGATGCCCAATATTGCTACCCCAAATTACTGAATTTTGAATTTTTTTCCATGTATTCAAATTCAAAGGGCGCCACTTAATCCACATTTTAGGAAGAAAGTGGGCGCTAATTTTAAAATTATTTTGAATTTTCTTTCATGAAAAGGGGTGCCTCTTTTTATTTTCATATTTGTATTTACTTAGACCCCAAGTCTCTTATCCTATAAAAGAGACCCTCTTGTATGAAAAAAAAGTATCAAACCTTTCAATCAATCGATACAATCAATCAGTTATTTTAAGTCATATTTTCCTTTGTGTTCTTGTGTTCTTGCTCCTGTGCATGCATGCATCCAAGCCGCCCAACCTTAAACCCTAGTTGCCTTCTTACCATCCACCAGTGGATGCCCTAAACCCTAGCCACCTCTTGCATCCCTCCAAGCAGCCGTCCAAGAGCCCTAGCCACCGCCTTGCCCCATCCAGGGGATGCCCAAGGACCCTCGGCCGCCCCCACCTCCTTATCTACTTCTTTTTCATCTCTTTACCTTTATTCTGATTTTTTTTATTTATTAGCCCTTATATGGTGATCTTGTAGATCCCTCAGTAGCCACAAATCCATGATTCAAGGTGATCATCATCCAGGTCAGCGGATACTTGGCTGCAAATCTGTGGGCTCGGGGCTTGGTCATCTAGGGCGCATCCACCAAGCAGAGCAACCCTTTTAGCACTTTGATCTTTCCCTCATGCCAAGTATACCCCCTTTAATCTACTAGTAACTTTATTGAAGGAGAACAAGCCCTACCGAGGCTTTTTAGCCTCGGCGATCTTTCTTCTTTACTTTTCTATGGAACTATTTCATATGCGGAGTTACTGTGAATTTTTCTGAATCCCTCTTAGGCTAGTACTTTGGAAGACTAATCAGCTGCAATCATTAATCATATAAAATTTACTTGCATGTGAATCGGTCCTACTTGCCGAGGTTTGGAGAAAATGCTTAGCCCTATCGAGGTTTAAAGAGATAGAATGCTCGGTTGTGCCAAGGTTCAGGTGACTTAGGTGGTCGACTCTGCCGAGGTTTAGAGAATTTGAGTGTTCGGCCCTACCAAGGTTTAGAGAATTTGAGTGTTCGGCCCTGCCAAGGTTCAGAGAACTTAGTGCTCAACCGTGCCGAGGTTCAAAGAATTTAAGTACTTGGCCCTTTCGAGGTTTGAAGAACTTAGTGCTTGGCCCTGTCGAGGTTCAAAAAATTTGAGTGCTTGGTCCTGCTGAGGTTTGAAGAATTTGAGTGCTCAGCCCTATCAAGATTCGAAGAAATAAGTGCTCAGCCCTGTTGAGGTTCGAAGAGATTAATTGCTCAGCCCTACCAAGGTTCGAAGAGATTAAGTGCAAAGACCTCAACCCAGGTGAGGATTTGGAGATAGGATCTGTTGGATCAATGATTGGGAGAAACTTGGTTCTCATTAGCATCTTACTGTTAATATACTTAGAGATTGTCCGAGTTCCATGTCCTAGAGATAGCTTTTTCATTGAGGTCTTGGAGTTGGTAAGTATCAAGCCTGATAACCTTTGCTACTTGATAGGGCCTTCCCAGTTTGGAGTTAGTTTCTTTTCTTCTTTGATTGTTCAGCTTTCACCGACCTTTTGAATTCTTCTACCCTAGCTTATCTGTTTGCTAGGGCCATCATGTCGGAGAGACTTCGCGGGTAGTTTACCTCCAGCGCTAGATAGAAGTCTTTCTCCTTTAATACTTCGCTTACTATGGTGGACATGGCCACCTCCAACATGGCCATATTAAAATAGCCCAAGAAGTTCTTCAGGGACTCCCCCTCCCATTGTTTTAGTTCAAAGAGGGAATTCGACCTTCGCCAATAATGTTTGCTACTAATGAATTAGCTAGTAAAGGACCAGTCAAGTTCAACAAATGAGTCGATCGAGTTCAGCTTCAATGTATCAAACCATACTCTGGCGGGTTCTCTAAGAGTCGAGGGGAAGGCCCAACATAGAATTACATCTGAGGCTACGTGGAATAACATGATTGACCAGAAGCTACTTAGATGGTCATTCAGATCCATCGTTCCATTGTATGGCTCAATGGCAGAGAGTTTGATGTGCAACGGGACAACCTCGCTCATAATTCTCATAGTAAAGGGTGGACCTTACTCCACCCAAGACTCTAGCAGGAAGGCATGTTTCATAGTATCTAATTTTAGGCGCATCTCCTGGATCTTTCACTCAAATACCTCATTCCTGTTGGACAGAGAGGCTGGGCAAAAAGATTGATTTCTTGGCATCGAATCGCGATGAGAAGAAATTGGAGATAAAAAGCGGGCCCGGTGAGGCCGGGGAAAGCCCTTATCTTCGGCTTGTGGCAGAATAGGCTCCGCTTCGGCCTCATAGCTGGGTCATTATGGGAGGCTTGTAGCCTCAAACTGGTTAGGCAGAGGGGCTGTCGGTTGAGCCGGTGCAGTCGCTCCACCGGGATGTTGTTGGTTGGGCATAGCCAAAAGAAGGATTCCATGGAGTCCTTGCACCAACTATGCTAATGCCTGAACTTGTTGGACTAATGTACCGAATTAATCCTGCATGACGGGGGCTACGAATGGCAGCAGAGCATCGAGCTGAGGAAGTGGTGAGGATGTTGTATTCTGTTAAGGATCAGGCCTCTATGAAGTGGCTTGATTGGGGGCATCTACGACTACCCTCTTGTGATTTATCATTTTGGTATAGAGTTCTCCTCTTTTGAAACCTTTTCTCCTAAGATTTCAAATTGTGGGGACTTGAGGCCCTTCCTCTAGTGCCAATCTATTGCTGCAGATTTTCACTCTCCGACTTGGGGATGAGGTGGCAGCATATGTTAGGATCCGGTTGGCATTCTTCCATCCTTGAGGATCTATAAAACAGCGTTCTATCGCAAAGAAGGAGGTGGATGATCCCCGCGAAGGACCCTTCAATGTCCAAGTCAGTGGATAATTGACAACTTCAGATGTAAGAAGAAGGTTTTCTGGAGAAGAGAGTAAAGGGGGGTTGAGTTCTCACAGAGAGGTTCCTCTCCCTAGGGCTCTTAGGGCCCGATATTTATAGGAAGAGGATTTGGTAAGCTGTTACCTGATTTTTGAAGATCCATTACGAAAGTTAGGAGATGATAAGGCCGAATCGGTGTATACCTTATCAATGATATTCGTAATCCCGCAAGTCATAAAGAAGGAGAGCCATATCAGGCTCCTGTTTCTGCTTAAGGAGCATCGCTTTGTGAAGGAGTTCTGAAATCTTCGTAATTCAGTGATCTGATAGTCAAGATATTCGGCGCGGGTCGAGGGTTGGCCACTGAGGAGGGTCAGCCGCTGAGGAGGGTCGGCCGAATAGCTTTCGACTACTAAAGTTTGGTCACTTTGGCTTGAAAAGGGATTAGGTTTGGTGGGAAGAACTAGAAGATGGTCTGTCGGGGTTCGAAGAATCAGTTCAGCCCTACCGAGGTTCGAACTTTGCAGCTGACAATGTTCGGTGATGTTGTAGCTGTCCTTCACTGTGGTGGAGAATGAACTTCTTTTGAGCATTGCAGTTGGTAGGTCATAGCCCAGAGGTGAGGCCCACCGCCTATCATCTCAGTCGATTTGTGAGGAAACTTTTTTCCTCGCATCAGTTTGTGATCAACATTTGTGTTAGTAAGCTATTCGGTACACCGAAGAGTGGTATGGACCTATATTAAGTGTGAGCTTTATGAATAAGCGCCTCATAATGGATGGGACATGCATCTTGGAGTTTTATTAACATAAGAAAATGGTCCCTAACCTTACCTTATAAATATCGCGATAGCCTCATTTAGTCATAATAATTTTGCTGTATGTAGGATAGAGGAAACTATTCTCTACTATCACATACACAAAAATTTTATTTATATTGTGCATTGCAGGGAAGTTATGGATCTAGCGATGAATTTGGATTTGATTTATTTAGTGTTATGCACATATATTCATGATATTGAAATTATCGATCATATTTTGGATTTGTTAAATCCAAATATTCTATCAGAGAGATGGTTTATCTTTGAGCAGCTGTGGTTGTTGAAATGAATTTCATTGTAACCAAAGTTTAATACACCGTCTCAAAGAAGCACAAAGCTTGTCTTTATCCCAAGAACCAGGAGCTCATTCCCAAGCATGCTGCGCTTTTACTGAAGTCTGAAGGAAGAAACGATCACCAATGCATTTCGTCCTTTTCACTTCATATTTCTTTTCAACTTTCTATAAAAAAATCTATTGCAGCATTTAGTTGCGATCTTTTCTCTTCAATTAACATGGTATCATCTACATGTAATGCACATCATGGTATATCTTTCAGAATATTGGAAGATTATTTTTAATTAATGTGAAATAATATTGTGTTACTTTCAATCGTAGATCACAGTGCAAGCCTACCATGATTGGAAATGCAACTATAGTATCAAAACTTTAGTGCTTATAAAAGCTCCATTTTCTATTCTTAATACTTTCAACATATCAATTATACACACCTTTCTTTATTAAAGTCTCCGAAATTATTAAGCCAAATTATCTGTCAATATTGTATCATAAAGTTTTTGAAGTCAACAACGACTATATGGTACAGATTTTATAAGTAATTTCCTAATAACTAGAGCAAATTTTTATATCCCTTTCATTCTTGTTCCATAACAAAATAGTTAGATTATTTCCTTACCTTCTTGTTGATACCTTGTATATGTTGGCAAATGATAATGCATAAAGTTAACAGAGATCAAAGCATTTTGACCTCAATAGCACATGTTCTATCACTCCGTACCATCTCTAGATTGTCCATGAAATTTCTAACATCACTAAAAAAATCATTCAGCCGATTATGTACTTGAAACAAAGTTGGATTTTAAACATGGAGATGGTTATATGAGAGTGTTTCAGTTGTATGAACTTTGGTCAATCATTACCCATTCATTTCTCATCAAATTTTCGTGACTCCAAGTTCCATAAATCCATCTGCTTGACTACTGTCAGTTCTGGTGGAAAAGTTTGATCAAACTGCCCAATCTTTTCATTGAGAGGCTAAATACCTCACAAAAGTCACACAAAACCTTGGGCACAACCAATGTAGCTTTGAAGATGAAAATCTTTCTAACCGCTGCACCAAATTAATAACATTCATGTTCGTTTGAAAGCTAAGCTCCGGTGCTTCAAAATGGTCAAAACTCCACGAAATTTCATCAAGCACAGATCAAGTTATGCCCACAGCAAGAGAGAGGGAAAGCACACTACATCCTACCCTACAAACCTGCCTCAACGGTCCAAATCTCAGCTGATGCATTCAACTAATCTTAGCTGTCCATATCCGGATGATCCAACGGTCAACATTTAAAACTGGGAGGGTAAGGATCCAAGTGAAATGGTGGCGAGCCAATCATCGCTCACCCGTTGGCTACCGTTTGGCCCATCGGTTCGCGTTTAAATCCTCATCTCCTCCCACTCAACTCTCAACGCTCTCCTTGCACGCTCGATCCCCAGCAACTTCTCATCCCTCCCGGCCGAAACCCGAGTCCTCATACTTCTCTCTTCTCGTCTGCTCTTGAGGCTGTAGCCGTGGCGGCGGAGGAGGCCATGACGGCGGTGGGGGAGACTGTCCACGATCCGGCCGGGGAGCCTGCGGCGGAGAACCCGCCGTCCAAGGCAGCTGCCAAGACGAGGAAGACCAGAGAGCCTAAGGCCAAGAAGCCCTCTGGTCCTAGAAAGTCCCGAGTCCCTCCTGCCCACCCCCCTTACGTCGAGGTGAGACCTTGCCCATTTCAATCTTTAATTCCCCTCTCTGTCGATTTCCATGGGTCTGATTACTTGATTGTGTTTGAGACTGTAGATGATTGGAGAGGCGATCGCCTCGCTCAAGGAGAGGACGGGATCGAGCCAATACGCGATCACCAAGTTTATTGAAGACAAGCACAAGGATCACCTCCCTCCAAGCTTCCGCAAGCTCCTCCTCCTCCAGCTTAAGAAGCTCACCGCCGGCGGCAAGCTTACCAAGATTAAAAATTCCTACAAGCTCACCGCCGCCAAGCCTGCAACTGCACCCACTCCGGCGAAGCCCAAGCCGAAGCCGAAATCCGCCGCGCCTGCCAAGCCGAAGCCGAAGCCCAAACCCAAGCCCAAGCCCGCTGCAGCTGCCAAGCCCAAGCTCAAGCCAAAGCCGAAGCCGGTGGCGGCTGCGAAGCCAAAGCCAAAGCCCAAGCCGAAGGCGAAGGTCCCGCCCGCGGCGAAGCCCAAGGCTCCCGTGGCGAAGCCCAAGCCTAAGCCTAAGCCTGCGGCGAAGGTAACCAAGGCGAAGGCGAAGGCCCGGCCGGCGAAGGCGGCCAAGACCGCTGCCAAAGCTTCGCCGGGGAGGAAGGCTGCCTCCCCGGCGAAGCCCTCCGCCGCCTCGAAGAAGATTCCCGCCGCTAAGGCGGTGCTGAAGAAGGCGAAGGCCGGGAAGACCGCAGCGAAGCCTCCGGTGAAGAAAACCCCTGCTAGGAAGGCCAAAAAGTAGACTTACCACTCTATCTCTTTTGTTTTTGTTTTTAATTTTCCCCCTCAAGGGACCGTTGTTTGTAATTTGACGATGTTAGCATGGGTACGTATGGTGTTGTGATACTTTCGTGTTTTTTTTTTTTTTTTTTTTAACTTTTTGTCCCTGAGAAGAAAGATGTTTTTGCACACCAGTCTTCTATTCAAAGGCCAAAGACTTTCTTTTTCTGTTTTTCCCCTAGTGTATTTTCCAGCGCTAGGCAATAGCTATTGAGCAATGTTTTGGAAATCGGAAATCGGACAACGAATCAATTTAGATCGCAGGTCAATTTATTTGATCGAATAAATTAGTTTGATGGGATTAAATAATATTATAATTTAATTTTAATTTAATTATATTAAATAATAAAATATAAATATAATTTAAATTAAAAAATTTAAAAAATTTAAAAATTAAATTGGATCTGTTGAAATTTAATCGGTTCAATAAATTTATTAAATTTTTATTGAAATCGTATGAAAGTTAATTAATTTTATAATAAAATTAAACCAGATTAATGATTCATTTTTGATTGGATCAGTCAGTCCCATCTGATTTTTAAAACATTACTATTGAGAAAGTGGTTGTCAAGAGATGCCCTCAACATTGATCTAGCCAAGAAGGTGGGTTATCGGATTACTGGTTCAATGAGATTTGGTTCAATCATTAATCAATTATATTAATATAAAAATATATTTATATTAATAAAAATAATTTTTAATAAAAATTTTAATATTAATATAATAATAAAATCTGTAATATTATTCGGTTCGGATTGAATTTTTGTTTTATGATTGAATTGGATGAGCTGGTTAAATTATTTTTAATGAATTGATCGAATTATTTTGAATCATTGATTTTGTAGTAGAATCGGATCGATGTAGCTTTCAAATTTCGGTCGATTCTAACAATTATGATCGAAGGCTTAACTGGCACGCGTCATTCAGGGGTTGATTCACACTACAGCTTCGTCGTGCATCTCCCGGATCCTTGCCACCGTCAGTTGCAATCAATAATTTTGTGATTATGATTCCATAATTGCATGGCTCTTTGTTTACTGGTGATCTCGGGTTAATTGATTGAAAGCAGATGGTCTAAGAATGTTGATGTTTTCACGAGTTATTTAAATTACGTTCCGTGGGACTCTTGATGGTGAAGTTTTTTTTCTGATGGCTGTATCAAAATAACATTCGATGGACTTCCAATTCGAGGGGATGCTCAGAAAGTAGAAATTTTAAGGCCAGCGATGATTTTTTTTTTTTTTTTTGTACAGACGGTGATTCATACCATCCTATATCGGGATGGATCCGTTATATCTGAAACTAATAACTAGGACAAAATCAGAGGGCAGTAGTCTCCCGATCTCCATATCCAATACCCAGAGTGAGAAGCCACCCTGGCCGCAATCCAGTCCGCAATAGCATTGGCCTCACGATAGACATGGCGGATGTAGATGTTGAAGCTTCCAAGATCATAGATCGGATATCATATAAGATAGGAATAAAAGGCAAGTGAGAACTATACTACTGTCGAATCCATCGAATAACGATAATAGAGTCCCCTTCAATGATGACCCTGCGGGCGCCAAGGGTCCGAATGGCGTAGGATATACCCGGCCAAGCTGTATAGAGCTCAGTCATTGGTACCGAGGGATCAAGAAAGCTAAAATTTCCAGCCGCCAGCATCATACCATCTGCATCACGAATAACATAAACTGATCCAACTTCTGCCTCGGATACTCCCATCAAAGTTAATTTTAACAAAACCTGGAGGAGGGGGCTCCAAAGAAATGAAAACTGTATGCCGGTTCGCTGCCGCAGCAGCAGGGGAAACCCAGTGTCCAAGATTCGCAAAATCAAAAGACTCCTGATGGGATGTGTACTCAGCAAAGAGGGAAGTAGCCATCCTGAGGATCCTGCGAGGAGAATGAACCATATCTGAAAACACAATCTGATTCCGGAAAAGCCATATCTGATAAGCAATATAAGCTCAGAATGAGCCCCGCTGGTGAGTAACCCGTCCCAATCCCCGCTTCAGCAGTCTCAGGAAAGAAATACGGTGGGAGGCAGAACTGTCCATCCAGGGATAAGTACCAGAGAGTTGCCAAATCTGACGAGCCCTGGCACAATAGAATATAGCATGATCAATCGTTTCCTCCTCGGTACCACACACCGGGCATGTGGGCTGAATACGATTGTGGGCTGAATACGAGGAAACCTTTTTCGTCGCTGCACCATTTGCATCCGCGTGGCCTTTTCCAACAGAAGCTTTGAATATGCATGATAGAATTCGGGTCATATTCGATGTGTGATGTGAGTGTAGGAGATCACGAAGCATGCGATTCTGAGCTGCTTTAGGATGAGGTAGATTTGAATATTTGCTAGGGACTGATCCTGGGATACCTATGACGATGAGCAGCGGTATCCTTTTCTTCAATATCTTCATCAAAATTTGGCTTAGGAGGGTGGCTATGCTGTTTATATTGCTTATCCAGATTTGGCTAATACAGAGGTTGAGACCATTCTGACCCATCGAGTGCTCTCACAGTTAGATGTTTGGTGACAGAGTGTCTAGCCGCTTAGCAGCATAGTATCATTGTTTTAATGTGATGTCATCTTTGGCTATCCTAAATTCTTGGGACTCTTATGTTGCTTCGGCAGTGGCTTGCAAGGTAATTTTTATAGTCTAAAAGCCTCCTTTTCTGAGGTTTGTCAGGTGAACTTTCATGATAGTGTCCGAGGTGTGGTAGACAGAGCTGGATATCATTCGGAATGATGAGAAAAAGATTCTAGCGATTGAGGGAACCTTCCTTCATGAGCTTTTTGTCTCAGATGTTGAGCTCAAAGCGGCATAGAATGGCATCACTAGAGCGACCTAACAGCTACAGGCTAAGAAGATTATCATCGAGAGAGATTCTTCGTAGTTATCAGCGGGATATAGAATAGAGAGGATCTCTGCGATGCACCCTCTCTCCTATGTGATATTAGGAGGCTTTTACAAGATTTGGTGGCTGTTTCAGTCTGTCATGTCTATCGAGAGACGAATATAACGATTGATTAGGTTGTCTCGTTCATGGCACAGCATTCTGCTGGATAGTCATGATCTCAAGGGGACGGGATTCCTTCTTTCCTCTAGGGGTTTCTTGCATCTTCTAGCCTACCCTCGCATTTTATTAGTGTGATTGCCCAATTGTATAAAAAAAACTCCACACGATCGATTGCCAATAAATTTGGGGACAAAATGCTAATTTTATGCATGGTGACAACTTAAAAAGCCACAAGCGTAGCTGTTTTTGGGGAGATCGTTAGGGGAGAGTAGCAGTTTTTTTTAGAAAGTAGAGTTTATTATGCATGTATACATTTTACGCCGCTAACATTCTGATATTGCTTGCTTAAATATATATCATTAATATAATGTATTTATTGAGGGATAAAATCATCATTGCATTGATAATCATACGAAGGGACTAAGATCAGCCCCATCCCCCGTCCGCTACATTACGCCCATAAAGAACGAGCTAACTAGTATGATCAATGGGCCGAGCTATGGATAGCTCGGTTTTTCGAGCAATCCATAGCTCGGTTTCCCCCCGAGCTACCCATAGCTCGGCTTTTCCGAGCAACCCATAGCTCGGTTCCCCCCGAGCTACCCATAGCTCGGTTTCTCCGAGCAACCCATAGCTCGGCTTCTCGAGCAACCCATAGCTCGGTTTCCCCGAGCAACCCATAGCTCGGCTTCCTCGAGCAACCCATAGCTCGGTTTCCTCCGAGCTACCCATAGCTCGGCTCCCCCAAGCAACTCATAGCTTGGCTCCCCCCAAGCTACCTATAGCTCGGTTTCCACGAGCTGCCCATAGCTCGGTTTCCCCCGAGCTACCCATAGCTTGGTTTTCCCAAGCAACCCATAGCTCGGTTTCCCCCGAGCTACCCATAGCTCGGTTTTCCTAAGCAACCCATAGCTCGGTTTCCCCTGAGCTACCCATAGCTCGTTTTCCCAAGCAACCCATAGCTCGTTCCTCCGAGCTACCCATAGCTCGGTTTTCCCGAGCAAACCCATAGCTCGGTTCTCCCCCGAGCTACCCATAGCTCGGCTTCCCGAGCAACCCCCGAGCAATCCATGGCTCGACATGCACCTCCGTGGAACCCGACGCGGAGAGCCCAGGTCTAGCGTAACAGAATCCCAAACAAGAATCATATGGAGGAGTGGTCTAGGATCTACAATAACGGCCTAGGATCTACGCACTCATCGGATCTCAGGCCATCAAAGAGCTCTCCCAGCCGTCGATCCTTCAACAAACAAGATACGGATCCCACCGGCCTCACAACAACCTGATTCGAATCATCTCCGTATCCCAACAACCTTCGAACCTTCCAGAAGGCGCTCAAGATTCAGGTGATTGCCTATAAATATGACACTTCCAGATTCTCTCAGGTATGCGCTCATACGAGCCCCCGCATACAGCTCCTGGCTTACTCTTACTCTCACTCTCACTCTCTCTCTCTTTCACTGCTCATCCTTCTCCTTCTTCGCCGTCGGCGCTCCCCATGAGCTCCCGATTGGCCGCCCCTGGAGGGACTCCCACAGAATCCTTCTCCTCATTTCTATTGATCGTCGATCCCCACTGACTTGAGCGTCGAAGGGTCTTTCACGGAGGGTCATCCCCAATGCCTCTCGCGTGAGGACTTCTGTGCAGGTCCGCCCAGGAGGAAGCCCGATCAGGAGATCGATCGCGCCCGAGTCGAAGGACAGATCCCGACGGTAACAGAATTCATGCAAAGATACCTCACACAGTCCTCGAGAGCTATTGTGGTTGCCAATCTATCAAAGCCATGCCAAACAAATTTCTACATAAAAAAAGCAAGACTTTTCTTTCCCTCTCTTGCCTTTTCCCTTTTATCTATCCAAATCTTTCAATGCAGGGTACTTCTTGTTGCATTGCTTCGCTAGTGATGTTTCTGATCACTCTGTCTGCTTCCTGCTTTCATACGTATTATTTGATCTAAAGATTTCTTGCCATCATCCTCACTTGAGGACTCTCTCTCTCTCTCTCTCTCTCTCTCTCTCTCTCTCTCTCTCTATATATATATATATATATATATATATATATATATATATATATATATATATATATATATATATATATATATATCAAAATCTTCATCATTAATTTAAAAAATCTTGCCATTGTTCTCTATCCTCCTGTCACAATCTCTACAAAGGTTCTTTGTTGCCTCTCCTACTTTCATATGCTTTCCCTTCTCCCTTTTTTACTAATCTAAATTATTTTCATTTTAATGTCACTGTTGCCACTGCTAATTAAGCTGCATATTTAGTTTTCTTTTCTCTTCTTGGATCCAAATTGCACTATCTTGTTGTTTCTATTTTGGTTGTCTTTTTTTTTCCTTATTGTTAATTGGATTATCATTGTTTCCTTTATTCATGATGATGTGATTTCACAACATTTATTGTTTCAATATCTTCTCTTCACCCTTCTCTTTAGTCAAATGGACAAAGAAAACAAAGAATAGATAATATCAAAAAATAGATGCAGCAGTCTAAAAAAAAGGGATCATTATACCAGCAATATATTAATTTATTTGAGGTTCTCAATTAAGTTTTTTTTTTTTCAATTGAGTATACCAATTCATATAAGTTTTTCAATCAAATATATTTATAAGGGCCATTAATGATAACTTAACAAACCGCATGACAATCATTAATAATGACTAGTATTTTTTTCAATTAAGTATGCTAAATTATAATTTTTTTTAATTGGGTATACCCAATTGACAAAATAAAAGTAGAAGAACTCATTGAAAATCCCAAATAAGTCATATACTCCTAGTATAATTACTCTAAAAAAAATTTGGAGATGCTTTTTTTTTGGAGACAAAGCTATTGAGATTGATAATAATGGTGGCCATCGGTGGTGTAGAAAAGATTGATCCTACAACTTATAGTAGTTAATTATACTGAGTACTCCATGAATTTAGTGTTAGAATTTTAGCCCATTTAGATTTTTTATTTCAAAGTAGATAGTTTTGAAAATATTTATAGCCATTAGACTCTATAGAGAGTTATGGAACTTTAAAAATTCTATTAGTTGAGAACTCACATGGAGGTTTTAGTAGATTTTAGACATGGTTTCTATATATCAAGTTATTTTGTATTTAAAACTTTGGCACCATGATGTTTAGAAATGATACTTTTTACGATAGGTTTAGAGAATTTAATGAATGGTTGTGCCCATTTTGATGCATTCCACCGGTTTACTTTTATTGGATCTCTTTCATGAGTGATATATTAATTTTCCCTGTTTTCTTTTCTTTGCCATATATTTTTGCAAGACAAATCCAAAAGTAAAGAAATTTTCTCTTCCATTTTCATAAATATTTTAAGAAGTTCCTAGATGACTAAAGATTTCTATTTTAAAATACAATATTCATCTCTCACACCCTCTCTTTCTGCCTAACTCTATATGTAGGAAATAGGTGTGAAGGATCCAATCTCTTCTCCCCGCCATCACTTTCTCTCTCCTATCTCTTTATTTCCTTCATTCTTAAATTCTCTCTCTTACATATTTTTCTCATTTTCTCACACTATGTGTGTTGAAGAGGCAATTGCATAGTAGCCAACCTCCTCATATTTTAGAAAAATAAATTAACCTGGATGATTTCATATATTATTCCTAAATTGATTTACTTATATTATGTGATGTGTCATTATGTTTTGAAGGGATGGTTTCAAAATAATTAGATTTAAGTGTAGTTTATCTTTTAAAAGATAAGTAACCTCAACTTGGCTAAAGTATTTTTAATTATATATTTTAATACATATAATAGTTATTGTAAAATATATTTAAAATATATAAATTGCTTTGTAGTCCTTATTTGTAAATAATTTGGATCAAGCAAGAGATTATTCTATTATCAAATATTTCGAGTAACTTTGCATATACATTTTGGACTATTATCACATTTACAAGAAATATTAAAATCACTCGAAAACTCTTATATAACTTTGAATATTGCATTTTTGGAAGTGCTTGGATACACTTTGGTGCTTGTATGTTAATTGAAATTCTTTGATACCCATGTATAATTGAAAATTTTATAAATTATTGAGTTTTCTATGTAAATTGAAAATAAAATGATATTGATAAAACACTAGGATTATGTGTTCGCTTTGAACTCTCAACCTAACTACATAATGGATCTCACCAATGAAAGTTTCATATTGGCATTTGATCATTTCAAAGGTTGATTATCGTGAATATATTTTATAAAAGTAAAATGCAGTATGGTAGGCCTACTTTCTAGGGGATAAATGTAATACAATGGATCTATTTTGTAGAAGTCAAACATAGTATTATAGACATCAATTTAATTATAGTAGACTAGGTCTTATCATAACCCTAATGGCTTTAGAAAAGTAATTTATAAATTGCTAATTAGAATTGCATATGACATTTGTTAGACTAAAATTAATATATTGATTACTATCATATATGCGAAAATATGGGACCAATATATTTATCATAAAAATAATGTAAAATATGATCGATACATAAATACGTTTAGCCATTGCTCCACGCGAATAGGTTGACTTTTCTTTTAGATGAGGGTAAGGCTCTTCCACACCTTACGGTCTCTCTTAGCAATGGTGTAAAAATTTCTTCGTAGAGACCATGCGCAGGAACCTTTCCATTTTATATTTTTTTATGCCTTATTTGTCCATCACAGAGGGTGCTTCAAACGTATATGGTTGAAGGATGTTTATCTTAATGTGGATTCAAATTTTGAATTCATGTAATCCCTCGATATCGAATATAGAACCATCTTAATAGTTTCTAACGATACGCTTAATGAAAAAAAATAACATTCTTCCACTTGGTCCGTATATTCTATTACTATAGTAAAAAGCAGAATACATGAATCATGGCAATAGGTCCTCTTAAAATCGAGTATTATTTACTATGTATCACAATGTATTATATTTTCAAACATAAACCATATAACTTAATGAATAAACCCCATGTTTATTTTAGGTCTAACTTAATGATGCTCATCACAAAATAAATGTGTACACTAAATAACTGAATATGAAAAAATATCACAACCATCAAAGAGTTTCATTGTACAAGTAGTTATTCATGCAACTAAATTATATCATGAGACCAACTCCCATTTGTACCATATGATCCTTAAAATTCTTAATTGGCATAACTTTAGTCAAGGATCAGCTATCATCAATTCAGTGTTAACATGTTCTATGACCACTTTATTTTCTTTAACACATTCTCTTATGGCTAAATACTTAATGTCGATGTGTTTACTTCGACTACCACTCTTATGGTTTTTAGCCAAAAATACAACAGCTGAATTGTCATAGTACAATTTAATTGGCCTAGCAATAGAATCAACAATTCTAAGCCCTGAGATGAAACTCTTCAATCATACACCGTGTAATATAGCCTCAAAACAAGCAATGAACTCTGCTTGCATATATATAGTAGAGGTAGCAGTCAGATATGTACCTCATGACCTTTTAGTAGCTCTCCAGTGGTCTATACCTGGATTACTCTGATATCTTCCCAACATCCCAACTGCAAATGCTATGTTAGCCTTGTACAGACCTGAGCATACATCAAGCTACCAATAGCTGAGGGATATGGAATGTTTTTTATTTTCTTCCACTCAAGGTCATTACTTGGGCACTGACTCAAATTGAATATGTCATCCTTGACTATGGGAGCTATACTTGGTGAACAATCTTTCATCCAAAATCTCTCTAAGATTTTGTTGATATAGGTTTCTTAAGATAGACCTAAAACACCTCGAAGTTTGTCTCTTTAAATTTTAATGCCAATGACATAAGAGGCATCACCCATATATTTTATGTCAAAATTCTCAGAGAGAAATTGTTTCACCTTATATAACATACCTTTATCATTGGTTGCAAGTAAAATATCGTCTACATATAGGATCAGAAAATAAATTTTGCTCCCACTAACCTTCTGGTATATACATTAATCTATGATATTCTCTACAAATCTAAATGAGACCTTCTGGTATATACATTAATCTATGATATTCTCTACAAATCTAAATGAAGAAATTACATCATAAAATTTTAAGTACCATTGTCGAGAGGCTTATTTCAACCCATATATAGATCTCTTAAGCTCGCATACTAGTTGCTCATTATTACTAGAGGAAAAACCTTCAGGTTGTCTCATATAAACCTCTTCCTCTAGATTTCCATTGAGAAATGCAGTTTTCACATCCATTTGTTGCAGCTCTAAGTCAAAATGTGCAACATGTGCCATGATAATGCGGAAGGAATCTTTCTTAGATACAGAGAAAATGTATTCTTGTAATCAATTTCCTCCTTTGAGTGAATCCCTTAGCAACCAGTCTTGCCTTATATCGCTCAATGTTGCCCAATGAGTCTTTTTTGGTCTTAAAGACCCATTTACAGCCAACAACTTTTGCTTTATCAGGCAACTCAATAAGATCCCAGACTCCATTAAATGCCATAGAATTCATCTCATCTTTCATAGCATCATACCATAAATTGGATTCCTTACAATTCATGGCTTGTGAAAATGTTTCAGGATCATTTTTAGCTCCAATATTATAGTCTGACTCTTGAAGATACACAATATAGTCACTAAAATTGCTGATTTCTTTTCTCTTGTAAATCTTCTTAATGTTGTAACAACCTCCTCTAGCGAAGTTGATTGTTCAATTATCTCTAGTAACTCATGAGTGACTGGATCTACTAGTTCATTATCAACAAATTGTGAAATTTCAACGACTGGTTGTATAATGCCCATTTGATATTGAGAGGCACTATGAACAATAATTAGTCTATCACTTGAAGTGAAAGGTTGAGCATCATAATGTTTCCTTTCAGGATTCATTCTCTGCAATTGATCACTCCCATTGATCAAGTCATTCTCAATAAATTTAGCATTTTTTGATTCCACAATCCTAGTTATGTGAGATGGATAGTCAAATCTATATCCCTTGGACCTCTCGCATATCCAACAAAATACCCACTAATGGTCCTAAAGTCCAGCTTTTTCTCTTGTGAATTGTATACTCTCACTTCACATGGGCATCCCTATACGCATACATGTCACAAACTTGGTTTTAAACCTTTAAATAACTCAAATGGTATTTAGAAACAACATTGGTTGGAACCTAATTCAATATGTACATGGCCATCTTGAGAGCTTCTATCCACAAGGACTTAGGTAGTTTGGAGCTACTAATCATGCTCCTCACCATGTCCATCAATGTTCGGTTCCCTCTTTCTGCTACACCATTCTGATCAGGTGAGCCAAGTAAACTGTATTGGGCAACAATCCCATGTTCTTGAAGAAACTTCGCAAATGGATCAGGCATTTGTCCATCCTCTATGTATCTTCCATAATACTCACCTCCTCAATCAGATCTCATAATTTTGATTTGGTTTTCTACATTGTGTCTCTACTTCTGCCTTGAACATCTTAAAGGCATCTAATGCTTCGTTCTTATCATGAAGCAAATAGAGATACATCAATCGTGAGTAGTCATTAATGAAGCAGATAAAGTATTTCGGACCATGAAAATCCATATCCGGACAATAAATGTCCGTGTGTATGATCTCTAATAGGCCTAAACTCCTCTTGGCACCTTTCTTTGACTTATTGGTCTACTTGCCCTTAATTCAATCCACACAAGTGTCAAAGTCAGTAAAGTCCAAAGTATTGAGTACTCCTTCATTCACTAACCTCTTGATTCTATCTATGGAGATATATCCCAATCTTTGGTGCCACAACATAGAAGAGTTATCATTTACAACACATCTTTTCATGCCAGCCCTAACATGCATCATATCATGAGTGGTATTATTTTGCAAATTAATATAGAAAAGACCATCAGACAAAGTATAATTTCCAACATGTTCAGATTTATAATATAAACTGGAAGAAGTATCTGAAAAGTTGAAGGAATAACCCAAAGGTACAAGTCTTAAAACTGAAATTAAGTTCCTAAAAAACTAGGTACATAAAAGGTCCTTTCCAAATTTAAAATAAAACCACTACTAAGAACTAAAGTGCATGTCCCTATAGCTTTCACATGTGAGCGCATCTTGTTTTCTGAAGAGATATACAACTCACTTCCTACTGGCTTCCTTAGGTTTTGTATACCCTGCAAAGTATTGCAAATGTGGATTATACAACCAGAATCAATCCACCATGTGTTATAAATAACATTAGCCATAGTAGATTCATAACAAACAAGTGAAATTGCTTTACCTTTCTTTTCAAGCCAAGTCTTGAACTTAATGCAATCCTTCTTTATGTGTCCCTTCTTCTTACAAAAGAAATACTTGGATTCCTTCTTAATGTCAAATTGGGATGGTATTTTACTTTTACCCTTCTTCTTGGCCCGTGTCCGATCCTTTCCATTTGTAGTCAGCATTGCACTCTCACCCAATTTCATCAACAGTCTACCCTCTTCTTGAACACACATGGCCAAAAGTTCATTGATTGACCATTTTTCCTTATGTGTGTTATAAGATATCTTAAATAGTCCATGCTACTGTGAAAGGGTATTTAAAATATAGTGCACCAGAAAGGACTCAGACATTTCAACCTTAAGAGTCTTCAGTTGAGCTGCAATGTCCCTCATTTCATAATGTGCTCATGCACACCTCTCACTCCAGCGAGCCTCAGGGATAAGAACTTCAATATTAGAGTGCTGACAAGAGCTTTGTCTAAAGTACTGAATTGCTCATCAATGGCCTTTAGTAGCTCCCTGACATTCTCATGCTTATCGACTGAACCACGTATGCCAACAGAGATTTTTATCTTTATGAATATTGCACTCAAGCGATTGATCGCTCCCAATGTTCATAAATCGCAATCTCACTAGGAGTGCTGGTCTGAGTTACTAAAGGTGGTTCATCCTTCTTTATAGCATAATCAATGTCCATCCAGCCTAGATGAAGGAGAATTCTCTCCTTCCAAACCTTATAGCTATCATCCCTCAATTTAGGTATGTCACATTTTATATCAAAGAAATTTATAAGTTGCATAACTGTAAAATTAAATATACATGCTTATTATGAAAAATTGAGGAATAAAAATACTTTACCAATATAAATCATGCATTTAGAAAACAATGAATCTACTGACATAAAACTTGCATGTGGGCTAAAGCTCTAATTCAATTAGATTCACTTAAGTCTGTATGATAAAACTATCAAATTATTTTTCTTCTTTCTAATTCTTGTAGGTAGATTAAAAAATATAATTTGATATTTTATCCTAATTAATTATATAAATATAACAAAATTTCTGTGAGATAAATTTTATTATATCTATATAATTAATTACAATTAATATCTATTATTTATGTAATTTATTAACTTTATTATATAATTTTATAATTAAGGATGTTATGGCTACTTCTCAATTATTCAATTGTATTTATCACTTAGACATTATTTAAATTTTATACTCAATTATGTCACTTAAGATGCATACATAATTCATAAAATTTATACATATAAATTTTAAATATAATTGAACATAAATAGGCTAGGCCAACAGTCCAATCACTTGATGGACGAGCCAGCAGCCCGTCATCCTCACCCAATTTGAATAGTTCAATTTAACCAAAAAATCTTTCAACCATCCCAAAAATTTCTCAATATGGGTCAGATATGGTATAGCTCAGTATTGGCCCAAATGGCAACCCAAGAGGGGGGTGAATTGGGTTCTTTAAAAAATTTAACAAACTTAAAAACCAATTTCACTAAGTTAATGTGCACAAGTGAAGTGATGCAGTAAAATAGTAAGTACAATATAAATGAGAGAGAGAGTAATGAGCACGATAAATACAAGAAGGTTTATAGTGGTTCGATGTTATCTACACCTACGTCCACTCCCAAGCAACTCTTGGGTCCATACTTAATCATCCTGATTAAAGCTGAGTTATTTTTCAAGATCACAACTCGAACTTATTGTTTTACACGGGGTCACAACGAACCCAACTGGTTTTTACGGGTTCACCAGCACACAACCCAATGTAAGCTACTTTTAGCTTACCCCGAGGTCAACTACCTCAACTAATTCAATTCCCTGATTGAATTAGACAAAAAACTATTCAAATATAAGTTTACAACGATTTAAAGCTCCTCAAATGAGCAAATATGCAATGTAAATAAATAAAATAGAAAAGCCTATTTTTGAAGCGATTTGAGGTTGAGCTTTCCTTCTTTTCCTTTTCTCCTTTGAATCAGCTAAACAGATTTGAACTTTGATTCTTAACCGAAGCTTGTTGAAGAGAAGTTGAAGATTTAGGGCTCTTTCTCATTTCCTTCAAAACAGTGGAAATCCTTCGTATTTGATCTTGGAACTCCATTGGATTTCTCTTCTATTTCTTTTCTATTGATGGCCTTGAGCATAGAGATTTTCCTCTTTGATTTTTTCTCTTTCTCTTTTTCTCTATTTTTCTCTATTTCATGCCTCTTATTTTTGAAACTGATGATGCCCTTTTATAATCTCCCTTAATCCAAGATTAGGTGAAAAATAGTCATTGAAATTATACTTGGAATGCTTCCTCACGTAAAGAAATATATCCATTGGGGGTTAGGTGAAGAAATGTTACCATTGGAATCCGTTCTGACAGATTTAAAATTTGTTCCTAACAGGTTGGAGTCGGCTCCAACTTTTTATGTGTCGGCTCCAAGTCGGGTTTCCAAAAATAGTAACAAAACGTCCGTTAGGGAATCAGCTCCGAGAAACAGTGGTGTCGGCTCAACGCAATCTGGAGTCGGCTCTAAGTTCTAAGGGCGTCGACTCTAACGATGTCCAAAATATACACTCTTTGTTCTCAGATTAGAGTCGGCTCTAGCATTTCCAGATGTCGGCTCCGAGACTCTAGGTGTCGACTCCGAAACTTCAGGTGTCGGCTCCAAAAACTGGTGCAGAAAACATTTCTCTATATCTCAGGTTAGAGTCAGCTCCAGTATTTCAGGTGTCGACTCCGAACCGTACCAAAAATATAGAACTATTCTGATACGCCCTAGAGTTGGCTTCAAACATAGTGGGTGTCGGCTCTAAGATCTGAACTTTGAAATGTTCCATTAAAAAACTGATTCAAACTTAATTTTGTATATCATTTGAATAACTTAACCTTTTTAAGTTCCTGAAACACTTGTTAATTTCATTAGTAACACAAAAAATATACTCATGGCTTTTATTAATCATCAAAATCAATAAGTAGGTCAACAATCTCCCCCTTTTTTATGATGAAAAAAACATTGAGTATATGCATGATTAATCAATGAAATTGATAAATTAAATAAGTTCTAAGTTCTCATAGTTAAGCTCCCCCTGAATGAGGTAGCTCCCCCTATGATAACCAAATTAAGTTTATTTGAATTCAATGCATATATGTTCTAACCAAACACTTAACACATATACAAACATCTTTCTCATATATGTTATTAACATTAAATGCATATACGTAAACAAATCTTTCTCCCCCTTTTTTGTTATCAACAAAAAGGTTAAGAAAGAAGTGCTTAAGTCAAAATCAAAATTAATGCTTCAATCAGGATTCAAGATAACATTCAATGAATACAAAGTCATTCAAAATTTTCATTAATTCATTGCAAAATACATCATTACATCATTCATATTACTTCAAAATACATCAAAACATCAAAGTACATAATTTGTCCTAAGTACAAACTAAAGTTCAAGAGAAAAAAAAGCTTGCAACATCTCAAAATCTCAGAATTCTTTTAGCTCTTCTAGAATTTGTCCCATGCCATTCTCTTGAATTTTCATAAAATCATTTAGCATTATCTCAACTAAAGCAGTTGCAACAATAACTTTTTCTTGAAGTTCTGCGTTGCACTTTGAATTGGTGTCAGAGTCAATAGGTGTTAGAGTCACCTGCTATATCCTTGATATTATCAAATATCAACCTTATGTCTTTCATCAAGGTAACAGAAGATGTGCTCAAGGATGACTCTATCACATTGATCTTATCCTCCAAAGATTAAAAATGCTGCTTGATTCCCATAAGATGATTCTCAAGTTCATTTTTCATCTTAGCTTCATGACTCATAAATAATTCTCTCAGCTGCTCCAACTGAGTCTCAGAAAAACCAGTAGATACCAGAGCAAAAGATGTGGGTGTAGGTGCTGATGCAGGAGGTGCAGGACTACTGGGTCTTGGCGAAGGATGTCTCACTAAAGACCCTGCCTCTGATGGACCAGGGGCCGCAGTGTCCATCTCAGCTGTACCATCATCCAAATGCCCTTTCCTTTCCCATTTGCCATTAATCTTTGCAAATCCCATACGATGCAAGGTAGCCTTATTATAATAGACTGTATGTCTAAGGCTCTTTAAAGGCTCATTATCCAATATATTCACACCTTGGCTCTGAAAGGCCATAGTTAGAATCATACCATAGGGTAGGGTTGACCTCTTCTTATTGCTAGCCTCAGCCATGTACCAAATCTCATTCCAGGTAAGTTTATTGGTTGGCCGGTCACTACAGAATCCATTACTACAACATCCCTCTCGGATACATACTCAAATCATCTTGGGGAACAAAATTTGCTACAAATATTATGCAAAAGTCTCAACTCTAGTGGCAGTTGGTTAGCCCTAATCTCTTCAAATTCAGCCACCTCTCTGCCAAGTAATCTTGATAAGGCCTCACCTCTCTCACTATGGGAGTTGGCAATAGGTCCAATGACAGGTATTTCTAACAAACTTCCCAAAATTTTGAAGTTAGGTGAACTCTAGTTCCTCTCAAAACTAACAAGGCCTCCATCTCCTCTAGTCAAGTTAAGATAAAAATCCTTTACAAGGGTCGGATAAGTAGGAACATCTAGGGAACATACCTTCTTCCAACCCATTTCTTTAATTGCCTTCAAGTGTAAAACCCTCAGCTTCAAAGAAACCAAAATCCACTTTTCTACCCATTGTTATAACCTTCCCTGATAAGATATCTACATGTGGAGAAGAAGGACTAGGGATGGCACTAGGAGTAGAGGACGACGATGTAGAAGATGAACTGGGCGAAGGTTGACGTGCCGGATGCCTCACTGTCCTTTTCCCCATCGTCATGGTCGCTCCGAATACAGATCCTCGGTATTTAGGTGCCATAGATTGCTAGGGAGTGATGATTAGAAAGATTCTAGGATTTGGAAGGTTTGGAGAGAGTTTTGGAAAAGTTAGAAGTCGAATGGGGCCGAATAGGTGTCGACTCTGTCCTAATATAGTCAACCTGGGACCACAAGGTGTCGGCTCCCGCAAAGCTGGGTGTCGACTCCAAGTCGCTAACATAGTCAGCGCTCGAAATAGAGTCAGCTCTGCAAAGGCGGGTGTCGGCTCCAAGGTCACAGACAGAGAACTACATAGGCAGGTGTCGACTCCACTAATAAAGGTGTCGACTCCAAGATAGTTTTAGTGAAAAAAAATTAGATTTTCAAAGGATCTGAAACTTATCAAAAGTTAACAAATCTAGAATAATTTTTCCTTAGAATGTAGTGAATCAAGAGGCTCAAATATCTAGATAAATTTTTCTTAGAAACACAAAATTTTCAAGAAAATAATTGAATTCTAGATAGCCATTCCTAGAAGTTTCAAAATCATTCTGATGGGTCATAAATTCCTAACTCTCTCTAAGATAATAAAATCTTTCTTCACTCAAAGGTTTTGTAAATATGTCCGCTAATTGTTTATCAGTACAAACATAATCAAGACAAACATCATTATTAGCTACATGTTCTATGATGAAATGATGTCTTATTTCAATATGTTTAGTTTGTGAGTGTTGAATTGGATTTTTACTTAGATTTATTTTACTAGTATTATCACATCTAATTGGAGTTTTATCAAGTGTAATACCATAATCTTCAAGTTGTCGCATAATCCAAAGGATTTGAGCACAACAACTTTCAGCTGCAACATATTCAGCTTCAGCGGTTGATAGTGCAACCGAATTTTGCTTTTTGCTAAACCAAGAGATTAAGTTACTACCTAAAAATTGGCATGCACCACTTATACTTTTTCTATCTAATTTACAACCAGCAAAATCAGAATCAAAATATGCAATCAAATTTAATATTGAGTCTCTAGAGTACCATAGTCCTACATTTTTAGTTTCACTTAAATATCTTAGAATTCTTTTTACAGCAATTAAGTGAGATTCTTTAGGTTCAGACTGATATCTAGCACATAAGCAAACAGCAAACATAATATCAGGTTTACTTGCCATTAAATAAAGTAGTGAACCAATTATACCTCTATAATATTTTTGATCAACTTACTTACCATTTTCATCTTTATCCAGTTTGCATGAAGGACTCATAGGTGTTCCAAGGGGTTTAACTGATTCCATACCAAACTTCTTGAGAATTTCTTTCATGTACTTTGTTTGGTTGATGAAAATTCCTCTCTTTCTTGTTTGATTTGTAGTCCAAGGAAGAAGTTAAGTTCTCCTATCATGCTCATCTCAAATTCACCTTGCATTAACTTTGCAAATTCTTGACATAGAGATCGTTAGTAGCACCGAATACTATATCATCTACATAAATTTGTACTACTAATAAATCTTTATCTTTTCTTTTCAAAAAAAGGGTTTTATCAACATTTTCTCTAAAAAATATTTTCAATTAGAAACTTACTTAGCCTATCATACCAAGCTCTAGGTGCTTGTTTTAAACATATAGTGCTTTGTGTAGTTTAAAAACATGATTAAATTC
This sequence comes from Calamus simplicifolius, assembly GCA_900491605.1. Taxonomy (NCBI): domain Eukaryota; kingdom Viridiplantae; phylum Streptophyta; class Magnoliopsida; order Arecales; family Arecaceae; genus Calamus; species Calamus simplicifolius. The sequence goes on from UESW01004199.1 coordinate 836,545, forward strand.
ATGATCTTCAAAACCAGGTGGTTGTTCTACAAAAACTTCTTCATTTATAAATCTATTTAAAAATATACTTTTTACATTCATTTGAAATAAATTAATGTTCATATGACATGCAAATGCAAGTAATAGTTTAATTGCTTCTAATCTAGCAACAGTGCAAAAGTTTCATCAAAATAATTCCTTCTTATTGATTATATCCTTGTGAAACTAATCTAGCTTTATTTCTAATTACAATGTCATTTTCATCTAGTTTATTTCTAAACACCAATTTAGATCCTATAACAGATGACATTTGGGTCTATCTACAAGGGTCCATACTTTATTCCTAGTAAATTGATTTAATTCCTCTTGCATAGCTAACATCAATTACTATCTTTTTTGGCTTCCTCGATAGTTTTAGGTTCTATATGAGATACAAATGCAAGATGATTATTGATATTTCTCATTGATAATCTAGTTCTTACACCTTGAGATGGATCACCTATAATCAATTCCTTGGGATACCATAAGCATATCTTCAATCTCTAGATAGATCTACATCATTACGAGTAGTATCAATAACATCATCCTTAGGTGAATCATCATCTTTAGCTTTTGGTTCATGATCTGAAGATACATCTATATTTAATTTTTTAATATCTCTTTCAAGCAAATTTGTATCTTCTTCATCATCAATCTTTTCAGAACTTGATGCTAAAGACTCATCAAACACTACATGAATTGATTCTTCTACAATTAAATATTTCTTATTAAATACTCTATAAGCTTTGCTAGAAGTGGAATATCCTAAGAATATACCTTCATCAGATTTTGCATCAAACTTCCAAGATTGTCTTTACCATTATTATGAATGAAACATCGACAACCAAATGCATGAAAGTAACTAATGTTAGGTTTCCTATTATGCCATAATTCATAGGAAGTTTTCTTAAAAATTGGTCTAATTAAGGCTCTATTTAGGATGTGACATGCCGTGTTTATAGCTTCCGTCCAGAAATACTTTGGGAGTTGGCTTTCACATAGCATGGTACGAGCCATGTCTTCTAGAGTCCTATTTTTTCTTTCTACAACTTTATTTTGTTGAGGTGTTCTAGGTGCAGAAAAGTTATGATGAATGCCATTTTCAATGCAGAAATTTTTAAACAAATAATTTTTAAATTCAGTTCCATGATCACTTCTAAGAGACACTATGGTGTTTTTTTCTTATTTATGACTTTCTTGAAGAATTTCAAAAATATAGGGAAAGTCTCATCTTTGTGAGCTAAAAATAATATCCAAGTGAATCTAGAATAATAATCTACTATCACAAGACCATATTTCTTTTCTCCTAGACTAGTGGTTCTAGTAGGTCCAAAAAGGTCCATATGAAGTAGCTCGAGTGGCCTAGTAGTGGAAACAATATTTTAGATTTGAAAGAATTTCTAGTTTATTTTTCAAATTGACATACATCACAAATTCTATTATTTTCAAAATCTAGTTTTGGAAGTCCTTTAACTAAATCCATTCTAATCAATTTTGAAATTAAGTGTGTGCTTGCATGACCTAGTCTACGATGTCATAGCCATCCAATCTCATTTACCTTAGCATTATTAGCAATTAAGCAAAGATTACTAGTAGTCAAATTGTCTAAATCAATTAAGTATACATTGCCATATCTATTTCCAATAAATATAATGCTATTATCAATGGGATTTGATACAGTGCAAATAGAAGCTTCAAAGGAAACTTTGAAACCTTTATTACACAGTTGGCTAATGCTAATTAAATTATTCTTTAATCCATCTACATATAAAACATTTTCAATAAAAGTGAAGGAGTAATTTGAATTTTACCAAAGCCCATAATTTGGCCTTTGCCATTATCTCCAAAAGTTACAACTCCTCCTCTTTTGATTTCAAGGGATGAATTGCTCCTTGTCACCCGTCATGTGTCTTGCGCAGCCACTATCAAGATACCATTTTCTTTTTGATCCTTTGGCCGCAAGACACTCCTACAAGATAATCAAATCTTATGTTTAGGTACCCAAGCATTTTGGGTCCTTCATGGTTAGTAGCAATATAGATTGTTCCTTTCGGAACCCATATTTTCTTGCCTTTAAGATTTAAATTCTCATGAGATATTTTAAAATTACATTCATATGATTTATGTCCCTTTTTGTTACAATGATACATGAAATATCATCCTTGATTATTTTCTTTATAAAGAAATTATTGATATATTTTTTTTCATATGTGGTATATATCCTAAACCACTTTATCAAAATAGCTCTTTGATTGTTCAATAGTAAATTAAGTTTTTCTGAGCTATTTGTAAATTTATCAACAATATTCTTATACTTATCAACTTCTTTCTTTAAATTAAATTTTCATTAGAAATTGATTCTTTTTCTTCAATATGCCTTTTTTTCAGATTTCAAACTTTTGATCTCAAAAATAAGTTCATTTTTCATTTTGAGAAGATCTAAATTTTCAGTTTTCAATGATTTGTTCTTGGTTCTCAAAATATTGAAATTACTAACTAATTTATTAAAAGCATCATACAATTCATCAAAAGTAAAATCATCATTGGGGGTTTCAGAATTTACCTTATCATCGTTCGCATGAAGCAAATGTTGGCAACCTCTTTTTGTTCTTCTTCGGATGAAGATTCTTCGTGTCGCTCCAAGTTGCAACATAGGATTTTTCTTTTTCTTGTATCCCTTCTTTAATTGAGGACATTCCGATCTAAAATGTCCCGGCTTCTTACATTCATAACATGTTAAGGGATCCTTATCCTTGTCCTTATCCTTTTCTCTTTCTCTTTCTCCTTCCATTTTTATTCCAGACTTTCTCTTGTGGAAGGGTCTCCTTCTTTGCATGAATTTTCTAATTTCTTAGCAAGGAAGCTGTCTCATCATCTTCTTCATCATCATCTGCTTTTTCGCTTTCAGCAGCCTTGAGTGCAATTGTTCTCTTCTTTTTCACCTCTTCCTCTTGATGTTATTTCATTGTTAGCTCATGGGTCATTAGGGATCCAAGTAGCTCCTCCAAAGGTAGAACGTTCAAATCTTTGGCTTCTTGGATTGCTGTCACTTTGGCTTCCATGATCTTGGAAGAGACCTAAGAATTTTGCGCACTAATTTAGAGTTAGTATAAGTCTTACCAAGACTTTTTAAACCATTTACAATATCAGTGAATCTAATGTACATGCATGTGATTAACCCATTTTGTTCATGTTAAAAAGTTCATATTTGTGCAAAGTATGTTAATTTTGGATTCCTTAACTTGGTTGGTACCCTTATGAGTGACTTCCAACTTATCCCATATTTCTTTGGCTGAAATGCAAGTGATATTCTGTTGAATTCATTTGCATCCAAAGAACAGTATAGGACATTCATGGCCTTAGCATTAAGTTGAGCCATTTTCTATCATTCTCATTCCAATCCCTTTCGGGTTAGGAACAATAGATTCATCTACAATGTGTGTGGAAGTGCTAGGACCATTAATAATGACACTCCATAATTCATAATCTAAAGCTTGAATAAAAATTCTCATTCTAGCTTTCCAATATGAATAATTTGTGCCACTAAACAAAGGAGGTCAATTTGTGGATTGACCTTCAGAAAAGATGATCCAGCTTGAGCTGCCATTTGGATCTTTAGCTCTTGATTGTTAAATCAAGCCGAAATGAGCACAAGCTCTGATACTAATTATTGGCCCAGATGGCAACCCAAGAGGGGGGAGGTGAATTGGGTTCTTTAAAAAAATTTTACACTTAAAAACCAATTTCACTAAGTTAATGTGCACAAGTGAAGTGATGCAGTAAATAATAAACACAATATAAATGAGAGAGAGAGAGAGTAATAAGCACGACAAACATAACAAGGTTTATATGGTTCGGTGTTATCTACACCTACGTCTACTCCCAAGCAACTCTTGGGTCCATACTATAATCACCCTGATTACAGCTGAGTTGTTTTGCAAGATCACAACTCGAACTTATTGTTTTACATGGGGTCACAACGAACCCAGCTGGTTTTCATAGGTTCACCAGCACACAACCCAATGTAAGCTACTCTTAGCTTACCCCGAGGTCAACTACCTCAACTAATTCAATCCCCTGATTGAATTAGGACACAAGCAATTCAGATAAATGTTTACAACAATTAATAGCGCCTTAAATGAGCAAATATGCAATGTAAATAAATAAGAATAGAAAAGCCTATTTTTGAAGCTATTTGAAGTTGAGCTTTTTTTTTTTTTTTTTTTTCTTCTTTTCCTCTCTTCTTCTGAATGAGCTAACAGGATTTGAACTCTGATTCTTGAATGAAGCTCATCGAAGAAAAGTCTAAGATTTAGGGCTCTTGCTCCTCTTCTTCAAAATGGTGGAAATCCTTCGGATTTGATCTTGAAATGCCTTTGGATTTCTCTTCTATCTCTTCTCAATAGATGTCTTTGAGCATAGAGATTTTTCCTCTTGAAAACTAGATGATTTCTCTCTTTTGCTTTCCGATTTCTTCTCTCTATTTTTCTCTATTTTCTCATACTCTATTTTGAAACGGATGACCCCCTTTTATAATCTTCTTTAATCCAAGATTAGGTAAAAAATAGCCATTGAAATGTACTTAGATTGCTTCCTCACACAAAGAAATAGATCCATTGGAGGTTAGGTGAAGAAATGTTACCGTTGGAATCCGTTCTGACAGATTTGAAATTCTGTTTCTGACAGGTTGGAGTCGGCTCAACTTTTCATGTGTCGACTCCAAGTTGGGTTTCAAAAATAGTAACAAAACGCCCGTTGGGGAGTCGGCTCTGAGAAACTGTGGTGTTGGCTTGATGTTCTGGAGTCAGCTCTAATTTTCGAGGGTGTCGACTCTAACGATGTCCCAAAAATACACTCTCTGTTCTCAGGTTAGAGTCGCTCTAAAATTTTTAGGTGTCGGCTTCGAAACTCCAGGTGTTGACTCCAAAACTTCAGGTGTTGGCTCTGAAAACTGGCGCAGAAAACCATTTCTCTGTCTCAGGTTAGAGTCGACTCTAGCATTTCAGGTGTCGACTCCGAACCGTGCCAAAAATATTAAACTATTCTGATACGTCCTGGGGTCACTCCAAACACAGTGGGTGTCGGCTTTAAGATCTAACTTTGAAATGTTCCATTAAAAAACTGATTCAAACTTATATTTATATATCATTTGAATAACTTAACCTTTCTAAATTCCTGAAATACTTGTTAATTTCATTAGTAACACAAAAAATATACTTATGGCTTTTGTTAATCATCAAAATAAATAAGTGGATCAACACAGTGCAATCAAGACTCTAGGATTAACACCTATTTCACATCCTAACCCCTATAAGGTATCATGGATAGATTCTACCTCCATATCTATCAAGATGAGATGCCCAGTCCAAATTCATTTTTAGTCTTATCAGAAAAAACTATGGTGTGATGTCTTACCCATGGGAGTAAGCAGTCTCATTCTGGGTAAGCCTTGGTTGTTCGATCGTGATGTGACCTTTTTTGGCCGATCAAATTCGTGTTCCTTTAATTATCATGGGAAGAAAATTATGGTTTATCCTACCCCACCTAAGGATGACATCAAGAAGGTTTGAGTTAATTAAAAGAGAAGACACCTGGATTGAACCTCATTAATGCTAAGAAATTAGAATAAGAAATCAATGAAGGTTCACCCATTTGGATGTTGATAGCTAGGAAAACCCAAAATCCGACTCCCGTAGAGCACCCTCAGAAAGTTAGAAAATTTAAGAAGAGTTCAAAGATGTCTTTTTTGAAGACCTTCCTGACCACCTTCCACCCCTTAGAGATATTCAGCATGCCATTGACCTAGTTCCGGAAGCCACTTTGCCCAACCTGCTCCACTATAGGATGAACCCAGCTGAACATCTAGAGTTACAGATATAAGTTGGAGAGTTACTTAAGAAAGGGTTTATTAGGAAAAGTTTAAGTCCTTGTGCTATTCCAGCCCTATTAACCCTTAAGAAAGATGGTACATGGAGGATGTGCATAGACAGTCGAGCTATCAATAAGATCACCATCAAATATAGATTCTCCATACCTCACCTAAATGACATGTTAGACATGATGGCTAATGCAACCATATTCTCGAAGATTGATCTTAAGAGTGGTTATCACCAGTTAGAATTAGACCCAGGGATGAGTGAAAGACCACATTTAAAACTAAGGATAGCCTATATGAGTGGATAGTGATGCCTTTTGGCTTATCCAACGCACCAAGTACATTTATAAGGATCATGACCCAAGTTCTTAGGATATTCATAGGAAAATTTGTTGTAGTCTATTTTGATGACATCCTGATTTACAGTAAGACCAAGAAAGACCATTTAAACTACCTTAGGCAAGTATGTCACACCTTTAGAAATGATAATCTCTATGCTAATCTCAAAAAGTATGATTTCTTAACCTATAGAGTTATCTTCTTAGGATTTGTTGTGACCCCTAAAGTAGTGTCGGCTGATCCAGAGAAATCAAGTCCATAGTTGAGTGGCCAGTGCCTACTAGTGTCCATGAAGTTCGTAGTTTTCATGGCCTAGCTACCTTCTATAGGTGATTCTTTAGGGGGTTCAGTACGATAGTTGCACCCATTATCGATTGATTAAGAAGAAAGATTTTGAATGGACCAAAGCCGCCAATAGAGCATTTCTAAAACTTAAGGATAAATGACTCAGGCACCCATTTTAAAATTATCCAATTTTTTCAAAGTCTTTGAGGTTGCCTGTGATGCCTCAGTTGTAGGGATAGGAGGAGTCCTAAGCTAAGAGAACCATCCAGTAGCATTCTTCAGCGAGAAGCTCAATGATGCTAAGGTTAGGTATTCTACCTATGATAAAAAAATTTATGCGGTAGTGCAAGCTTTGAGGTATTGGAGACACTACTTGCAACCACAGGAATGTGTATTATTTTTGGCCATGAGGCTCTTAGATTCCTAAATTCTCAAAAGAAACTTAACCCTAGGCATGCAAAATAGGTAGAATACATCCAGGCCTACACTTATGTATTGAAACATAGAGCCAGAATTGAGAATAAAGTGGCAGATGCCCTTAGTCGTCGATTCTTGCTCTTAAATTCTATTAGGACTAAGGTTATAGGGTTTGAGCAACTGAAGAAAGAGTTTGAGTCATACCTCGATTTTAAGGACATTCATCAGACTTTGACCCAGGGACCATCTAGTAAGTATAGTAAGTATATCCTCTTAGATGGTTATTTATTTTGGCATCATAGGCTCTGCATCCCTAGAATGTCATTAAAGGAATTCCTAGTTTGGGAGACTCATGCGGGAGGACTAGCTGGTCAAAGGATAAGATGATCTTAGCTATAGAAGACCAGTTCTTTTGGCCTAGTTTAAAAAGGAACATAGCACAAATTGTGGCCAGGTGTAGAACCTGCACTGTTGCCAAACAGCAAAATAAAACACCGGCCTTTACACCCCTTTACTCGTACCCGAGTATCCTTGGCAAGATTTGAGTATGGATTTTGTATTAGGATTACCTAGGACCCAAAGAAATATGATTCAATTTGTATAGTGGTCGATAAGTTCTTCAAGATGGCCCATTTCTTGTCTTGTTTCTAGACCTTCGATGTGTCTAGAGTAGCCCAACTGTTCTTTGACGAGATCGTTAGACTCCATGGCTTACCTAAGATAATTGTTTCAGATAGGGATGTTTGGTTCACTAGCTATTTTTAAGACCATCTGGTTTAAGTTAGGGACTAAGTTAAACTTTTTCCACATCTTACCATTCCCAAACCGATGGCCAGACAGAAGTAGTGAACCATAGTCTAAGAAATCTTCTGAGATTCCTTATAGAAGAAAACATCAGAAATTGGGATTTGTTGCTACCTAGAGCTGAGTTTGCCTACAACACTTTAGTTAATAGGTCCACTGAAAAGAGCCCATTCAAAATTATCCACGGGTACAAGCCCAGTAAGCCATTTGACCTAATTCCATTACCTGTTCACATACGAGTCTCCGAGTCTGTAGCATCATTTGCATAGCATATTAAGGACTTGCATAAGAAGATTAGCACAAAGATTGACTTAAGTAATAAAACATATAAACGGTTGGCTAATTTTTGAAAACAAGTCCAAGAGTTTGTAGAAGAAGACTACGTCATGGTTAAGTTAAGGCCTGAACAGTTTTCTTTGGAAACCGTTAGAAAGTTACATGCTCATGGAGCTGATCCTTTTAGGGTGATGAAGAAAGTGAAAACCAATGCCTATGTGCTGGAGTTACCTTCTGAGTTAGGCATTAACTCTACTTTCAATGTTTCATACTTAATAGAGTATAGGGAGCCAGCGATGCTACCTAGTGAGGCTTTCGGACGTAACCCTTTCTTTGAGAGTGAGCCCATGCCTGTGTGTCCACCTACTATTTGGCCTAAGCAAAAGGATAGGATTGAGTAGATTCTGGATGACCAAGCTATCTTGACCCGAAACAGAGGTTACCAGTGATACTTGGTTCAATGGCAAAGTTGGCCCGAATTTGAGGACTCATGAATTTCTAGAAAAGATTTGCAAAGCTTAATCCTGGACCTGCTAGAGGAGTACCAGAGTCAAACTGATCCTTACTCGACGGGGTTGAATTCCTCTCACCCCGAGAGAATTGGTACAGGAATAAGAGTGAGAATAAGGTTACAGGATTTCATTTGGATCTCTAAACCCTATAAGTCCAGTATTTTTATAGTTGATCGAGTCTAGTCTGTTACTGAGTCAGTCAAGTTTTGTTTAGTCCAATGTTTAGGTCATGCATTTTTATTTTATTTTAGTCATGTAATAATTAAAGGAAAGTGCATTACTCTTGTTGCGACCTTGCTGAAGATATTCAAAAAAGGCCCCAGATTAGGCATATTGGACAACCATCTTCTCCAACCTTATTCATGCCCTACCCTTGGAGCTCTACATGGATTAGATCCATTTACACCAGGATTGATGACGTGGAATCAATCTTGTCCCTCCATATCGCCACCAATAATTTTGGCAACCTTGGGCGCTCCATGAGAAAAAAAATCGGTGGTTCCCTGCTATGCTTTAATTGGAATGAAGATCAGCATCTCAACCATTCTAAAAAGAATTTTGCACCCCATATGGATCTTGTTGACAAAAGGAAAGAAAGAAGGATGTCACCCTAAAGCTTTCTTCTTTGCTTATGGTCCCTCGCCTCCATAATTGGAACCACATCTTGCTGCTGCCATTTTGGTCGAACCAGATGAAGGAAAGAAGAATCTTTGTTCTACGATGATAGTATTCTACCATATTTTGTAATTTTTATTATTTAGTACTCTAATTATTGAACTTACCTTGTAATGGCATGAGAGGTTTATAAAACCCTTCTTTTAAAATGATAAATGAAGAATATGAATGAATAAAAAAAAGTTTTAAGAACTTTCTTTCAAGTTCTATTTTTGTTGTCTTGAGCAATTGATCCTCCATGAGAAAGTTAGGCATGAGGCCAAAGTATTCTTGCTACCAAACCCTAGTCTAATCCATCTCCTCTACCAAGCTCCATCAAACAAACCCTAATCCTCATATCACCATCTCATAACCAACCACCAACCCTCTCCCCCTAAATTCTAGACATCCATCCTTGAAACTAAAGCCGTCGCCCTCTCTCTTGATCAATCTCCAAAGCCACTGCCCTCTCTCTTGATTCATCTCCAAAGCCGCCGTCCCTCTCTTGATTTATCTCCAAAGCTAAGGATGCCTTCTTTGCCCTTGAATTGAGATCAAGGAACCTCACGTGGAAGATAGTTTTCTCATCCAGAAATCCTGCCCGCTAGTGAGAGATCTTCTACTAACACTAAGAGCGCATCATTGTTCGGTAAATCAACCTTTCCCTTACTCTATGACTCTAATTCTATGAAAGTTCATAAGCATGTCTTCTCTGGAGTTTCTTAATTCCAGACTATCCTGGTACGCTTCTTCATTTTTTTAAAAGTTTTGTTCCTGAATCATTACTTTTTACATCACATAATCTGCTCTCTTACTCTTCTCTTATTTTTGGATGAATTAGTCATCTTCTAAAATACTTTAAAAAATTAATTTTTATCACTTCATTGACTGCATAATCACCCATGCCCTTGTGCTGCTCAATGTTGATGCTCAGCAGTGGAGACAGTTTCATTTTGAGCAATTATGGACTTCCTAGTCCTTTGCTCGGACCCTTATTGCTTAGGTATGGCGTCTACCCGTGAGAGGTAGTGCTACGTATAGGCTATCTAGGCGTCTTGAGCTAGCAAGGCATAAACTTTCTACATAGAACAGATTGGAGGTTGGAGATATAGTGAGGCAAGTTGAGTAAGTGGAAGCTGATATTGCTACTCCAAAGTAAAGAAGATCAGAAAGGCTGCCTTCCTAATCATGATATCACATCTCTCCGAACAAAGCTAGCTCTTCACTACTCTCTCTTACAGCAGCAAAAAATTTATTGGCGATAGAGGTCTTGGATACAGTGGATTCGAGATGGAAATCACAATACTAGATTTTTTCACCAGGCTACCTTGAAGCGACGTGCGACGAACAGGATTCGATAACTTATTGATGAGAAGGGGTGTTATCAGGAGGATGATCATGTTATCAGGGATCTGCTAGTCCATTTCTTTTAGGCCAGATGGTCGGAGCATACTGGTGAAGGGTTTTCTGTCTACCCAGTTCCAAACTCTAGGAAGGTCGCTACAGAAGAGAATGACCTCCTTATCAGGCCGATTACACTGGATGAGATTTGGAAGGCTTTATGGGATCTTGAGGCCTGATGGATTTTTGCCTTTCTTCTTTTATTACTATTGGAGTATTATGGGCCAAGAAGTGATGCGGGCCATCCTAAGTGTCTTCCAATCCAAATCCATTCATGGTAATTGGAATCAAACTTTCATTACTCTTATGCCCAAGCATTCTAATGCTTCCACTTCTTCACACTATCGGCCCATTAGCCTCTGCACTACCTTGTACAAGGTATGCGCTCATATTAGTCACCTGCCTGCAGAATGTGATACCTTGGCTTATTTCTATTGAGCAAAGGCATTTATCAGAGGGCACTGCATCACTGATAATGTTCTTATAGTTTAAAAATTTATGCATGATCTACAGAGATCTCTGCCCATTAGTGCCTTATGGCAGTCAAGCTAGACATGGAGCGAGCTTATGATAGAATGAATTGGGCATTTCTACACCAAACTCTTCAGAAATTTGTGTTTGATGGCCTCTTTATTGACTGGATCTTAGCCCGTATTACTAGGCTATCATTCTCTCTTATCATAAACGATGGTCAGACCAACTTCTTTTACTCTACGGTGGGTCTGCGTTAGGGATGCCCTCTATCTCCTTTCATGTTTATCCTTGCTGCTAATGATTTATCTTGGGCATTCTCTCAGGCGCAACATGATCTTCGCATTGCCCCATTCACTGCGGGGCCTCATAGCCCCTCGGTCTCTCATCTCCTGTTTGCTGACGATTGCATTTTGCTGGGCCAGGCTTCTGTCCACAATGCGATCACTTTTGCCTCTATTATTCAGTACTACTATCAGGCCTCTGGCCAAAAAGTTAATCTACAAAAGTTTATGATCTATTTTAGTCCAAAGACTAAGGGCATAACTAGCCATATACTTGGGCAGATTGGCTATCTTATCTGGGATTCCTATCATGAAAGATGGCCACGAAGCAACGATTACATTGACCTAGAGTGATGAGTCCATGACCATCTGGATGGATGGCAGGTGACGGGTCTATCGATGATGGCGAGGATCACCCTTCTACGCTCAGTTCTTACTTCTCTTCCTCTTTATCTTCTATCTAATGCTGCTATCTCGATGATTTGTCTGAGGAGAATAGAGAGATGCTTTAAGGACTTCTTCTGAGCCTCTATGCAGGATGGCCATGGTATTCATATGCTGGCTTGGGACACTGTCTGCTTGCCAATGTCTGAAGATGACCTTAGCATACAGTCTCTAACAGTTAGGAGAGCGGCTATGATTGCTAGGCATGCTACGAGATTCCTTCTTGATCCGCATTGCTTATGGAGTTCCTTTTGTAGGGTTACATAATAGAAAATCCCAATCTAATTGGAATAAAATGGCAGCAGAAACAAAATAAATTTATTCCATAACCCACCAAGAATCACATGCGTTTCATAAAACCGAAAGAAGGATAAACAAAATTATTACCTTTTGTTGATCAGTATGTAATCCGTCTGTTCTTGTGTTGGGTTTGCTCGGATCTTCAAAGGTGCTGCCTTTCAGAAAGACGACCACCCTCTACAAGTATCCACACACGAACGGACACCAAAATAGTTTTGAATGCTAGTTCAACAAGTCCATTTTTCATAAAAATGAACCATAGTTTCCAACTCTCTTTTATCTATTTTAAGGCAAAAGACATGACCCTTCAAATGCCCAATCGCGACCTTTAAATGCCCAATCGGACATGACCTTTCAAATGCCAATAGACTTTAAAACGTATATCATATATACAAATCTGCTAGGGGTTTTGGTTAACTAGGATTTTAATCAATATTTATTTAAAACTCCTTTTAAATAATGACAATTTAAATCCTTTCCTTACCAAATAAGGAATTTATATTTTTAACCAAAAACCTTTATGGATTATTTCCTTATCCAATAAGAAAATATAACAAATTAATTACTTGTCATAATTTAAATTATGAATTTAAATTTTCTCAAAATTAAACTCGAATCTAAATGACAACTAATTATTATTTAATTTAAAATAATCTCATCATTTTAAATTACTATAGAGAGTAACAAACCGTAACCATTATTGTCCGTTCTTAGTGTGCGACCCTATAGGTTCAATTAACGTTGGCAGTAGGCCTAAATCACATTTTGATCCTACAAGTCATAAGCGGCCTCTAGCAAGACATTATGACTACCCAAGTTAAATGAAAAGCTCATGTTCCGAGACAACCTTAAAGTAGCTAATGACATAATCCTTTTGTCACATGATATCTTGATAGAATATAAGGCATGGAAAAAGTCAACCTTATATCGCTCTATCTTTAATTTCTCGAAACCCAATTAGACTGACTAAACAAATGATATTGATCTCCATCAATTCATTTGAGCATGGCCATGCATTTCTCAGTCTCAATCATCGAGGGGCCCAGAGATATCTCTCTTATAATAAGAGGGACAAATTCCATCTTAATCACTCATATCTCACTACATGATTCTTATTATGTTCAATCATAATCTTTATAATCATCCGGTTAAAGACAACGTTTGATTATGTCAAAACATAATATTCCTCATGTTGAGAACTATAGCAATCTCAGGTCTAAGGATTTAATGACACAACTACTAGAGATTAACTTATGACTTTGATCCATGTATTAATCTCAAGGCGGTCTTGTCCAATATTTGTTCTCAACAAATACATATAAATTTGATTTGTATCTCATACACATATTCATCCCATGAATATCAATCAAATTTCATACTAATCTTAATTTATTGTTATTCCCACAACAATAACCGATTAGGGACATTTAGAATAATTCATAATATTATTCAAGGACATTATTATATAATAAACATGCAAATTATGATAATAGTAAATGCTCATAAATATTCAAAATACCATGTCCATACAATAGGCCTAGGGCACTATTACTAACAATCTCCCACTTGCACTAGGCCCACTCATCAATGTATCTAATACCTATGAACCTAGCATGACGATCATGCTTTGCTTGTGGTAGAGGCTTAGTCAATGGATCAGCAACATTGTCATCTGTTGGAACTCTGCATATTTTTACGTCACCTCTCTCAATGATTTCTCGAATGAGATGATAACGCCTAAGAATGTGTTTGGATCGCTGATGTGACCTAGGTTCTTTTGCTTGTGCGATAGCACCATTATTGTCACAATGAACATCAACAGGATTTGTGATGCTAGGAACCACTCCAAGGTCAGTAATGAACTTCTTGATCCAAACTGCTTCCTTTGCTGCATCAGATGCTGCTATGTATTCAGCTTCAGTTGTAGAATCAGCAACAGTGCTTTGCTTCGAACTTTTCCAGCTAACAGCACCACCATTTAAACAAAACACATATCCTGACTGCGATCGAAAATCATCTTTGTCAGATTGAAAGCTTGCATCTGTGTAACCACTTACAACCAGATCATCTTCCAATCCGCCATACACCAAGAACATCTTTAGATCTTCTCAGATACTTAAGAATGTTCTTGACAGCCGTCCAGTGACTCTCACCGGGATCTGACTGGTATCTACTCGTTATGCTTAAAGCATAAGAGACATCTGGTCTAGTGCACAACATAGCATACATGATAGATCCTATTGCTGAAGCATAAGGAATCTTACTCATGCGCTCTCGCTCATCTTTTGTGTTAGGACACTGAGATTTGCTAAGTGTAATACCATGAGACATAGGCAAGTATCCTCTCTTGGAATCTTGCATACTGAACCTTTTCAGTACTTTGTCTATGTAAGTACTTTGACTTAGACCAATCAGCCTCTTAGATCTATCTCTATAGATCTTTATCCCTAGGATATAGGCAGCTTCGCCTAAGTCTTTCATTGAGAAACATTTCCCTAACCAAGACTTGACACTCTGCAAGGTAGGGATATCATTCCCAATGAGTAAAATGTCATCAACATATAGACCAGAAATACAATGGCGCTCCCACTAACTTTCTTGTAAACACAAGGTTCATCTTCATTTTTGATAAATCCAAACTCTTTGACTGATTCATCAAAACGAAGATTCCAACTCCGAGAAGCCTGCTTCAAACCATAAATGGATCTTTGAAGCTTGCATACTTTACTAGAATTCTCAGGTTGTACAAAACCCTCAGGTTGTGTCATGTACACATCCTCAAGTAAGTTTCCATTAAGAAACACAGTTTTAACATCCATTTGCCAAATCTCATAGTCATAATATGCAGCAATGGCAATGAGAATTCTAATAGACTTAAGCATGGCTACAGGTGAAAAAGTTTCATCATAGTCTATACCATGAGTTTGTTTGAAACCTTTTGCAACTAGCCTTGCTTTGTAAGTATGCACTTTACCATCCATGTCAGTTTTCTTTTTGAAAACCCATTTGCACCCAATGGTCTTTGTACCTTCAGGTGGCTCAATCAAGGTCCATACCTGATTATCATACATGGATTGGATTTCAGACTTCATGGCCTCTAACCATTTCTCAGAGTCTGGATCTAACATAGCCTCTTGATAGGTAGTAGGTTCATTTTGATCCACTAACAATACATCATGATTATCAGTCACAAGAAATCCATATCTCTCGGGCTCATGACGTATCCTATCAGATCTACGTAATTTTGTGCTACAGGTGGTGTGTCAACAATGGTTTGTTGACTTTGAGCATCCACAGGCGGTTCAATGTTATCTTGTGGTTCTCGAATTCTTCGATTGTACCTTGCTCCCACTGGTTCCTTTAGAAATAAATTCCCTTTCTAGAAAGACACCATTCCGAGCAACAAACACTTTGTTCTCAATGGGATTGTAAAAGTAGTATCCTTTAGTCTCTTTAGGATACCCCACAAAAAAAATTTGTCAGACTTGGGTTCCAGCTTATTTGAAACTTGACGTTTTACATAAGCTTCACAACCCCAAATCTTAAGAAAAGACAAACTGGGCTTTTTACCATTCCACATCTCATATGGCGTCTTTTCAACCGCTTTGGTTGGAACTCGATTTAGTGTGAACGCAGCTGTTGCAAGTGCATAACCCCAAAAGGTAAGTGGAAGATCTGTTAGACTCATCATAGATCGAACCATATCTAATAAGGTTCGATTCCTTCTTTCAGACACACCATTCCATTGTGGTGTTCCAGGAGGAGTTAGTTGTGGAATGATTCCACAACTTCTAAGATGGTCATAAAAATCTTGGCTCAAATATTCTCCACCTCGATCAGATCGAAGTGCCTTGATTGTCTTGCCAAGTTGGTTTTGTACTTCATTTTGAAAAGATTTGAACATTTCAAATGATTCAGATTTGTGTCTCATCAAGTAGACATAACCATATCTACTGAAGTCATCAGTAAATGTAATGAAGTACTTGTAACCTCCTATGGCATCTGAACTTAATGGTCCACATACATCTGTATGTATTAGGCCCAATAATTCATTGGCCCTTTCACTGTGTCCAGTAAAGGGATCCTTTGTCATCTTACCCAATAGACAAGATTCACATGTATCATATGATTCAAAATCAAATGAGTTCAAAAGTCCATCTTGATGGAGTTTTGATATGCGTTTCTCATTTATATGGCCAAGGCGACAATGCCAAAGATAGGTTGAATTTAAGTCATTGGACTTAAATTTCTTGGTAGTTATGTTATAGACAAAGAATTGTTGGATTTTTGAAGATTCAAAACATAAAGACCATCTAGTAATTCGGCATTTGCATAGAACATGTCTTTATGATAAATGGAGCAATTATTATTCTTAATAATAAAAGAAAAACCATCATATCCAAACAAGAAACTGAAATAATATTCCTACACATTGTAGGAACATAAAAGCAATTGTTCAAAACTAACAAAAGCCCACTGGGCAAAGAAAGTTCATAACTTCCTACAGCTAAAGCAGCAACTTTTGCTCCATTGCCTACTCGAAGATCAACTTCGCCCTTCTTCAGTTGTCTACTCCTTTTAAGCCCCTGCACATTTGTGCAAATGTGAGATCCACATCCAGTATCTAATACCCAGGAACTAGAAGGAGAGAAATTAATCTCTATAACATAAATACCTGAAGAACCGGTCTCACCAGTCTTCTTCTTCTTCTTTAGATCCTCCAAATACAGCTTGCAGTTTCTCTTCCAATGACCAGGTTCATTGCAAAAGAAACAGACACCCTCCTTTGGGGCTTTAGCCTTGGGTTTAGGATTGGGCTTGGGTTGAGCATTGGACTTTCCAGCCCTTCCCTTACCCTTTCCTTTTCTTTTTTCATAAGGCCCTTTCCCTTTTGAACCATCAGAACATGGCCAGGCTTGGACTTAATATTCTGTTCAGCAGTTTTAAGCATCGTATGCAGCTCAGAAATTGATTTGTCCATTTCATTCATGTTATAGTTCATGATAAACTGGTCATAACTATCAGGAAGTGAATTTAGGATCAAATCTGTTGCCAACTCTTGGCTCAATGGAAATCCAAGCCTATCAAGGTGCTCAATATAGCCTTTCATTTTCAACACATGAGCGCTAACTGAAGCACCCTCAGCCATTTTGCAAGAGTGCAATGCCTTGGTAGTATCATACCTTTCTTGCCTTGCTTGTTGCTGGAACATTTCCTTTAGATTGACAATCATATCATAAGTTTCCATGTTTTCCAAATCTTTCTGAAGTTCAGAACTCATGGTAGCTAGCATCAAGCATGCAACATCAATAGAGTCATTATGATGCTTCTCATAAGCATTCTTTTCAGCTCTAGAAGCATTATCGGCTGGTTCTTCAGGGTGAGGTTGATCCAGGACATAAAGCTTCCTTTCTTGTTTGAGAACAATTCTCAAATTTCGAAACCAGTCAAGGAAGTTAGTCCCAGTAAGTTTGTCCTTCGCAAGGATTGATCGCAGTGACATAGTAGAATTGTTATCATTGTTGGCCATCTACAATAAATGCAAAGTCGTTAAGTATTTTGATTATGAAAAACTCCCACTAAATTAACAACCCTCAATAATATAATCATATTAATTTAGTGAGCTAAGATCCATATTTATACTCAACTTTAAGTCAGCTTTGGCATGACACTTAAAATTAAGTTTTTTAGGTAGGTAACTCTTACCAATTGCAACTCATGCAACTCTTAGAAATTTATGGGATTTTGACATCATATGTCCCGGCATGTTTAAATCCCATCTCATGCCATTAGGCCCAAAACCGTTTTGATAACCTAATTAAGTTAAACCATTTTAAACATATGGGTAGCACCATTACCCATCTTGTCACTAATGTAACCTAATGTACTTCTACTTTGGTAGAACCCACATTAAGGTGATAAAAGCCTTGACAAGTGTTCAAATATGGATGGCATGTCAACTTAAAATTTTATGTGAGGGATCTAGATAGATCTTAATTTTAATTAATAGATCTCATCATGCATTTAGTATCACATACTCATTGATATCATACATGGCATCACATACTTATGAAACATTATACATAGCATCTCATACATGTATATAATAAACGTGTCATAGTATGGCCTTATCAAGATTGATCTTCATAAGCCAATATGAAGATCAATGGTCAATCCTAGGTAATAATGAGCAACACCATAATGTCTACTTGACCATCATCTTGTGCATAGACACCTAGCTCCTCCATCACCATGGTTGGATTGCAGGACTTCAAATGGCTTGCTTTGTCTTTTGTTTATTACAATAAATAAACAAATACTACTAAAGTAAAAGAAAAATTACAATGAAACAAAATGGCACACATGCCATATTTAATAATTACAACCCTTGTAAAAGAATAATAAAAACCTGCCAATCATATTGGTCACAAGGCCATACTATGCACCATACAAAGCAACACACATGCAAAACATATCATGTTATCATATAGCATATACATATTGCATTAAAGAAAATATGTAATAATAGGCGTGTTGTTTAAAACCAATTAAATTTATAAGGTGCTCTGATTAGGTAGTACTGCGGTTCCTAAAATTTGGAGATACAATAAAGTTTCATCCTAAAATTTGATTTTATTGATCTCATCAATAAATTTAAGGCTTACATCCGCACCACCATAAACAACAATTGATAAATCCTTATTGATATGTGAATTCAGTTCATGTATTAATCTAATTAAGACAACACCGAAATCATATATCATGATATTAAACACTTTAATTGCAAATCCCATTCGGATTCTTAATCATATTAATGAATCCTTACAGGAAACAGATTCATCAATTAACACCTTAGAAAACCTATTATCTATGTCGTTCGTGCAAACACTAATATCATATATATACAAGAACGCAAACCATGCCAAGATCATATACATCTCATACATACAATCAAACATGGCAGTTTTGATTTTTATGAAAACGCAAGTGGCTCTGATACCACTGTTGGGTTACGGAATAGAAAATCCCAATCTAATTGGAATAAAATGGCAGCGGAAACAAAATAAATTTATTCCATAACCCCCACCAAGAATCACATGCATTTCATAAAACGAAAGAAGGATAAACAAAATTATTACCTTTTGTTGATCAGTATGTAATCCGTCTGTTCTTGTGTTGGGTTTGCTCGGATCTTCAAAGGTGCTGCCTTTCAGAAAGATGACCACCCTCTACAAGTATCCACACACGAACGGACACCAAAATAGTTTTGAATGCTAGTTCAACAAGTCCATTTTTCACAAAAATGAACCATAGTTTCCAACTCTCTGCTTATCCATTTTAAGGCAAAAGACATGACCTTCAAATGCCCCAATAGACGTGACCTTTTAAATGCCCAATCGGACATGACCTTTCAAATGCCCAATGGACTTTAAAACGTATATATCATATATATACAAGTCTGCTAGGGGTTTTGGTTAACTAGGATTTTAATCAATATTTATTTAAAACTCCTTTTAAATAATGACAATTTAAATCCTTTTTACCAAATAAGGAATTTATATTTTTAAACCAAAAACCTTTATGGATTATTTCCTTATCCAATAAGAAAATATAACAAATTAATTACTTGTCATAATTTAAATTACGAATTTAAATTTTCTCAAAATTAAACTCGAATCTAAATGACAACTAATTATTATTTGTAATTTAAAATAATCTCATCATTTTAAATTACTATAGAGAGTAACAAACCGTAACCATTATTGTCTGTTCTTAGTGTGCGACCCTATAGGTTCAATTAACGTTGCAGTAGGCCTAAATCACATTTTGATCCTACAAGTCATAAGCGGCCTCTAGCAAGACATTATGACTACCCAAGTTAAATGAAAAGCTCACGTTTTGAGACAACCTTAAAGTAGCTAATGACATAATCCTTTTGCCACATGATATCTTGATAGAATATAAGGCATGGAAAAAGTCAACCTTATATCGCTCTATCTTTAATTTCTTGAAACCCAATTAGACTGACTAGACAAATGATATTGATCTCCATCAATTCATTTGAGCATGGCCATGCATTTCTCAGTCTCAATCATCGAGGGGCCCAGAGATATCTCTCTTATAATAAGAGGGACAAATTCCATCTTAATCACTCATATCTCACTACATGATTCTTATTATGTTCAATCATAATCTTTATAATCATCCGGTTAAAGACAACGTTTGATTATGTCAAAACATAATATTCCTTATGTTGAGAACTATAGCAATCTCAGGTCTAAGGATTCAATGACACAACTACTAGAGATTAACTTATGACTTTGATCCATGTATTAATCTCAAGGCGGGTCTTGTCCAATATTTGTTCTCAACAAATACATATAAATTTGATTTGTATCTCATACACATATTCATCCATGAATATCAATCAAATTTCATACTAATCTTAATTTATTGTTATTCCCACAACAATAACCGATTAGGGACATTTAGAATAATTCATAATATTATTCAAGGACATTATTATATAATAAACATGCAAATTATGATAATAGTAAATGCTCATAAATATTCAAAATACCATGTCCATACAATAGGCCTAGGGCACTATTACTAACACCTTTATGTGTACTAGATATGGGATATGGATTCCGTCTACAGATTTTCATTCTTCTCGAGGATATTCTTTCTTCTGAAAGGAGGTTTGCCAGCATGCTCTGATGATCTTGAGCAACATCTTGTGGATGATTGAAAATGGCTCCTTGGTAGATGTTATTCAGGATACTTGGATTGCTGATCTCCCACTATCACTCTGGCCTACCTTTATCAGTGTTGATGTTCCTAGTAGCATGTGAGTTACTGACTTGATCTCGCAGTATCACTTCTCTTGGCACACTCCTACGATGTCCCAGTTTTTTGGAGAAAAACTATCTCATTGGATTCTCTCTATTCCACTCATACCGAGGCAGACATCTGATACCAGATTATGGAAGATATCATGCCTTCCTAGTGCTCCTACTAGGAATCTTATGAAGATGTATAGGCCTCAGACTCAGTATACGATGGATGTTGCATGGATTTGGACGCTTCCCATCCATCATAGGACCCAGCTCTTTATTTGGAAGTTTACATGGGAATGTCTTCCTATTGGCTTCCTGCTATCTCGGAGGAGATTATCAATCCAAGCTACTTGCTCATTATGCGAACAAAAGGAGGAGACTATGGATCATGCCATGTTCATCTGTCTCAGAATGAGACAGATCTAACAGAATATGGGTTATCACCTTAGGAAGCGTGGTAATGGTTCCTTGCGGTCTGCTTTTCTATGTGACATTTGGAGGGGTGTCCAACAGCAGCGCACTATTTGGGCTATTATAGCCCACCATATTTGGTTATCTATCCAGCAGCAGCGCACTATTTGGGCTGTTATAGCCCACCAGATTTGGTTATCATGGAATATGCTTATTTTCACTGACGAAAGTGTATCTTCCTATAAGATAGTGAGGAAAGCCATATCATTATCTATGGAATACTCACTCCATTGCACTACTCTTGATTCTGACAGTTCTGGCCACTGAGGTTCCTTTGCTGCCTCAGCAGCAGATCGTTATATGGTCTTTATCTCTTGGGAGCCTCCCTCCAGGGTTTATCAAAATCAATTTCGATGGAAGTGTTATGAAAAGATCCGCTAGCTCAACATTTATTATTCGTAGGATTGATGGAGTGATATTGGTGGCAGATGGCTTCAGACTCCTAGACTCCCTGTTTCTTTGGTTGAGCTTTATGCAACTTGGGCAGGCATTGCCTACGCTACTCGGATCCTTTATGCCTATAGCCTCTTCATTGAGGGAGACTCTCTCACTGTTATCCGTTGGATTCTATAGGATAGTTGCAATCATGTTCCTACCAATCCTGTTCTTCACGACATCTGGTCTATCCTTCGGGAGATTCACAGAGCCCAGCTCCGTCACGTCTTTTATAAAGCCAACTCTGCGGCTGACTGGGTGGCGATCTTTGTGGCATATCATTCTGAATTTTGGATTTAGAAGCAGGATGACCCCTGTCCTATTGTACTGAAACAAATTATGTTTCTGATATATCGGGATTGACATGCACTAGACTAGTGCGATCATTCGACTGTACCAAAAAAATATACAGCTAGATAATAATCAGCAGCTTATGCATAAATGTTATCAAAAAATAAGCTCATCCTGGTTGTTGATAAGGTATATATTAAAGCAATTTAATAATTGTGGTGGTTAACCTGATAAATATTGTGTTTATTATATTGAAGTGCATAAAAACTACTCCATGAGGAATTCAAAATATCTAGCATTTGGAGTAGACATGACGAGACTTTTCAAATCGTTACTAGAGTTCTTAATTATTCTTGCAGAATTATTTTATTGTCATTTAAGGACATTCTAAAATCTTATTCACTATATTGATGGAATTATTTGTTTGGGCTAATATATCATAATTTGATTCTACTAAAAAAATATTACTTCGTTACTTATAGATTCATATTAATTAGAACGGTATTCCGAGGTCAGCAATGAAAATATATATTGTTCAATAAATTCATTAAAATATTAAACTGGGTAATAATTGGTATGGACCTTTGAGATCGATCTATTTATTTTAGTCAATCTAATTTCATTTGTGATTATAAAATCTGTTTGACCTATGGTGGTCACGACAAACTGCAAGAGCCTAATGTTGGCACTTCCCAATATCAACGGCCCCTCATCCTTCGCATTCCTAAAGTTGGCATGAGTGGGTTTCAACGGATGAATGGAGCTTTTAACAGGTGGGATGAAATTCGGTTATTGATTTTTTTTT
>UESW01004199.1:860921-1022728 GCA_900491605.1 Calamus simplicifolius
TCGCTATATTAAAACATAATTTTCTGAATTAATATTTTCGCTTATTACATCGCTAATGCGTTGCTATTTAACATAATTAATTTTTTAAAAACATTGCAACTCACTGTGTTACGTCGTAATTATTTTTTCTCATATTATAATTTATAAAATTTAATTTTATTTAAATAATTGCGACACAGTTATTGCGTCGCTAAATTAAAAATAATTTAATTTATTTTCTGGTTTATTGTGTCGCTAATGCGTCGCTATTTAAAATATTAATTTTTTTTAAAATATTGCGACGCACTGGGTGGCGTCGCAATTTTTTAAATATTAATACTGTAAAAAATATAATTCCATTTAATTATTTGCGACGCAATTGTTTCATCGCTAAATTAAAATAATTTTTTATTTTTCTAGTTTATTGCGTCGCTAGGCGTCGCTATTTAAAATATTAATTCTTTTCAAAATATTGCGACGCACTGGTTGGCATCGTAATATTTTTTAAAATATTAATACTGTAAAAAATATAATTCCATTTAAATATTTGCGATGCAATTATTGCGTCACTAAATTAAAATAATTTTTTTATTTTCCAATTTTATTGCGTCGCTATTTAAAATATTTAATTCTTTTCAAAAACATTGTGACGCACTGTTATGCGTCGCAATATTTTGTAAACTATTTGTACTTTAAACAATAATTTATTTAAATTATTTGCGACGCATTTGTTACGTCGCTAAATTAAAAATAATTTTTCTTATTCTAGTTTATTGCGTCGCTAATGCGTCGCTATTTAATATATTAATTCTTTTAAAAATATGCGACGCACTGTGTGCATCGCAATATTTTTTTTCCGATAATTAGATTTTATAAAATTTAATTTCATTTCAATTATTTGCGACGCAATTGGTGCGTCGCTAAATTAAAAATAATTTTCTAATTATCTATTTATTGCATCGCTAATGCGTCGCTATTTAAAATATTTAATTCTGTTAAAAACATTGCGACGCAAATATTGCGTCGCAATATTTTTATGATATTTATATTTTAAAAAAAATTAATTTAAAATATTGCGATGCAATATTTGCGTCGCAATATTAAAAATTTAAATTTTTTTTTTGATTTTTTGGTTAATTGAGTCGCTAATGAGTCGCAATATTTTGTTGTCACAAAGGCGTCGCAAAGTGGTCGCAATTTAGCGACGCAATTATGCGTCGCTAAATTGGCGTCGCTATTTTAGTATTTTTTTGTAGTGAAGTACTTGTAACCTCCTCTGGCATTTGAACTTAATGGTCCACATACATCTGTATGTATTAGGCCCAATAATTCATTGGCCCTTTCACTGTGTCCAGCAAAGGGATCCTTTGTCATCTTACCCAATAGACAAGATTCACATGTATCATATGATTCAAAATCAAATGAGTTCAAAAGTCCATCTTGATGGAGTTTTGATATGCGTTTCTCATTTATATGGCCAAGACGACAATGCCAAAGATAGGTTAAATTTAAGTCATTGGACTTAAATTTCTTGGTAGTTATGTTATAGACAAAGAATTGTTGGATTTTTGGAGATTCAAAACATAAAGACCATATAGTAATTCGGCATTTGCATAGAACATGTCTTTATGATAAATGGAGCAATTATTATTCTTAATAATAAAATAAAAACCATCATATTCAAACAAGAAACTGAAATAATATTCTTACACATTGTAGGAACATAAAAGCAATTGTTCAAAACTAACAAAAGCCCACTGGGCAAAGAAAGTTCATAACTTCCTACAGCTAAAGCAGCAACTTTTGCTATATTGCCTACTCGAAGATCAACTTCGCCCTTCTTTAGTTGTCTACTCCTTTTAAGCCCCTACACATTTGTGTAAGTGTGAGATCCACATCCAGTATGTAATACCCAGGAACTAGAAGGAGAGAAATTAATATCTATAACATAAATACCTGAAGAACCGGTCTCACCAGTCTTCTTCTTCTTCTTTAGATCCTCTAAATACAGCTTGCAGTTTCTCTTCCAATGACCAGGTTCATTGCAAAAGAAATAGACACCCTCCTTTGGGGCTTTAGCCTTGGGTTTAGGATGGGCTTGGGTTGAGCATTGGACTTTCCAGCCCTTCCCTTACCCTTTCCTTTTCTTTTTTCATAAGGCCCTTTCCCTTTTGAACCATCAGAACATAGCCAGGCTTGGACTTAATATTCTGTTCAGCAGTTTTAAGCATCGTATGCAGCTCATAAATTGATTTGTCCATTTCATTCATGTTATAGTTCATGATAAATTGGTCATAACTATCAGGAAGTGAATTTAGGATCAAATCTGTTGCCAACTCTTGGCTCAGTGGAAATCCAACCCTTTCAAGGTGCTTAATATAGCCTTTCATTTTCAACACATGAGCGCTAACTGAAGCACCCTCAGCCATTTTGCAAGAGTGCAATGCCTTGGTAGTATCATACCTTTCTTGCCTTGCTTGTTGCTGGAACATTTCCTTTAGATTGACAATCATATCATAAGTTTCCATGTTTTCCAAATCTTTCTGAAGTTCAGAACTCATGGTAGCTAGCATCAAGCATGCAACATCAATAGAGTCATTATGATGCTTCTCATAAGCATTCTTTTCAGCTCTAGAAGCATTATCGGCTGGTTCTTCAAGGTGAGGTTGATCCAGGACATAAAGCTTCATTTCTTGTTTGAGAACAATTCTCAAATTTCGAAACCAGTCAAGGAAGTTAGTCCCAGTAAGTTTGTCCTTCGCAAGGATTGATCGCAGTGACATAGTAGAATTGTTATCATTGTTGGCCATCTACAATAAATGCAAAGTCCGTTAAGTATTTGATTATGAAAAACTCCCACTAAATTAACAACCCTCAATAATATAATCATATTAATTTAGTGAGCTAAGATCCATATTTATACTCAACTTTAAGTCAGCTTTGGCATGACACTTAAAATTAAGTTTTTTAGGTAGGTAACTCTTACCAATTGCAACTCATGCAACTCTTAGAAATTTATGGGATTTTGACATCATATGTCCCGGCATGTTTAAATCCCATCTCATGCCATTAGGCCCAAAACCGTTTTATAACCTAATTAAGTTAAACCATTTTAAACATATGGGTAGCACCATTACCATCTTGTCTTACTAATGTAACCTAATGTACTTCTACTTTGGTAGAACCCACATTAAGGTGATAAAAGCCTTGACAAGTGTTCAAATATGGATGGCATGTCAACTTAAAATTTTATGTGAGGTTCTAGATAGATCTTAATTTTAATTAATAGATCTCATCATGCATTTAGTATCACATACTCATTGATATCATACATGGCATCACATACTTATGAAACATTATACATAGCATCTCATACATGTATATAATAAACGTGTCATAGTATGGCCTTATCAAGATTGATCTTCATAAGCCAATATGAAGATCAATGGTCAATCCTAGGTAATAATGAGCAACACCATAATGTCTACTTGACCATCATCTTGTGCATAGACACCTAGCTCCTCCATCACCATGGTTGGATTGCAGGACTTCAAATGGCTTGCTTTGTCTTTTGTATTATTACAATAAATAAACAAATACTACTGAAAGTAAAAGAAAAATTACAATGAAATAAAATGGCACACATGCCATATTTAATAATTA
Organism: Calamus simplicifolius; assembly: GCA_900491605.1. Lineage (NCBI taxonomy): Eukaryota > Viridiplantae > Streptophyta > Magnoliopsida > Arecales > Arecaceae > Calamus > Calamus simplicifolius. Next base: position 864,564 of record UESW01004199.1, read on the forward strand.
CAACCCTTGTAAAAGAATAATAAAACCTGCTAATCATATTGGTCACAAGGCCATACTATGCACCATACAAAGCAACACACCATGCAAAACATATCATGTTATCATATAGCACATACATATTGCATTAAAGAAAATATGTAATAATAGGCGTGTTGTTTAAAACCAATTAAATTTATAAGGTGCTCTGATTAGGTAGTACTGCGGTTCCTAAAATTTGGAGATATAATAAAGTTTCATCCTAAAATTTGATTTTATTGATCTCATCAATAAATTTAAGGCTTACATCCGCACCACCATAAACAACAATTGATAAATCCTTATTGATATGTGAATTCAGTTCATGTATTAATCTAATTAAGACAACACCGAAATCATATATCATGATATTAAACACTTTAATTGCAAATCCCATTCGGATTCTTAATCATATTAATGAATCCTTACAGGAAACAGATTCATCAATTAACACCTTAGAAAACCTATTCTATGTCATTCGTGCAAACACTAATATCATATATATATACAAGAATGCAAACCATGCCAAGATCATATACATCTCATACATACAATCAAACATGGCAATTTTGATTTTTATGAAAACGCAAGTGGCTCTGATACCACTGTAGGGTTACGTAATAGAAAATCCCAATCTAATTGGAATAAAATGGCAGCGGAAACAAAATAAATTTATTCCATAACCCCCACCAAGAATCACATGCATTTCATAAAACCGAAAGAAGGATAAACAAATTATTATCTTTTGTTGATCAGTATGTAATCCGTCTTTCTTGTGTTGGGTTTGCTCGGATCTTCAAAGGTACTGCCTTTCAGAAAGATGACCACCCTCTACAAGTATCCACACACGAACGGACACCAAAATAGTTTTGAATGCTAGTTCAACAAGTCCATTTTTTTACAAAAATGAACCATAGTTTCCAACTCTCTGCTTATCTATTTTAAGGCAAAAGACATGACCCTTCAAATGCCCCAATAGATGCGACCTTTTAAATACCCAATCGGACATGACCTTTCAAATGCCCAATGGACTTTAAAACGTATATATCATATATATATACAAGTCTGCTAGGGGTTTTGGTTAACTAGGATTTTAATCAATATTTATTTAAAACTCCTTTAAATAATGACAATTTAAATCCTTTTTTACCAAATAAGAATTTATATTTTATTAACCAAAAACCTTTATGGATTATTTCTTATCCAATAAAAAATATAACAAATTAATTACTTATCATAATTTAAATTACGAATTTAAATTTTCTCAAAATTAAACTCGAATCTAAATAACAACTAATTATTATTTAATTTAAAATAATCTCATCATTTTAAATTACTATAAGAGTAACAAACCGTAACCATTATTGTCTGTTCTTAGTGTGCAACCCTATAGGTTCAATTAACGTTGACAGTAGGCCTAAATCACATTTTGATCCTACAAGTCATAAGCGGCCTCTAGCAAGAATTATGACTACCCAAGTTAAATGAAAAGCTCACGTTTCGAGATAACCTTAAAGTAGCTAATGACATAATCCTTTTGCCACATGATATCTTGATAGAATATAAGGCATGAAAAAGTTAACCTTATATCGCTCTATCTTTAATTTCTTGAAACCCAATTAGACTGACTAGACAAATGATATTGATCTCCATCAATTCATTTGAGCATGGCCATGCATTTCTCAGTCTCAATCATCGAGGGGCCCAGAGATATCTCTCTTATAATAAGAGGAACAAATTCCATCTTAATCACTCATATCTCACTACATGATTCTTATTATATTTAATCATAATCTTTATAATCATCTGGTTAAAGACAACGTTTGATTATGTCAAAACATAATATTCCTTATGTTGAGAACTATAGCAATCTCAGGTCTAAGGATTCAATGACACAACTACTAGAGATTAACTTATGACTTTGATCCATGTATTAATCTCAAGGCGGGTCTTGTTCAATATTTGTTCTCAACAAATACATATAAATTTAATTTGTATCTCATACACATATTCATACATGAATATCAATCAAATTTCATACTAATCTTAATTTATTGTTATTCCCACAACAATAACCGATTAGGGACATTTAGAATAATTCATAATATTATTCAAGGACATTATTATATAATAAACATGCAAATTATGATAATAGTAAATGCTCATAAATATTCAAAATACCATGTCCATACAATAGGCCTAGACACTATTACTAACACCTTTATGTGTACTAGATATGGGATATGGATTCCGTCTATAGATTTTCATTCTTCTCGAGGATATTCTTTCTTCTGGAAGGAGGTTTGCCAGCATGCTCTGATGATCTTGAGCAACATCTCGTGGATGATTGAAAATGGCTCCTTGTAGATGTTGTTCAGGATACTTGGATTGCTGATCTCCCACTATCACTCTGGCCTACCTTTATCAGTGTTGATGTTCCTAGTAGCATGTGACTTACTGACTTGATCTCTCAGTATCACTTCTCTTGGCACACTCCTACGATGTCCCAATTTTTTGGAGAAAAACTATCTCATTGGATTCTCTCTATTTCGCTCATACCGAGGCAGACATCTGATACCAGATTATGGAAGAGATCATGCCTTCCTAGTGCTCCTACTAGGAATCTTATGAAGATGTATAGGCCTCAGATTCAGTATACGATGGATGTTGCATGGATTTGAAAGCTTCCCATCCATCATAGGACCCAGCTCTTTATTTGGAAGTTTACATGGGAATGTCTTCCTATTGGCTTCCTGCTATCTCGGAGGAGATTATCAATCCAAGCTACTTGCTCATTATGCGAACAAAAGGAGGAGACTATGGATCATGCCATCTTCATCTGTCCCAGAATGAGACAGATCTAGCAGAATATGGGTTATCACCTTAGGAAGCGTGGTAATGGTTCCTTGCGGTCTGCTTTTCTATGTGACATTTGGAGGGGTACCCAGTAGCAGCGCACTATTTGGGCTATTATAGCCCACCAGATTTGGTTATCTACCCAACAGCAGCGCACTATTTGGGCTGTTATAGCCCACCAGATTTAGTTATCATGGAATATGCTTATTTTCACTGACGAAAGTGTATCTACCTATAAGATAGTGAGAAAGCCATATCATTATCTATGGAATACTCACTCCATTGCACTACTCTTGATTCTGACAGTTCTGGCCACTGAGGTTCCTTTGCTGCCTCGCAGCAGATCGTTATACGGTCTTTATCTCTTGGGAGCCTCCCTCCAGGGTTTATCAAAATCAATTTCGATGGAAGTGTTATGAAAAGATCCGCTAGCTCAACATTTATTATTCGTAGGATTGATGGAGTGATATTGGTGGCAGATGGCTTCAGACTCCTAGACTCCCTGTTCCTTTGGTTGAGCTTTATGCAACTTGGGCAGGCATTGCCTACGCTACTCGGATCCTTTATGCCTATAGCCTCTTCATTGAGGGAGACTCTCTCACTGTTATCCGTTGGATTCGGTAGGATAGTTGCAATCATGTTCCTACCAACCTGTTCTCCACGACATCTGGTCCATCCTTCGGGAGATTCACAGAGCCCAGCTCCGTCACGTCTTTCAGAAAGCCAACTTTGCGGCTGACTGGGTGGCGATCTTATGGCATGTCATTTTGATTTTGGATTTAGAAGCAGGATGACCCCTGTCCTATTGTACTGAAACAAATTATATTTCTGATATATCGGGATTGACACGCACTAGACTAGTGTGATCATCCGACTGTACAAAAAAAAATACAGCTGGATAATAATCAGCAGCTTATGCATAAATGTTATCAAAAAATAAGCTCATCCTGGTTGTTGATAAGGTATATATTAAAGCAATTTAATAATGGTGGTGGTTAACCTGATAAATATTGTGTTTATTATATTGAAGTGCATAAAAACTACTCCATGAGGAATTCAAAATATCTAGCATTTGGAGTAGACATGACGAGACTTTTCAAATCGTTACTAGAGTTCTTAATTATTCTTGCAGAATTATTTTATTGTCATTTAAGGACATTCTAAAATCTTATTCACTATATTGATGGAATTATTTGTTTGGCTAATATATCATAATTTGATTCTACTAAAAAAATATTACTTCGTTACTTATAGATTCATATTAATTAGAACGGTATTCCGATGTCAGCAATGAAAATATTGTTCAATAAATTCATTAAAATATTAAACTGGGTAATAATTGGTATGGACTTTGAGATCGATCTATTTATTTTAGTCAATCTAATTTCATTTGTGATTATAAAATCTGTTTGACCTATGGTGGTCACGACAAACTGCAAGAGCCTAAAGTTGGCACTTCCCAATATCAACGGCCCCTCATCCTTCGCATTCCTAAAGTTGGCATGAGTGGGTTTCAACGGATGAATGGAGCTTTTAACAGGTGGGATGAAATTCGGTTATTGATTTTTTTTTTAAGTATGTAAGCTGAACCCAACTTGAAATGTTGGCAACCTCCTATTGGTGTGCCCTTAACGTATGTCATAAACTAATTCATGCTCTGCGATTGATAATAGTCCTTCAAGGGATTCCCTATACGGTTCTTGGCATAATGACTACGTACAACCCCTTTTAGCGCATTAATGGTTAGACATCATCGCACCATGCACCACCCTCCAACATGGCCAAAAGGTCAATTAGGAAATCGACATCATCTACGACTCTTACCACAATTACATGATCATAAGCTTTGAGAGCGAATCGCATACGATTTATGTCTTTGAAAAATTTTTTTTAAGATTTATCAAAATCAACTTTTATGATAGTTTCAAGAAGGTTAGCTAGATCTACCTTTATCATTCGAGGGAGTGATGGAGCTATGCTAGCGGTGGATGGGTTTGGTTCCCTCGACTCCTCTGTCCTGATGGCCGACTCTATGCTGCTTGGGCTAGCATTTCATACGCTGCTCGATCTCTTCATGCTCAGAGCCTATTTATTGAGGACAATTCTTTATCTGTCATCCGGTGGATTCGGATGAGTTGCTGCTCTCAAGTCTCCATCAACCCTTTCTCATCGACATCTGGTCTGCTCTTCGAAATGTACGCAGAGTCCACATTCGGCACATCTATCAAGAAGCAAATTCTGCAGCAGATTGGGGCGACCTATGTTGCCCATCATGTAGGGTTTTGGTTATGAACCAAGGTGACTCTGTCCTCTTCTATTGAAGCAAATTTTGTATTCTGATATAATAAGATGACTCGCACCAAAACTGTATAATCATCCGTTTGTAACTAAAAAAAAAAAAAGCATTAGTGTTGGAAAATAAATGCAAGCATATGATAGACATGGCATGCATATTATAGAGTATGAGGAGCATAAATTACACCCAATTGTCAGCAAAAAACTATAATAAACTGCAATAAGCAAGAACACTACGCATATAGAGGATCACATGATAAATAAAGTTGAGACTAGGCATGATAACATTAATTGATGATGCAACACAATGCACTCAATGACAAAATACAGGTCCAAAATATAAGGCATATCCACACACATGATCATCTCCATAGCATGAATAGGTAAATAATTACATCATATTAGAGTACAGCATCGAGTGTCTTAAGAAAGCATAACAACGTAGTAATGGATCAAAGTCAAGGACAACTAGCTAGTCCGTGTTAAAAGTCTAGTGGGGTCGTAGGGGATTGTCATGGTAGGCCAGGATAAAGAAGATGAGGCTTTGTTGGACATTATGGAGATGCCATGCGAATTGATCGAGCCATCCACCCTATAGCATATGACCAGTGAAAGTGTGTCTCTTCTTTGCATCATTGAAGAGATCATAGCAAGCAAGAACGATCTCCTTAGGCAACTCCTGTGTTGGCTATTGTAGTCATGCACTTCTTTAAGGTGAAGGATCTGGGTCATGAGAGAAAAAATATTGCATGACAGCTCCGTTGGAGGTCAAAGGCCTAAAAAATGCTAAAATATATCAAAATTTATTAATAAATGTTCATTAGAGATAATAAAATTAAATTGAGGAAGAAAACGGGAATGTGTTCAAATCGGGACGTATATCACATTTCTCTAAGGTAGTGTTTGAAATAGGGGATATATCCCCTCTTATTCTCAAAAGCCATAACTATAAGGGATAGCTTAGAATAAAGTTAACCAAAGGGATAATCCATGATTAACCATGGGATATTCTTCAATTTATTCCTAAAAAATGCAGAATAGCTGGTTATCCCTCCAAATAAGAGTAAAAAAAATTATCCTATGGATTTACTTTTTGCATTTGATATGATTAATGGGATAGCCAAGGATATCCCTAGGGATAGCCAAGGGACAAACTCTATCCCGTACACTTATCCATGAATAATTTTTTTCTATCAAACACTACCTAAGGATTAATTTCGCCTTTATGTATGTTGTTGGCGAAATATCCTAAGGTACAATGATCCAATTTAATCCGATCATGTTAATCAACCATTTTGCTTGGCAGACGCCTTACCATATATACACCATTTACATAACCGATGGTTATATGAACAACATTCACTGGTTGCTAATATTACTGAGTCAATAACTATCCAATTTCTTGTAGCATCTAGAGCAAGCTTTTACTAGCACTTGATCCTTCTCTGAGAAACTTCGCTTTATTTTAGACAGTATAGATTCTTAACGAGTCAATAATGGATCAACTTGTCTTTGCTATCTTTGGTGCTCCTAGAGGGAATGGAATGAACAAATCTTTCTCAGCGAATATTCTGCCCTCGAAGTAAGAAGAAGATCGAAGTAATGACAAAAATATTGGGATTAATTAGAATAAACCTATTCCTTTTTTGTTCATGGATTTGTACGTATTATCTGGATTTATGCCAAGTTAAACGATTAACCAACACAAAAAGCACTATTTGCTGCATCTTAGTTCTTCTAAAATGCCACTTATATATACCTTTGTTAGCCGGCCTCAAGTTTTTGTGGTAATAATCCATTAACCTTTCAACCTAAGTTGACTAAATGATTGTCAATGAAAGATGACTTGAGAACCAAGCAAGGAGATAGTTTTTATCTTTCACCTGTGAGCTTTTCAAACTCGTGTGCGAGACCTCCATATTATCAGTTTGGCATCCAATTAGATTAACGGACCAACCCACTCGATGTATCAAATTAGAAACGCCACAACTCCAACCTTGACTAGGTACACAGCTAATCTACAAATTTCTCAGAATTTTGACCACGTCCTTCTCCTTACGTTAAATGGATGATATCCAACAATTTCGGAATTTCTTGGATTACAACCCAACGTACGAAACGAAAGTATCAGACTAAAACAACGGCCAAGCCTGACACTGGGCTTCACACAAGACCCCGCTAATCCATTTAGAGTTGAGGAAATCGAAGACGATAGCGTACCCAACACCTTCTCACTGGAAAACAAAACAAGTTTTGTTCTTGTTAGAAACCAAAGTGAGAGAAAGGAGGGAGTTTAGAGGGGAGCAGGCTTGCTTTGCTTATTTGGCATCAAGATGGCTGGTGGCGGATTCGTTGTGGAGGGGGAGGTCAAGAACTACAATGGGAAGGTGACATTTTATGTGATCATCACCTGCCTGGTCGCCGCCACCGGCGGCCTCATCTTCGGATATGACCTTGGCGTTTCTGGTGATTAGCCATCCCTATTTTTGTTGTCAAAAATTATGGTCCACCTCATATATATATATAGTTTGATCTATCTTCATGTCCGTTGTCAAGTTCCTAGTTACCTCCAAATTTATATATGTTCTTGATTGAAATAATTAAACACTTGGAATCTAGTATATATTTTCTCCTTCCCAGGATCTATATTCTATGCATATTAATGGATGTAATTATAAAGCTATTTGATCCGTGTAGGAGGTGTAACTTCCATGAATGTTTTCCTTGAGAAGTTCTTCCCTTCGGTGTACGAGGATCAGGTAAGAGCCGGCGTATCCAAGAACCAGTGGTGCTCGTTCGACAGCCAGTTGCTGACGGCGTTCACCTCCTCCCTCTACATCGCGGGCCTCATCTCCACCTTGTTCGCTTCCACGGTGACCAGAGTCTTGGGACGGAAGGCCTCCATGCTGTTCGGAGGGGTGTCCTTCCTGATCGGCTCCGCTCTCAACGGTGCCGCCGTAAACTTGGCCATGCTCATCATCGGTCGCGTCCTGCTCGGCGTCGGCGTCGGTTTCTCGAACCAGTCCGTCCCGCTCTATCTCTCCGAGATGGCCCCGGCTAACCTCCGAGGGGCTCTCAACATGTGTTTCCAGCTCGCGACCACCATCGGGATTCTGATTGCAAACCTCGTGAACTACGGCACCAACAAGATCAACGGCGGATACGGGTGGCGCATCTCCCTCGCGCTCGCCGCGGTCCCGGCCGTTATCATGACCGTCGGCGCGCTCTTCCTGCCGGACACCCCCAACTCCCTGATCGAGCGGGGCAAGCTCGAGACAGCAAGGAGGATCCTCCAGAGGGTGCGGGGGACCGACGACGTCGACGCCGAGCTGCAGGACATGGTGGAGGCGAGCGAGGCGGCCAAGCGGGTGCACCACCCCTGGAAGAACATCTTCCAGAAGCACCACCGGCCGCAGCTCGTGATGGCGGCGTGCATCCCGGCGTTCCAGCAGGTCACCGGCATCAACATCATCATGTTCTACGCGCCGTGCTCTTCAAGACCATCGGCTTCGGGGACAACGCGTCGCTCATGTCGGCCGTCATCACCGGGCTCGTCAACGTCGGGGCGACCGTCGTGTCCATCGTCACCGTCGACAGGTTCGGGCGGAAGATCCTCTTCATCGAGGGCGGCGTGCAGATGCTGATCAGTCAAATAGCCATCGCCGTCATCCTCGGTGTGAAGTTCGGCGCGGACGGGACGGGGTCGATGTCGAAGCCGTACGCCGACGCGGTGCTGGTGCTCATTTGCACGTACGTTGCGGCGTTCGCGTGGTCTTGGGGACCGCTGGGCTGGCTTGTTCCAAGCGAGATCTTTCCGCTGGAGATCCGATCGGCCGGTCAATCCATCGTCGTCTCTGTCAACTTCTTTTGTACGTTCATCATCGCGCAGTTCTCATGGGGCTCTGCCACCTCAAGTTCGGCCTCTTCTTGCTCTTTGCTGCCTTCGTGGTGGTGATGACGCTCTTCATCGCCTTGTTACTTCCGGAGACGAAGAACGTGCCCATCGAGGAGATGAATCTCGTCTGGAACAAGCACTGGTATTGGAAGAAGTACATCACCAACGCGTTGGCGTGAAGAAGGAGATGGAAGTCACGGGAGTGGTCTTAATTCCCTCTTCTTCCCTCTTCTTCCAATTGCTTTGTAGAACCCATGGCCATTAGGAACAGTGGTGAGATCTTGGAGACGCTAGGAAGGGTGGAAGAGGACGTGTAGATAACTTTGTACATCTTCATTTTTATTTGCTTGTATGTAACATTGTCAGAAAATACGTACCATAAGCTTCTCGTTTTTCATTTTCTTTTATGTAACCGTATGCTGCATTTGAACTCACACAATTGACAAACAAAGGTGTATATCTCTTCTATAGTTTATGATATGATTGAAATTTTTAACACCTCTGATTTGTTGGTAAGTTTTGAGTCAAAAGTCATGTTATTGTTTTGTTGCTCTTAATATCATAATGCTTCGGGATACTTGAATAAATGTAGCTTTAATTTGTTAGTGTGGTAGGTGGGATGATCCCATCTACCTTTTTGTTTGGACATTAATTATTACTTCTACTTCAAATGAAATTTTATAATAAATTTACAATCAACTTTCCTCAACATATAATACGAGTTGAGATTTATATTTCTGCAATTTCTGGCCGCTAACAATTACAAGATTGCTGAAAATGTTTTTTTCTTCTGACCAAAAGTTCACACCATCGCGTGCTTTTCTGAACATTTGCTTGGCCTGTGTAACTTTGAAGCATCTCTTTTTAAGAGAATGTGTCAATCCTCTTTTATTGATAATTAAATACACTGGTTTTGTTCTTTTTTCAATCAACGTCTAAGCTGGATTTTTCTTTGCAAAGCATTAACATCATAGAGATTAATCGAATCAAACTGGTCGATTGGACCAGTTAAACCTAGACCTAGAGACCAATTAAGCCGATTCGGTTCTAACATAAAATCGGATGGGTAAATGACCCGGAATAACTCAATTAACCTATTCGGTTCACTTGTGAATTGATCAACCCAATCCGAACCAGATGGAATCGCAGATTTATTATCATATTAATCTTAATTTTTATTAAAAATTAATTTTTATTATTAAAAATATTTTTCTATTAAATATATATCTAAGCTGGATTTTTCTTTGCAAAGCATTAACATCATCAGAATCGAATCGAATCGAACTGGTCGATTGGACCAGTTAAACCGACCCAGAGGCTAATTAAGCCAATTCGGTTCTAATATAAAATCGGATGGGTAAGTAACCCGAAATAACTCAATTAACCTATTCGGTTCACTTGTGAACTGATCAACCCAATTCGAACCGGATGAAATTACAGATTTATTATTATATTAATCTTAATTTTTTTATTAAAATTAATTTTTATTATTAAATATTTTTATATTAAAATAATTGATCGATGATTTAGCCAATAACCCGATGGTTGAACCAATGATCCGATGATCCATGCCCTTAGCCGGGTCGATGTTCGGGTCAGATCTAACAACTATATATGATTAACATAACACCAACATGAGTAGTATGATAAGCAAGATTACCGATGGTCTACAATGAGGCTTAAGACTAGCATCACTAACTAATACAGTGTTGTTGATCACATTTTGCTTATGGAAGACTTGGAAGATATTTCTATGTATGCTTACTTTGGTAACGTTACTTGGAAATAAAATTCTTCGGAACTCTTTCGATCAGCACCTTTGAACCAGTTTGTTCTGGTGATGGCTATTTGGTGGAGATAATTCTTACAACGGAATGAACGCATATTTAAACCAAATGGATGAGTTAAACGTAACCCCACCATATCCACCACTGCCTCTTTGATCACCAAATACGTTATCACTAAAATATTATAATCATCGCTTATCTAGTTAAATGATATGGGAAACGAATGTCAAAGTTTTAAGTAAATAGGCTGTTTATCAACTCTCTCAAATGAATTTATAATTTTCTTTCATTTTCTTTTATTTTCGCTGTAAGAATTTGCTTTCTTTTCCTAATTTGTTTGTCTGATTGTGGTAGGTGGCTTAATTAGCTAGGCCCACACCCTGACTAACCTAATTAATTGACTAGACTAGGCACCATGATTCTCTCTTCTTTCCATTTTCTTTTCATATGCCGAAGATGATGTCTCAAACATAGAGCTTGGCAATCCTTATTAGCTACCTCTAACCTTTATGATTACTTGAGCTACTAGGCATTAGCTGGTCATGAGCATGTAATGCATATCACTCTATCCGTTTGTCTACATTCACCTCAATCTCCCTTGCTATGCCACTAAATGGTCCAAGAGTTTTTCAAGTTTTAACCATTGTGAGTCCTCAAACCAATCAATCATGATATTTTCACAGCTATATACAAACTTATTGTGAAGTGAATTCAATTACGCCTCTTCTTAGATTAACAATTCATTCAATCGTCCATGTTAGGCTTTATTAAGAAGAGGGTTAACTAGCACCGAGAATCACTAAAGGAAGTTGTCATGGTAATAGCAAGACAAAAATCCAATATAGGATTAGAGGGATCTTGAGTTCTGATACCAAATAGGATGCTGGCAATGCATCAAATCTTTAAGGGTCTTAAATTATACACCTTTGACTTCTTTGGGGAAGGCTTAAGGTTAATGGCTTTATACCAATCATCTCTCATAGAATTATGGTCTTGCACTATAGCAAGGATCTCTCTAAGCAAAGAGATCATGAAAGATTCAAACTTTATTATTAATTTGTTGATAAATACATCATATGAAAAGATTATAGATCTTAGGCTTTTACACTAAATCTGATTTAGAATGTTTCTTAACTCACATAGGATCTAAGTAATGTAACAAGACCAAAATCTTATGTAAGATTAGAGGCATTTTAGACTTTGATGCTAAGATTTGATGCATATAACCTTGCATAAAATATATAATCATTGGTATTGCACCAGCTCCTTGGGAGTCTTTAATAATACATCTTGACCTCTCTACCCCTCTGGGAATGCTTAAGTTAGGTTCATGGCCTTCCAATGATCATCTCTCACAGAATCATGATCCTATATATATCATGGCAAGCAAAGAATTTATCCAAATATGAAATTTCTCAAACCAAATGAAGGGGGAAAAAAAATCATACTTTATTGCTGATTGTTGTTCATATTAGAGTACAATTAGGATCTATTTATGAAGTGATATTGGCCTAATGTGAATCATATTTAAAGATAAAAAATTAAGATATTAAAACTAGAATACGTATCATAAAACTAATTGAAGAAACATGTAAAAGAATTCTTAGTTTGACTCAAATTCTTTTTCTTCTTTCTTTTTTGGACTATGTCATAGATTTGATCAAATAAATTTGATGTTAGATATTCTTTAATTATCATAAAATAATGGACTTTGAAGTAATTAGTGTTGGTATCTAAAAATATCTAAATTCATATGTTAGATATTCTTTAATTATCATTTATAGCTACCCTCTCACCAAAGCTATGGGAGCCCAATCTAAAATATTTAGTCTTTGAAATAAATATGATATATGACATTATATGTCTGCTTGAATCGAATATGTAATGTTCCTAATTAAAATTAAAATTAGCTTACCTCCTCTAGACATTTGGTAGTGGTAATCTAATTATGCTCCATCTTATAGATGAGATTGGATAGGATGGCCAACAATCACTCATTCGTGTTCATTCTTGAAACATAATATTGGATCTTTGGGTAAAGGTTATGTAAGCTTCAAAATGAAATTATTTGATTAGATGATTATATTTATAAAAATAAAAGATTACGCTTAAATTACCTGCTAGATATAACTCCTTACTTATCTAGCAATGCTGTCACTAGTCCATGATATCAATATACTCATGATCTATTTTCCCTAATGTTAGCAGCATCATGGCCTCTCACTATTCAGCATCTTGACAACTCAATATAATGATGCGGTTTACTTAATAATCTTTCAACCCCCTTCTAGAACTACTAGCTTTTATCAAACCCTCTACATTTACTTAATAATATTTCAACCCCCTCCCAGAACTACTAGCTTTTATCAAACCCTCTACATGACCCCTTTGTATGCCTATATGGATATATCTATTCTCCGACTATTTGATACTCATAAATAGCTAACAAAGATTGGGGTGTTTTTCTTAACTTGGGACCTAGTATAGACCATAAAAAATATATTTTAACTTGATTTTATAATAAATTTAGTTTTATTATTTTAATAAACTATGAACCAAGTCAACATAAGTTAACATGAGGTTTATTGTCATTGTGATCCTATTTAAGTCTGAAAACCTTGTAACTTTGATCAAGCATTGACCAAAGCCTACAAATTATATTTTAAAATAATTTTTTTATGATATCTTGTTGTCTTATCATTTCAATGTCAAATTAACTTTCTAAGATTTTTATCCAAAATGGAAGTATCCTAACTTGATTTTTACTAAATCATTATTTCTTAAAATATTTCAAATTTATTCTTTAGAGGGAGAGTTGACTTCCTATTTTTAAGAAATCCAATTTTTTGATATTTTTGTTGAATTTAAATAAGAGGTATCCTCTTATTTCATGAGAAAAAAAAAGAAAAAGAAGAAAGGATTGCTTAAATAATTTTGAATAAAAATAAAGAGAGAAAAAGGATATGAGCTCAAGAGAGGAGAGAGGATATGAGCTCAAGAGAGGCTTTGACCCTTGTATACATATAAAAAAGAGAAATAAATAGAAAAAATATTAAAAAAATATAAAAGGGATATTGCTGGTTTAGTTCAACACTGATTCATGATTTCGCGGACCTTACCAATAGTAATATTTTTACTGTACTAGAAACAAAAAATGAAACCTAGAGCAATAACCCAGTTTTACTGTTATGAGATGATGACTTCTGAGTTCAAAATATAAAGCCTTACTTTCCAAAAATATAGAAAGAAGCTTTAGTAGTTCTTACCTTTCTGCAAACCAAACAAGTGGAGAACTAGATTTTTCAGGAAAACTAGATTTTCCTCAAACAAAGATAATTGTGGTGTAAATAGAGTTACTACCCTGGCTCTTGGACTCTTTAATTTACAAGGCTAGTAGAGCTAACCCCAACCAATCGCAAACTGGTTGCTAAGTACTATAGATGGGATAAAAGGAGCCAACATACTTGCTCTCTCATGACTTAGATGACACAGAGAAGAGGTTCTAAGAGCCTTTCTCTACTCATGGATTTTGTCAGTTTATCTCCTACTTAATGTTTTCCACCTAGTTAATATCTAGCCACCCACCTACTGCTTAATGCTTTAGAACCTTTGCTTAGATGAAAGAATAGAGTTCGGTTCATTGTGTGGACTGACAGCATTTCTTTTCTAACAATAACATTATGGTCTTAAATAATAATCATGTTAAAAAATGTATCTGTGTTGACTTCACGTGTTTGTTTCTGCATTGACACCATGGCAGCAATTGTTCAGCCACTGGAAGTTTAGCAGAGAACCTAAAAATCTTCATTAATATGCCAACCACGGATGCCAATAAAAATAGTTTGCATTGCCATTAAAATCATTATCATTCTATATATCATACAGAAATTCTGTACCATGTACGCAAAAGCAAGAATCACTTCTTATTCTACTTCATAATTTTAGTTTTCATAGTAGCAGCATTAGTCATCATGAATCCCCCAGTATATAATAAATAAACATTGATCAAAATTTGCAGCAACCATGAGTACAAAAGCCTTCGCTAGTCAATTAATCAAAATCTACCAATAACTGAGACATAATCTCCTATACTAAGGCGGTTAATAATTTGTGAAGCATAACACTTATCAAAGAAATAATTGCATCCATTTCAGTCCCAAGCAGTACATATAGCCAGGGGGAAATCATGATTTCAACACATCCTAATTCCCCTGTCTTGTAGGGATAGGCATGGGATAGGCGGCAGGTTGGTCCAAAATAATTTAGGACTCAGACCACAATTTTAGCCAATGAAATGGGTAAGTTCCAATATTTTAGGCCTATTCAATTTTTGGTTCAACCTTAGGCTTATCTTAAAACAAGGAAAAGTCTTTACGCACCGCGCGTAGTGCAGGACATGCGCACCATGCACAATGATTGACCGCACGCATGTGTGGCTACCGTACACCGAGAGCATTTTTGTTCTTTCCGCATCTCACCGCATGCACGATCACACATGCGTGGCCAATCACCGTGCATGATGCGTGCATTCCTGCATTGCGTGGTGTAAAAAGAGTGTTCCCTTAAAATAAACAAACTACTTAACTAGCAACAAGTTTTTGGCCCATATATGTATATTTATATGGAAAAGTCTTTGTGTACTGGGTACGATGCAGGTCGCGCACCATGCATGGTGTATGCGCATGCGCATGCTAAGGACAGAAATATTTTTTTCACCTTTGTAATGCATGCACGTACACATGGTGCATCAATCGCCAGGCGCAGTGCAGCTGCACCCCACTTGGTGCATAGAGACTTTTCTGTATCTATATATGGCCATTCTTAACTTAGGTTCGGGCCTAATCTAGTCCAGCCCAACTTGATGTCTCGGACTCCCCAGCTCAACTTGACTCATGCCCACCCTTATTTGCTATTAATTGTAAGAGTTGCAAACTAAGAATAGCTTTGTTTTGAAAATTAAAAAGCATATTTTGAAGCAAGTAGATATAGCTATTTCAAGAAAGAAATTAAATGAACTTAAATCAGAAACTTGAATGATAAAAAGAACGATTTTTTAAAAAATATATAACTCTGAAATCAATAAATTATCTAGTAAATGCACCTCCAAAGTGCCTTAATTCAAGTCTCTTGGTGATGCAAGATCCCCAGAATTCCTAGTATTGACACTGCAAAACAGAATTTTTTTAATTTTATTGTCAAAGAATTTTCCTCCCCCAAATGCAGCCCCATTTCTTATTGTCAACATAGAATACTAGGATTTTCTAAATTTAAATTTTTTTTGAACCTATAAAATTTGTTGGTTAATTATTAAAAAAATTCCTAAGCTTTAGTTATTGCATTTTCCTTAATTATAAGTTATTTATATTAAACTTTTTTTGAGTATTAAAGTTTTAACTCTACAAATATGTAGGTGCCTTTATAGCTTTTTATTATAGAATTATATAGTTAAATTTTTTTTTATAGATTTAACCTTTCGAAGTGGTTACCGAACGTTTAATCCTTTCAAAATGGTCTTCTTACCCTGATTCTTGATTGTATTTATGTAGCGCACGGTGTGGTACTCCAAGCAAGAGGATGCCCATGGCACTTCATCCATGAGGAGACGCCCAAGGAGGACGTGTGGTTCATGTAGTCTCATGAGTCTAGGGCTGGTTTTAGTCCTAGAATGAAGGTTTATGGGTACCACAGGCTCAAGGCCCAGGTTGTTAGGTCTTGAGAGGACTAGTCTGTCATTGGGTCGGGTTTGGACCCAAGGTATGCATTGATCCAAGAAATTTTTTAGGGTTTATTATGCATGTAATTAGGCATCTTTTTTGGTCTTGAAAGCGATCATAGGTCGTGGGTTATTTTAAGGGGCTTCATGTAATCGTCCAAGAAGAGAGAAGTAGAAGCATGTAGAACCCTTTTCTTTCTGTTAATCAATCCATTTCTCTCCTCTTCTCTAACGCGCACAATTCCCTCTCTCTTGTGTTTCATCCTTCTCACACGTTGATGCCCTAGATCTCTAGGTTTTTTGCTGCTACCATCTAATCCCTAGACGTCTTTCTTGCAACCGATTTTCCAAGGGTGAAAAAGTTGCACGTTCTTGGAGAAAAAAGAAATCCTAGCCGCCCTTCATCCAAGAAGCCATCCCTTTCTTGATTGTGGATCTGATCTGAAGGTTCACATATGAAGGAAGAGAGATTACAATCCTCTCTTGTAATCTTGGGGCACAAGAAATAAAGAAAAACCCTAGTTGCCATCTATTGGGAGAAATTATCAAGATCAAGATTCAAAATTCTGCTGCAAAATTTCAGCAAGGGTATCATCTTGCTTCCGCATTTCCATATGACTTGGAGGTGGTCAAATTAGTACCATCCTCCAAGGATTGAAAGAGGACGAATCCTCCTTCATCTGGTATCAGAGCCTCGATGATTTGGTGAAGAAAAGATTGGATCTTAAATGTTTCTTGGTAAGTTATCAAACCAGAAAATTTCTGCAGTAGGATGTTTCTTGGTAAGTTATCAAACTAGAAAATTTTTGCAGCAAGTTAAATTTTTATTTTATTGTGTTTGCTTTATTTTCTTGGTTGGTATGGCATCTAGTAGTCTCAAATTAGATTTTAAGAAGTTTGATGAAAAGAAAAACTTCATCCTATGGCAGCAAAGGGTAAAGGATTTTATTGGTACAACAAAGGATTTATAAGGTCTTGGTGAAACAAAGATCGGATAATGTGAGTTATGAGGATTGAAAGGAGTTAAAGGAGATTGCATTAAGCACAATCAGGATGTGCTTGACTGATCAAGTCTTGCCAGAGATTTTCATGCAAACCATGGCAAAGGGGCTCTAGGAAACTTTAAAGAACACTTACATGGGAAAGAGCATGACAAACAAGCTGTGATTGAAGAAACTGTTATACAGCTTGAGAATGGCTAAGGGAGGTGATCTTATGACCCATATTCAGAAATTCAATCAATTATGCTCAGAGGTGATGAGCCTTGATGTGAAGATTGATGAAAAAGATAAGACTCTCATCTTGTTGTGTTCGCTACCCAGTTCCTATGATGGTCTGATTATGTTGGCCCAGATGGCAACCCAAGAGGGGGGGGGTGAATTGGGTTCTTAAAAAATTTAACCTTTTAAATCGATTGGCTTTGGAATACACAAGATTAAGTGCATAATAAATATTAACCACAAACAAAGAGATAGAGAGAGAAATCAAAACACGGCAAACACAAGGATTTTATAGTGGTTCGGTGTATCCAACACCTACGTCCACTCCCAAGTACCACTTGGGTCCACACTATAATCTACTAGATTACAGCCGAGTTATTTTAAGCTCACAACTCAAAACTTGTTGTTTCCCATGAGATCACAATGAACCCAGCTGGTTTTCCGGGCTCACCAGCACAAAACCCAAACCCAAGCTAATCTAGCTTGACCCGAGGTATACTACCTCCTCTAATTCAAACCCCTGATTGAACTAGCAAAAACAAATGAGAATAGAGTTTACAATAACAAACAGCTCCTCAAATAAGCAAATATTCAATATAAATAAACAAGGTTAGAAAAGCCTGTTTAAAGCAGAGTTGATTTAGCTTTTCTTCTTTTCTTCTTTTCTCTTCTCCTTTGAGATGTTGAATCAGGCCTCAGCTCATTCTTCACAAAGATTGCAGATGAGAAGTTGGGAAAAACAGGGCTTTTGGCTCTCTTTTTCTTCTTTTGGAAAATCCTCGATTTTGAACTTGAATGCCTTGGATTTCTCTTTGAGATTTCTGAGTTGATGGATTTGAACTTTGACTCTTTCCTCTTTGATTTCTTGCTCAAGACTTCTCAGATTTTTCAAGTTGTTTTCTCTCTATTTTTCGTCTCTCTTTTTTCAAACGAACGGACTCCCCTTTTATAGATTCTTCTTAATCCAAGATTAGGTGAAAAACTAGCCATTATTTCTATCCTTGGATTCCTCCTACACACAAGCAAAGTAGCCGTTAGAGATTAGGTGAGAAAATATTACCGTTGGAGGCCGTTCTGACATTTTGAAAATCCATTCCTGGCAAGTTGGAGTCGGCTTAACTTTTCAGGTGTTGGCTCCAAGTCGAGTATCCAAAAATAGAAAGTAAAAGTTCGTTGAGGAGTCGGCTCCGAAAAAGGTAAGTGTCGGCTCGACGCATTCGGAAGTCGGCTTCGAAAAACTGTAAGTGTTCGCTCCAAAGTAATCCAAAAATATGCTTTCTGTTCTCGTATTGGAGTCGGCTCTAGAGACGGTAAGTGTCGACTCCTGAAATCTAGGTGTCGACTCCAGGCTCTAAATTTTAAAACATACCTTTGGCATTTGATTCAAAACACGTTTCTTTATACCTTTTGATTAATCAAACATTTTTAAGCCCTGAAACACTTGTTAAATTTATTAGTAATAAAATGAATATACTCATATCTTTTTATTAATCATCAAAATCAATAATTGGATCAACAATCTCCCCTTTTTGATGATTATAAAAACATTGAATATATGCATGAGTAAACAATAGGATTCTCACTCCAATTTTCTCAAATGTTTGTCCCTCACAGGTAAGCTCCCCCTGAATGAGGTAGCTCCCCCTATGATGTTCAATTTAACAATTGTTCTTCCTTTTAACAGAAAATTTTAATGGTTGATACCAATTTTAATTGCCTCTCCTTATGTGCAGTTAATTAGATACCAATAAATTAAGCTTAATTGAGCTTACTTGATCCAATGCATATACAAGAGCTAAATATTTTTCCTCTCTTTTGTTTTACATTCAATGCATATACGATTAGGAAATGCTTACATAACTCTCCCCTTTTTTGTAATCAACAAAAAGATCAAGAAGGGTTAAGTAAAATGACAAAATTGATAGATTTTTCAAGGATCAAAAGATATTCATTAAGTATAAGATAAGTTCATTACATCAAAAATCAATTGAAACTCTACTATATCAAACATCAAGCTATACATCATTACATTAAAGCTTCAAGATAAATCAACATCAAACTAGACTAATTATCAAAGACACTTCATTACAAGATAATCAAAAATGAGTTCTAAGAAGTCTTTACAATTCTTCTACAATCCTTGCCATCCCTTCACTTTGAGTCCTAACAAATTCTTTTAGTCTTCTGTCAACAAATGCACATGCAATCATAATCTTGTCCTGAAGCTCAGCATTGCATTTGAGTAAGTTTCTGAGTCTCCACCAATATCCTTAAGCTCTTCAAATATGTTCTTGAGATCATTCTTTAAGGATTCAGCAGAGGAACCAAGGGTAGACTCAATCATTCTAATGCGATCATCCAAAAGTAAAGGGTTTCTTTCAAATTCATAAATTGGCTATCAAACTATGTCTTCATTTCTTCTTTTTGAGCAACAAATAAACTTTTGAGTTGCTCTAACTGAATATCTGAAAATCGACAGATGACATAGGTGGCGGTACAGGAACTGGAGCAGGAGCAGGAGCAGGAGGTGGTGAAGATCTGCTAGGCTCTGGTGAAGGATGCCTCGCTGATGGACCAACCTCAGATGGTGCAGAAGTCCTAATGTCAGTGGCTCTCTCATCCAAATGACCTTTCCTCTCCCATTGACCATTAACCTTCATAAAGCCCATCCGGTGCGTAGTAGCCAAGCTATAGTAATCAGTGTGTCTAAGGTTCTTTGAAGGCTCATTATCAGAAATTACAATACCTTGACTTCTAAACACCATAGTCAAAATCATACCATAGGGCAGTGAAGATCTCCTTTTGCCCCCAGCCTCAGCCATGTAGAAAATCATCATCCCAGCAAGGTTAATAGGCTGACCAGTCAGAACATTGTCCATAACAACAATGTCTCGCTCTGAGACATACTCAAATCGGCCAGTCTTAGGGAATAAAATCCTACTACAGATGTTGTGAAGTAATCTAAGCTCCAAGGGCAACTGATTAGCCCTAACTTCTTCAAATTCAGACACTTCTCTTCCTAACATCCTTGATAATGCATCAGACCTCTCACTATGAATGTCAGCAACTAATCCAGTGACAGGGATGCTCAGAAGATGTCCTAAACTCTGAAAGGTAAGGTGAACTCTCTTCCCTCTAACAGAACTGATAATCCCACCGTCTCCCCTTGATAAATTGAAATAGAATTCCTTAACTAGGGCCGGATAAGTGGGAACATCCAACGAACAGACCTTGTCCCAGCCAAGCTCTTTAATTTGTCTTCAATAGAAAATCCCTCGGCCTCGAAGAAATCAAAATCTACTTTTCTACCCATAGTAATAACTCTCCGGCTAAAGTATCTACCTGTAGATGAGGGACCAGGATTATCTGAAGGAGTTGAGGAAGAATCGTCGCTTGGAGACGGCTCACGGATGGGACGCCAAGCCGTACGCTTCCCGGTGGTTACGAGAGCTCCAAGAACCGATCCTCTCGCTTAGGTGCCATAGAAATCCTTGGGAATGTTTGATTTGAGGAGAATTTGGCTTAGGGAGGTTTTGAGAGAGTTTGGAGAGAGTTTGGAAAGGGATTGGAAATGATAGAAATGATGGAGGTGTCGACTCTGCCCTAATAAAGTCAATTTGGGACCACCAGGTGTCGACTCCCGCAAAGTCGGGTGTCGACTCCAAGTCGCTAACACAGTTAGCGCTCAAACTGGAGTCGGCTCCACTTATACGGGTGTCGGCTCCAAGGTCAAGGACCGAGAGCGACACAGAAGAGGTGTCGACTCCTCAAATTGAGGTGTCGACTCCACTGACAGTTTCAGAGAAAAATAGATGAGTTTCAAACATCCGAAACTTGTCAAAATAAGGTCAATAAATTTTTGAAAAAATCTTTGGAATATGAAGAATCAAATTGCATAAATGACTAGATAAATTGTCCTTAAAATATGAAAGGAATCTCAGAAATTAATAGAGATCTAGATAGTCATTCCTTAAGGTTTCAAAATCATTCCAAAGGGTCACAAATCCCTAATTCACCTCTAAGATAACAAAATCTCTCTTCACTCAAAGGTTTTGTAAATATGTCAGCTAATTGTTCTTCAGTATTAACATAATCAAGATAAATTTCATTATTAGCTACATGTTCTCTTATAAAGTGATATCTAATTTCAATGTGTTTGGTTCTTGAATGTTGAATTGGATTTTTAGTTAAATTTATTGCACTTGTATTATCACATCTAATAGGAGTTTTATCAAGTGTTATGCCATAATCTTCAAGTTGTCGCTTAATCCAAAGGATTTGAGCACAGCAACTTCCAGCTGCAACATATTCTGCTTCAGCAGTTGATAATGCAACCGAATTTTGCTTTTTGCTAAACCAAGAGATTAAGTTACTTCCTAAGAATTGACATGCACCACTTGTACTTTTTCTATCTAATTTACATCAGCATAGTCAGAGTCAGAATATGCAATCAAGTTTAGTGTTGAGTCTCTAGAATACCATAATCCTACATTTTTAGTTCCACTTAGATATCTTAAGATTCTTTTCACTGCAATTAAGTGAGATTCTTTAGGTTCAGATTGAAATCTAGCACATAGACAAACAGCAAACATGATATCTGGTCTACTTGCAGTTAAGTAAAGTAGAGATCCGATCATACCTCTGTAGTACTTTTGATCTACTTTCTTACCATCTTCATCTTTGTCTAATTTGCATGAAGGACTCATAGGTGTTCCAAGGGGTTTGATTGACTCCATTCCAAACTTCTTGAGAAGTTCCTTTGTGTATTTTGCTTGGTTGATGAAAATCCCCTCTTTGCTTTGCTTGATTTGAAGTCCTAGGAAGAAGTTGAGTTCTCCCATCATGCTCATTTCGAATTCACCCTGCATTAACTTAGCAAATTCTTGACACAAGAGATTGTTAGTAGCACCGAATACAATATCATCAACATATATTTGTACTACTAATAAATCCTTGTCTTTTCTTTTCAAAAATAAGGTTTTGTCTACATTTCCTCTAGTGAAATCATTTTTAATCAGAAATTTGCTTAATCTATCATACCAAGCTCTAGGAGCTTGCTTTAAACCATATAGTGCTTTGTGCAATTTAAAAACATGATTTAAAATTCATGATCTTCAAAACCAGGTGGTTGTTCAACAAAAACTTCCTCATTTATAAATCCATTTAAAAATGCACTTTTAACATCCATTTGAAATAAATTGATATGCATATGACATGCAAATGCGAGTAATAATCTAATTGCTTCTAATCTAGCTACAGGTGCAAAAGTTTCATCAAAATCAATTCCTTCTTCTTGATTATATCCTTTTGCGACTAATCTAGCTTTGTTTCTAATTACTATGCATTTTCATCTAATTTATTTCTAAATACCCATTTTGATCCTATGACTGAATGATCTTTAGGTCTATCAACTAAGGACCAGACATTATTCCTAGTAAATTGATTTAATTCCTCTTGCATAGCTAACAACCAATTATTATCTTTTTCAGCCTCTTCAATGGTTTTAGGTTCAATTTGAGATACAAATGCAAGATGATTATTGATGTTTCTCATTGATGATCTAGTTCTTACTCCTTGAGATGGATCACCTATAATTAATTCTTTTGGATGACCATAGGCATATCTCCAATCTCTAGGAAGATCTACATCATTATGATTTGCATCAACAACATCAACACTAGGAGAATCATCATCTTTAGCTCTTTGTTCATGATCTGAAGATACATCATATTTAATTTTTAATATCTTTCCAATATGTTTGTATCTTCCTCATCATCAATCTTTTCTGAACTCGATGCTAAAGATTCATCAAAAACTACATGAATAGATTCTTCTACAATTAAGTTTCTCTTGTTAAACACTCTATAGCTTTACTAGATGTTGAATATCCTAAGAATATGCCTTCATCTGATTTTGCATCAAATTTTCCTAGATTATCTTTACCATTATTATGAATGAAACATTTACAACCAAATGCATGAAAATAACTAATGTTTGGTTTTCTATTGTTCCATAGTTCATAAGGAGTTTTCTTAAGGATTGGCCTAATTAAAGCTCTATTAAGAATGTAACATGCCGTGTTTATAGCTTCCGCCCAGAAGTACTTTGGTAGGTTGCTTTCACATAGCATGGTACGGGCCATGTCTTCTAAAGTTCTATTTTTTCTCTCTACAACTCCATTTTGTTGTGGTGTTCTAGGTGCAGAGAAATTATGATGGATGCCATTTTCAATGCAAAAGTTTTCAAATAAATGATTTTCGAATTCTGTGCCATGATCACTTCTAAGAGACACTATGGTGTTGTTTTTCTCATTTGTGACCTTCTTGAAGAATTTCAAAAATATTGGAAAGGTCTCATCTTTATGAGCCAAAAACAATACCCAAGTGTATCTAGAATAATCATCTACAATCACAAGACCATATTTCTTTCCTCCTAGACTAGTGGTTCTAGTAGGTCCAAATAGATCCATGTGAAGTAGTTCAAGTGGCCTAGAAGTGGAAACAATGTTTTTAGTTTTGAAAGAGTTTCTAGTTTGTTTTCCAAATTGACATGCATCATAGATTTTGTTATTTTCAAAATCTAGTTGTGGAAGGCCTTTTACTAAATCCATTCTAATTAATTTTGAAATTAGGTGCGTGCTTGCATGACCTAATCTACGATGCCACAGCCATCCAATCTCATTCATATTAGCATTATTAGCAACTAAGCAATGATTACTAGTGGACAAATTGTCTAAATCAATCAAGTACACATTGCCATTTCTATTTCTAGTAAATACAATGCTATTATCAATGGGATTAGAAACAGTGTAAATAGAAGCTTCAAATGATACTTTGAAACCTTTATCACACAATTGGCTAATACTAATTAGATTATGCTTTAAACCATTAACATATAAGACATTTTCAATAAATGTGGAGGGAGTTATTTGAATTTTACCAAATCCCATGATCTGGCCTTTGCCATTGTCACCAAACGTAACAACTCCTCCTTTTTGCTTTCAAGGGTGATGAATTGATCCTTGTCACCCGTCATGTGTCTTGAGCAGCCACTATCGAGATACCACTTTCGCTTTGATCTTTTGGCCGCAAGACACTCCTGCAAAAATGATCAAGTCTTATATTTAGGTACCCAAGCCTTCTTGGGTCCTTCATGGTTAGTAGCAATAAAGATTGTTCCTTTTGGAACCCATATTTTCCTTCCTTTACTACTTAAATTCTTGTTAATTTTCTTAAAATTACATTCAAAGGCTTTGTGTCCCTTTTTGTTACAATAATGACATAAAACTTTTTTTATCTTGTTCTTTTCTAAAGAAGTTTTGACATACTTTTGTTTTATGTTAGGCCTATAACCTAATCCAGCCTTATCAAATATAGCTCTTTGATTGCTCAATAATAAATTAAGTTTTTCAGAACTATATGTAAATTTATCAACTATATTTTTATATTTATCAACTTCCTTCTTTAATCTATCATTTTCATTGGAAATTGATCCTTTTTCTTCAATCAAAGCTTCATTTTCTGATTTCAATTTTTCAACTTCATGAGTAAGATTATCTTTTTTGTTGACAAGATTTAGATTATCATTTTTCAATGATTTATTTTTCTTTTTCAGAACCTTAAAATCTCTTACTAACTCATTAAATGCATCATATAATTCTTCAAAAGTGAAATCATCATAAGGTGTTTCAGAACTTACCTCAATGTCGTCGTTTGCCATAAAGCAAAATGTTGGCAACTTCCTTTTGTTCCTCCTCGAAGAGGATTCTTCACTATCACTCCATGTTGCAATAAGCCTTTTTCTTCTTCTTGACTTCCTCCTCTTGATGTTGTTTCATAGTCAGCTCATGAGTCATTAAGGATCCAAGTAGCTCCTCAAAAGGTAAAACATTTAAATCCTTGGCTTCTTGGATTGCAGTCACCTTCGCTTCCCATGATCTTGGAAGTGACCTAAGAATTTTATGCACAAGTTTAGAATTAGTATAAGTCTTACCAAGACTTTTTAAGCCATTAACAATATCAGTGAATCTTGTGTACATGCATGTAATTGTTTCAGTTTGTTCCATGCTAAATAGTTCATATTTATACACCAAAATATTAATTTTTGATTCTTTTACTTGATTAGTACCCTCATGGGTAACTTCTAATCTATCCCAAATTTCTTTTACGGAAATACATGTAGAAATTCGATTAAATTTATTTGTATCCAATGAACAATACAAAACATTCATGGCTTTAGCATTGAGCTGAGCCAACTTCTTATCATGTTCATCCCATTCCGTTTTCGGTTTAGGAATCACCATGTTGTCTACTGTAATTGTGGGTGTGTGTGGACCATTAACTATGATTCCCATAAGTCATAGTCAAGTGCTTGGATAAAAATCTTCATCCTAGCTTCCAATAACTATAATTAGTTCCATTAAATAAAGGAGGTCGATTAGTGGATTGACCTTCTAAATAAGATGAGCTAGCTTGAGCTGCCATTTGGGTCTTTAGCTCTTGATCGTTAGACCAAATTCAAATGAGCACTTGCTCTGATACCAATTGTTGGCCCAGATGGCAACCCAAGAGGGGGGTAAATTGGGTTCTTAAAAAATTTAACCTTTTAAATCGATTGGCTTTGGAATACACAAGATTAAGTGCAGAATAAATATTAACCACAAACAAAGAGATAGAGAGAGAATCAAAACACGGCAAACACAAGGATTTTATAGTGGTTCGATGTATCCAACACCTACGTCCACTCCCAAGTACCACTTGGGTCCACACTATAATCTACTAGATTACAGCCGAGTTGTTTTACAAGCTCACAACTCAAAACTTGTTGTTTCCCACGGATCACAACGAACCCAGCTGGTTTTCCGGGCTCACCAGCACAAAACCCAAACCCAAGCTAATCTAGCTTGACCCGAGGTATACTACCTCCTCTAATTCAATCACCCTGATTGAACTAGCAAAAACAAATGAAAATAGAGTTTACAATAACAAACAGCTCCTCAAATGAGCAAATATTCAATATAAATAAACAAGGTTAGAAAAGCCTGTTTGAAGCAGAGTTGATTTGAGCTTTTCTTCTTTTCCTCTTCTCCTTTGAGATGTTTGAATCAGGCCTCAACTCGGATTCTTCACAAAGATTGTGATGAGAAGTTGGGAAAAAACAGGGCTTTTGGCTCTCTTTTTCTTCTTTTGAAAAATCCTCCGATTTTGAACTTGAATGCCTTGATTTCTCTTTGAGCTTTCTGGAGTTGATGGATTTGAACTTTGACTCTTTCCTCTTTGATTTCTTGCTCAAGACTTCTCGGATTTTTCAAGTTATTTTCTCTCTATTTTTCATCTCTCTTTTTTCAAACGAACGGACTCCCCTTTTATATATTCTTCTTAATCCAAGATTAGGTGAAAAACTAGCCGTTATTTTGTCCTTGGATTCCTCCTACACAAGCAAAGTAGCCGTTAGAGATTAGGTGAGAAAATGTTACCGTTGGAGGCCATTCTGATATTTTGAAAATTCGTTCCTGACAAGTTAGAGTCGGCTCCAACTTTTCAGGTGTCGGCTCCAAGTCGAGTATCCAAAAAGAAAAGTAAAAGTTCGTTGAGGAGTCGGCTCCGAAAAAGGTAAGTATCGGCTTGACATTTGGGAGTCGGCTCTGAAAAACTATAAGTGTCGGCTCCATAGTAGTCCAAAAACATGCTTTCTGTTCTTGTATTGGAGTGGGCTCCAGTGACTGTAAGTGTCGGCTCCTGAAATCTAGGTGTCGGCTCCGAAACACTGGGTGTCGGCTCCAGGCTCTGAATTTTGAAACATACCTTTGGCATTTGATTCAAAACATGTTTCTTTATACTTTTTGATTAATCAAACATTTTTAAGCCCTGAAACACTTGTTAAATTTATTAGTAATAAAATGAATATACTCATATCTTTTTATTAATCATCAAAATCAATAATTGGGTCAACAAATTACAACCTTCGTGTATGGAAAGGAGACCCTGAATTATGAAGAGGTTGTAGGGGTGCTGAGATCAAACTATCAAACAGAGAAAATCCGCATGGGAAACTCTAACACAGAGGTGCTTGCTATAATAAGAGGTAAGGGAGACCTTGAAAAAAGGTTAGAGGCAAGTCTGTTGGCCCAGATGGCAACCCAAGAGGAGGGTGGGTGAATTGGGTTCTTTAAAAATTTAACTCTTTAAAAACTATGTGTTGTAAAACAAATAAGATTGAGTGCAAGATAAATGCAAAGCACAAACAAAGAGATAGAGAAAGATAGAAAGACAAGGCATGGCAAACACAAGAATTTTATAGTGGTTCGGTGTATCTAACACCTACGTCCACTCCCAAGTATCACTTGGGTCCACACTATAATCCACTTAATTACAGTCGAGTTGTTTACAAGCTCACAACTCAAAACTTGTTGTTTTCCCTCGGATCACAATGATCCCAGCTAGTTTTTCGGGCTCACCAGCATACAACCCAACCACAAGCTATCCTTAGCTTGTGCTGAGGTATACTATCTCCACTAATTCAATCCCCTGATTGAATCAGCAAACACAAATACAAATAGAGTTTAGAGTACAAAATAGCTCCTTTAAATGAGCAAATATGTAAATAAATAAGCAAGGTAAGAGAAGCCTGATTGAAGCTCTTGAATGTATGCTTTTCTTCTTTTCCTCTTTCTCCTTTGAAAGATTGAATCAGGGCCTCAGCTCAGATTCTTCACTGAAATTTGTAGTTGAGAAGTTGAGGATTTGGGGCTTTTGCTTTCTTTCTTCTAACAATGGAAATCTTCTTGATTTGATCTTGAGAGGCTTGTGGATTTCTCTTTGAGCTTTCTGGGGTTGATGGATTTGAGCTTTGAGTCTTTCCTCTTGAATTTCTTCCTCAAGATTTTTGGATTTTTTTAGTCTATTTTCCCTTTTTTCAAACGAACGGCTCTCCCCTTTTTATAGATCTCTTAATCCATGTTTAGGTAGAAAATCTAGCCATTATGAGATACTTGGATACTTCTATACACAAAGAAAAATAGCCGTTAGAGGTTAGGTAAAAAAAATCTTACCGTTGGAGTCCGTTCTAACAAATGAAAATTTGTTCCTGA
The DNA here is from genome assembly GCA_900491605.1 of Calamus simplicifolius. Lineage (NCBI taxonomy): Eukaryota > Viridiplantae > Streptophyta > Magnoliopsida > Arecales > Arecaceae > Calamus > Calamus simplicifolius. The sequence goes on from UESW01004199.1 coordinate 893,434, forward strand.
CAGGTTGGAGTCGGCTCCAACTTTTCAGGTGTCGGCTCCAGATCGGATATCCAAAAATAGCAAATAAAAAGTTGTTGAGGAGTCGGCTCCAAGAAAGTTAAGTGTCAGCTCGTCGCTTTCGGGAGTCGGCTCCGCAAACCAAAAGTGTCTGCTCCAGAAATGTCCAAAAATATGCTCTCTGTTCTCAGGTTAGAGTCGGCTCCAGAAACTCAGGTGTCGGCTCTCGAACTCTCAGGTGTGGCTCCCGAATTCTAGGTGTCGGCTCTGAAAATTGAAACAGAATACACTTCTCTGTATCTCAGGTTGAGTCAGCTCCAAAACTCTGGGTGTGACTCCAGACCATGCCAAAAATTCAGAAATCTTCTGATACACCTTGGGGTCGGCTCCTAACTAGTTGGGTGTCGACTCCAAGTTCTGAACTTTGAAAAATTCTTTTAAAATTTTGATTCAAAACTTATTTCTTTATTCCTTTTGATTGATTAAACATTTTTAATCCCTGAAACATTTATTAAATCTATCAGAAACAAGTGAATATACTCATGTCTTTTATTAATCATCAAAATCAATAATTGGGTCAAAAATCTCTCCCTTTTTTATTATAAAACATTGAGTATATGCATGATTTAAACAATAAGATTTTCAAATCAAATTTCTCAAATATTTAGTCCTCATAGGTAAGCTTCCCTGAACGAAGTAGCTCCCCCTATGATACTTAATTTAACATATTCCTTCCCTTTTAACAGTAAACTTTTAATGTTTGATACCAATAAATATCAGCAAATTGTATCAAATTAAGTTAGCTAAGTTTCTTCCTTTCAATGCACATATGTCAATTACTTCTCCCCATATACAATTAATTAAATACCAATTAATTAAGCTTGTTTGTTCCAATGCAAATACTAAATACTTCTCCCTCTTTATAACTTTCAATGCATATACGACTATCAATTAGTTCTCCCCTTTTTTGTAATCAACAAAAAGGTTAAGAAGTTTCAAATTAAATGACAAAATTAAGAGATGCTTCAAAGATCAAATATTCATTAAGTATCAAAAAAGTTTATTACACACTTCACAAAGTTAAACATTACATCATATTACAAAAAGAAACTTCATAACATCAAAATTTCAAACTAAATTAATCTTCATTACATCATATTTTAATAACATCAAAGAAACTTCATTACAAGATAATCATAAATTAGTTCTAAGTAGTCTTTGCAATTCTTCTAATATTTTTCCCATTCCTTCACTTTGAGTTTGAACAAATGCCTTTAGTCTTCTATCAACAAATGCACATGCAGTCACAATTTTGTCTTGAAGCTCTGCATTGCATTTGGAATATGTCTCTGAATCTCCTCCAATATCTTTAAGTTCTTCAAAAATATTTTTGAGATCATTCTTCAAAGATTCTGTGGAGGCTCCAAGTGTGGACTCAATTTTGCTAACTCTTCATCTAAGGAATAGAGGGTCTCTCTCAGGTTCATAAATTTGCTATCTAACTCATATTTCATCTCTTCCTTATGAGTGCTAAGTAATCCTTTAAGTTGTTCCAGCTGAACATCAGAAAAACCAACAGAAGGAATAGACACTGGTACAAATGTAGGGATGGAAGCAGGTGCCGGTGGTGGTGATGATCTGCTAGTTCTGGTGAAGGATGCCTCACTGAAGGACCTGCCTCAGAAGGTGCAGTGGCTCCAATGTCAGTTGCTCTTTCATCTAGATTATCCTTTCTTTCCCATCTACCATTCACTTTCACAAATCCCATTCTATGCATAGTAGCCAGGCTGTAATAATCAGTGTGTCTAAGGTTCTTCAGAGGTTCAATCTCAGAGATGACAACTCCTTGACTTCTAAATGCCATGGCTAGGACCATCCCATAAGGCAATGAAGATCTCCTCTTGCCCCCGGCCTCAGCCATATCATATCATCATTCCTGCTAAATTGACTAGCTGACCCGTCAAGATACTGTCCATCAACAATATGTCTCGCTCTGAGACATACTCAAAACGTCCAGTCTTGGAAATAGGATCCTACCACAAATGTTATGTAACAGTCTAAGTTCAAGTGGCAATTGATTTGCCCTAATTTCCTCAAAATCAGTGAAATCTCTGCCCAACATTCTTGATAATGCTCCTGCTCTGTCACTGTGACTAGTAGCAATCATCCCTACAACAGGAATATCTAAAAGATTTCTTAAAATCTCGGAAGTGAGATGGATTCTCTTTCCTCTAACCATACTCACTAATCCGCCATCTCCCCTTGATAAATTGAAGTAAAATTTTTTAACTAGGGCTGGATATGTGGGAACATCCAAAGAACATACCTTATCCCAGCTTAGCTCCTTGATTTGTCTACCAATTGCAAAACCCTCGGCTTCAAAGAAATCAAAATCTACCTTCCTTCCCATGGTTATGACTCGCCAGCTAGGGTATCTACTTGTAGAGAGAAGGAGCTAGGATTGTCAGAGTGTGTTGAAGAAGAATCATTGCTCGAAGTAGGTTCACGGACAGGACGCCGAGCCGTACGCTTCCTTGTAGTCACGAGAGCTTCAAAGATCAATCACCTACGCTTAGGTACCATAGGAATCTTAGGGAATGGTTGATTTGAGGAATATTTGATTTTGGGTGGTTTGGAGAGGTTTTCAAGAGGGTTTGGAGAAGAATGGGATGAGAAGGTGTCACTCTGCCCTAATAATCAATTTGGGGCCACCAGGTGTCGACTCCCACAAAGTCGGGTGTCGACTCCAAATCGCTAACACTGTTAGCACCCGAGCTAGAGTCGGCTCCGCTTAAGCGGGTGTCGGCTCCAAAGTTAGAGACCGAGAGCGACACAGACAAGGTGTCGACTCCACAAATTAAGGCGTCGACTCCACTGACAGTTTCAAAGAAAAATAAGTGAGTTTCAAACAACCGAAACTTGTCAAAATAAAATTAATAAATTTTTGAAAAAATCTTTGGAATGTGGAGAATCAAATTGCTCAAATGTCTAGATAAATTGTCCTTAAAATCATGAGAGAAATCTCAAGAAATTGATTTAATTCTAGATAATCATTCCTTAGGGGTTTCAAAATCATTCCAAAGGATCACAAATCCCTAATTCTCCTCTAAGATAACAAAATCTCTCTTCATTCAAAGGTTTTGTAAATATGTCAGCTAACTGTTCTTCAGTACTAACATAATCAAGGAAAATTTCATTGTTAGCTACATGTTCTCTTATAAAATGATATCTAATTTCAATGTGCTTAGTTCTTGAATGTTGTATTGGATTCTTAGTTAAATTGATTGTGCTTGTATTATCACATCTAATAGGAGTTTTATCAAGTGTTATGCCATAATCTTCAAGTTGTCGCTTAATCCAAAGGATTTGAGCACAGCAACTTCCAGCTGCAACATATTCTGCTTCAGCAGTAGATAATGCAACCGAATTTTGCTTTTTGCTAAACCAAGAGATTAAGTTACTTTCTAAAAATTGACATGACCACTTGTACTTTTTTTATCTAGTTTACATCCAGCATAATAGAGTCAAAATAAGCAATTAAATTCAATGTTGAATCTCTAGAATACCATAATCCTACATTTTTTGTTCCACTTAGATATCTTAGTATTCTTTTTACAATTAAGTGAGATTCTTTAGGTTCTGATTGAAATCTAGCACATAAACAAACAGCAAACATGATATCAGGTCTACTTGCAGTTAAGTAAAGTAGAGATCCGATCATACCTCTATAGTATTTTTTATCAACTTTCTTACCATCTTCATCTTTGTCTAATTTGCATGAAGGACTCATAGGATGTTCCAAGGGGTTTGATTGATTCCATTCCAAACTTCTTGAGAATTTCCTTCGTACTTTATTTGGCTGATGAAAATCCCTCTTTGCTTTGTTTGATTTGTAGTCCTAGGAAGAAGTTGAGTTCTCCCATGCTCATCTCGAATTCACCCTGCATTAGCTTAGCAAATTCTTGACACAAAAGATTGTTAGTACACCGAATACAATATCATCTACATATATTTGTACTACTAATAAGTTTTTATCTTTTCTTTTCAAAAATAGGGTTTTGTCTACATTTCCTCTAGAAAAATTATTTTTAATTAAAATTTTTCTTAACCTATCATACCAAGCTCTAGGTGCTTGTTTTAAACCATATAGTGCTTTGTGTAATTTAAAAACATGATTTAAAAATTCATGATCTTCAAAACCAGGTGGTTGTTCCATGAAAACTTCTTCATTTATAAAACCATTTAAAAATGCACTTTTAACATCCATTTGAAATAGATTGATGTTCGTATGACATGCAAATGCAAGTAGTAATCTAATTGCTTCTAATCTAGCTACAGGTGCAAAAGTTTCATCAAAATCAATTCCTTCTTCTTGATTATATCCTTTTGCAACTAATCTAGCTTTATTTCTGATTACTATGCCATTTTCATCCAATTTATTCCTAAATACCCATTTAGATCCTATAACTGAATGACCTTTAGGTCTATCAACTAAGGACCATACATTATTCCTAGTAAATTGATTTAATTCTTCTTGCATAGCTAGCATCCAATTACTATCTTTTTCAGCTTCTTCAATAGTTTTAGGCTCAATTTGAGATACAAATGCAAGATGATTATTGATATTCCTCATAAATGATCTAGTTCTTACTCCTTGAGATGGATCACCTATAATCAATTCCTTTGGATGACCATAGGCATATCTCCAATCTTTAGAAATATCTACCTCATTATGATTACTATCAATAACATCAACCCTAGGAGAATCATCATCTTTAGCTTCTTATTCATGATCTGAAGATACTTCTATATTTAATTTTTAATATCTCTTTCTAGTATATTTGTATCTTCCTCATCATCAATCTTTTCTAAACTTGATGCTAAAGACTCATCAAAAACTACATGAATAGATTCTTCTACAATTAAAGATTTCTTATTAAATACTCTAAACTTTGTTAGTTGTTGAATATCCTAAGAATATGCCTTCATTAGATTTTGCATCAAATTTTCCAAGATTATCTTTTCCATTATTATGAATAAAATTTACAGCCAAATGCATGAAAATAACTAATGTTTGGTTTCCTATTATTCCATAATTCATAAGGAGTTTCTTGAGAATTGCCTAATTAGGGCTCTGTTAAGGATGTAACATCGTGTTTATAGCTTCCGCCCAAAAGTATTTTAGTAGGTTACTTTCACATAGCATGGTACGGGCCATGTTTCTAAAGTTCTATTCTTTCTTTCTACAACTCCATTTTGCTGTGGTATTCTAGGTGCAGAAAAATTATGGTGAATGCCATGTTCAATGCAGAAATTTTCAAATAAATGATTTTAAATTCGGTGCCATGATCACTTCTAAGAGACACTATGGTGTTGTTTTTCTCATTAGTGACTTTCTTGAAGAATTTCAAAATATTGAGAAAGTCTCATCCTTGTGAGCCAAAAATAATACCCAAGTGAATCTAGAATAATCATCTACTATCACAAGGCCATATTTCTTTCCTCCTAAACTAGTGTTCTAGTAGGTCCAAAAAGGTCCATGTGAAGTAGCTCTAGTGGCCTAGAAGTGGAAACTACAATTTTAGATTTGAAAGAGTTTCTAGTTTATTTTCCAAATTGACATGCATCATATATGTGGTTATTTTCAAAATCTAACTTTGGAAGTCCTTTAACTAAGTCCATTCTAATCAATTTTGAAATCAAGTGTGTGCTTGCATGACCTAATCTACGATGCCATAGCCATCCAATCTTATTTACATTAGCATTAGCAGCAACTAATAATGATTACTAGTAGACAAATTGTCCAAATCAATTAAGTATACATTGCCATTTCTATATCCAGTAAATATAATGCTATTGTTAATAGATTAGAAACAGTGCAGATAGAAGCTACAAATGAAACTTTGAAACCTTTATCGCACAATTGGCTAATACTAATTAAATTATGTTTTAAACCATCTACATAAATAACATTTTCAATAAAAGTGGAGGGAGTTATCTGAATTTTATCAAATCTCATAATTTGGCCTTTACCATTGTCTCTAAATGTAACTCCTCCTCTTTTATCTTAAGGGTGATAAATTGCTCCTTGTCACCCGTCATGTGCCTTGAGCAGCCGCTATCAAGATACCACTTTCGTTTTGATTTTGGCGCAAGACACTCCTGCAAAATGATAAACTTTCTATTTAGGTACCCAAGCTTTCTTGGGCCCTTCATGGTTCGTAGCAACAAAGATTGTTCTTTCGAAACCCATATTTTCTTTCTTTAATACTTAAGTTCTTGTTAATTTTTCTAAAATTGCATTCATAGGCTTTATGTCCTTTCTTGTTACAACAATAACATGGAACATCATTTTTATCCTATTCTTTTCTAAAGAAATTTTTAACATACTTTTGTTTCTTGTTAGGCCTATAACCTAATCCAGCTTTATCAAATACAGCTTTTGATTACTCAATAATAAATTAGTTTTTCAGAGCTATATGTAAATTTATCAACTATATTTTTATTTTATCAACTTCTTTCTTTAAACTAACATTTTCATTAGAAATGGATTCTTTATCTTTTAACAAATTCTTATTTTAGATTTCAATTCTTCAACTTCATGAGTTAATTTATTCTTTTCTTTGACAAGATTTAAATTATCATTTTTCAAAAATTTACTTTTCTTTTTTAGAATTTTAAAATCACTAACTAATTCATTAAATGCATCAAACAATTCATCAAAGGTAAAGTATGAGTTTTGGTACATACCTCATCGTCTTTTTTGCCATAAAATAAATGTTTGCAACTTCCTTTTGTTCTTCCTCGGATGAGGATTTCGCTGTCGCTGCATGTTGCAACATATGCCTTTTTCTTTTTCTTGTATCCCTTTTTTAATTGAGGACAATCATATCTAAAGTGCTCGTTTCTTACATTCATAACATATGAAGGGGTCTTTCTCTTTATCCTTGTCCTTTTCTTTTCTTTTTCACCTTCCACCTTTGTTCCAAATTTTTTCTTGGAAGGGTCTCCTTCTTTGCATAAATCTTTTGAATTTCTTAGCATGGAGTGCAGTCTCCTCCTCCTCTCCTCTCATCATCATCATCACTGCTGCTCTTTTCAATTTCTGCAGCTTTGAGGGCAATTTTTTTCTTCTTGACGTCTTCCTCTATATGTTGTTTATGGTCAACTCATGAGTCATTAGTGATCCGAGTAGCTCCTCCAAAGGTAAGGTGTTGAGGTCCTTGGCTTCTTGGATTGCAGTCACCTTTGCTTCCCATGTCCTTGGAAGAGACCTAAGAATTTTACGCACCAATTCAGAGTTAGTATAGGTCTTGCCAAGACTCTTTAAACCATTCACAATATCAGTAAATCTTGTATACATGCAGTTATAGATTCAGTTTGTTCCATGCTAAACAATTCATACTTATAACAAGAATATTAATCTTAATTCTTTGACTTGATTAGTACCCTCATGGGTAACTTCTAGTCTATCCCAAATTTCTTTTACGGAAATACATGTAGAAATTCTATTAAACTCATTAGCATCTAAAGCACAATATAAAATATTCATGGCCTTAGCATTGAGCTGAGCCATTTTTCTATCGTTCTCATTCAATCCCTTTCGGGTTTAGGAACTATTGAACCATCTACTATGTGTGTGGGTGTGCTAGGTTCATTAGTGATTACACTTCAAAGCTCATAATCTAAAGCTTGAATAAAAATTCTCATTCTAGCTTTCCAATAAGAATAATTAGAACCATTAAATAAAGGAGGTCTATTGGTAGAATGACCTTCAGCAAATGAAGATCCACCTTGAGCTGCCATTTGGATCTTTAACTCTTGATCGTTGATCAAACAAGAAATGAGCACAAGCTCTATACCAATTGTTGGCCCAGATGGCAACCCAAAGGAGGGGGGATGAATTGGGTTCTTTAAAAATTTAACTCTTTAAAAACTATGTGCTGTGAAACAAATGAGATTGAGTGCAAGATAAATGCAAAGCACAAATGAAGAGATAAAAAAGATAGAAAGACAAGGAACGGCAAACGCAAGGATTTTATAGTGGTTTCGGTGTATCTAACACCTACATCCACTCCCAAAAATTACTTGGGTCCATACTATAATCCACTTGATTACAGTCAGTTGTTTTACAAGCTCACAACTCAAAACTTGTTGTTTCCCCGGGATCACAATGAACCCACCTGTTTTTGGGCTCACCAGCACACAACCCAACCACAAGCTATCCTTAGCTTGTGCCGAGGTATACTACCTCCACTAATTCAATCCCTGATTGAATCAGCAAACACAAATGAAAAATAGAGTTTAGAGTACAAAATAGCTCCTTTAAATGAGCAAATATGTAAATAAATAAGTAAGGTAAGACAAGCCTGATTGAAGCTCTTTGAATGTATGCTTTTCTTCTTTTCTTCTTTTCCTTTTCTCCTTTGAAAGATTGAATCAGGGCCTAGCTCAGATTCTTCATTGAAATTTGCAGTTGAGAAGTTGAGGATTTGGGGCTTTTGCTTTCTTTCTTCTAACAATGGAAATCTTCTTGATTTAATCTTGAGAGGCTTGTGGATTTCTCTTTGAGCTTTCTGGTGTTGATGGATTTGAGCTTTGAATCTTTCCTCTTGGATTTCTTCCTCAAGATTTTTCAAATTTTTCAATCTATTTCCCCTTTTTTTTTAAACGAATGGTTCTCCCCTTTTTATAGATCTCTTAATCCAAGTTTAGGTAGAAAATCTAGCCGTTATGAGATACTTGGATACTTCTATACACAAAGAAAAATAGCCGTTAGAGGTTAGGTTAAAAAAATCTTACGTTGGAGTCCATTCTGATAAATGAAAATTCGTTCCTGACAGGTTGGAGTCGGCTCCAACTTTTCAGGTGTCGGCTCCAGATCGGGTATCCAAAAATAGCAAATAAAAAGTTGTTGAGGAGTCAGCTCCAAAAAAGTTAAGTGTCAGCTCGTCGCTTTTGGGAGTCGGCTCCGCAAATCAAAAGTGTCGGCTCTAGAAATATCCAAAAAAACACGCTCTCTGTTCTCAGGTTAGAGTCACTCCCGAACTCTCAGGTGTCGGCTCCCGAACTCTCAGGTGTCGGCTCCCGAATTCTAGGTGTCGGCTCCGGAAACTGAAACAGAATATACTTCTCTGTATCTCAGGTTAGAGTCAGCTCGAAACTCTGGGTGTCGACTCCAGACCGTGCCAAAAATTTAGAAATCTTCTGATACGCCTTGGGGTCGGCTCCTGACTAGTTGGGTGTCGACTCCAAGTTCTGAACTTTGAAAAATTCTTTTAAAATTTTGATTCAAAACTTATTTCTTTATTCCTTTTGATTGATTAAATATTTTTAATCCTTGAAACACTTATTAAATTTATCAGAAACATAGTGAATATACTCATGTCTTTTATTAATCATCAAAATCAATAATTGGGTCAACAAAGTCCAAAGGTATATCTAATTCTCGGGGCAAGAGGGAAGCATGGAAGTGTTACAAGTGTTATCAGATTGGTCACCTAAAGAGAAATTGCCCACTTCTGAAGTATGAGAAGAAAAAGGGCATTTTCAAGGGAGGTTTAGCCAGCAATTATGGTGTAAATTCATCTGAAGATAGTGGAGATGATGTACTAGTAGTTTCAGATGGGACAAGAAGTGTGATAGTTGTTGGACACTTGACTCAGCCTGTTCTCATCACTACACTTCGCATAGGGAGTAGTTTGCAACTTATGAAGAATCTAATGGAGGGAATGTATGCCTTGATGATAATCACCCTTGTAAGGTTGTTGGAGTTGAAAACATAAGGGTGAGGATGCATGATGGGATATAAGGACTTTGACCAATGTTAAATATATCCCAGTTGAAGAAGAATCTGATTTCTTTGGGCTACCTGAGAAGCATGGGTATGATTTTGGAAGCCAACCGGGGAGTGGATGTTTGAGGATAACCAAGGGTGAATTAGTGGTGATGAAAGAAAAAGATTGAAAACAATTTCTATCAGATGGAAGGCTCAGTGGTCATAGATGGTGCAAAGGTGCTAGCAGCAGTACAGGAGGAACAGTTGGTCTACAGACTATAGCACTATCGGATGGAACACATGAGTAATAAAGGGCTTATAGAACTCAATAAAAAAGGCCTAATTCCAGCACTTAAGAAGGAGGACAATGACATCTGTGAGCCCTATATTTATGGCAAATAGCATAGGGTGAGGTTTGCCAGTAGTTCCAAACAGAGTGAACGTATTTTGGAGCTAGTTCACTCAGATGTATGGGGATCGGCCCGTGTCAGCCAAAGGTGGGGCTAAGTATTTTTTGACCTTCATTGATAACTACTCCAAGAAGTATGGGTATATCTGATAAGGAAAAAATTAGATGTATTTGCTCGGTTCAAGGCTTGGAGAGTTAGTGTTGAAAAAGAGACAGGAAAAAAGTGAAGTGTTTGAGATCTGACAATGGAGGGGAGTACATAAGCAATGAATTCAGAAGCTACTGTAAGGAAAATGGGATCCAACGCCATTACACAATAAGGATGACTCCTAAGCAGAATGGTGTGGTAGAGAGGATGAATCGTACATTGACAGAGAAGGCTAGGAGTTTGAGGCTGTAGGCAACATTACCCAAGGTATTTTGGGGTGATGCGGTTATGTATGCTGGTTTTCTAGTTAACAGGTCCCCGAATCGAAAACTTGATGGAGGCATTCTAGAGGAGATCTGGAGTGGGAAGAAGGTGGATCTTAGATACTTAAGGATTTTTTGTTGCTTGGCCTATGCACATGTGGAGGTAATTGAAAGAAGCAAGCTGGACCCAAAATCACAAAGGCTGATCTTCATCGGGTATCCACAATGAGTTAAAGGCTATTTGCTATGGAGTTCAGATTCACAGAAGTGTATCATCAGTAGAGACATTATTTTTGATGAGAAGAGCATCTTGAAGAAGTCGAAGATTGCAGATGGGGCTGAAAAGGCTGGATAGGATAGCAGTGCACAGCATTGACTGACAAGTGATGTACCTTCTACTTCTACTTCAAAATGTGCTTCTTTTGAGGTGGAGTTTGATATGCATGTTCCTATACATGTAAAGGATCATCCAGAAGAGCCATCAGTCCAGAAGGAGGTGCAGTGGAGTCATACACTTCAGTTTTGAGAGATGATCAAAGGGGTGTGGCACTGCATAAGACAAAGCATACCATCATAAACCTGCTTGGTATCATATTAATGAGATGATTTCCTATGCTCTCATCACTACAAATGAAGATCCAGTGATCTTCCAAGAAGCCATGGAAAGTTCAGAAAGAGAGTCATAGATACATGCCATGATGAAGGAGATGGAGTCCCTAGAAAAGAACAAGACATGGCAGCTAGTGGATCTACCTAGAGATGCTCGGGCCATTGGTTCAAAATGGTGTTCACAAAGAAGGAGGCACCTTCAGAGCAAGGTGGAGTCAGATGCAAAGCAAGGCTTGTTGCTAAGGGGTTCTCAGAGAGAGAGAGTGAACTACACAAAGGTATTCTCTCCAGTGGTACGTTATGCTTCAATTCATGTGTTGTTGTCTCTTATAGCACAACATGGTATGAAGTTGCAGCAGATGGACGTGAAGACGACTTTCTTACATGGGAGTCTAGAGGATAGGATATACATGAAGCAACCAGAGGATTTCAAGGAATCTGGATTGGAAGAAAAAGTGTGTCTACTAAAGAAATCTCTCTATGGTTTGAAGCAATCATCCCGTCAGTGGTACAAAAGGTTTGACACTTTTGTTTTGGGCCTTGGATTTTTTAGATGTAAACATGATGCTTGTGTCTATGCTTGTGTCTATATGAAAGATGTGGATGAGGATGATGCACTGTATCTCCTTCTATATGTGGATGATATGCTCATTGCTAGCAGGAGTATTAAAGCAGTGAATGGGCTAAAATCTGTATTATCAATAGAATTTGAGATAAAGAATTTGGGGTCAGCTAGGAAGATACTTAGGATAAAATTTGTAGAGATAGGGCCAAGGGAATTCTACACATGTCATTGGGTTGATATATTCAGAAGGTGTTGGAGAGGTTTGGGATAGATAAGGCCAAACCAGTTGGAACACCTTTGGCTAGTCACATGTCTCCTTCTAAGTTACAGAACCCCCAGATAGATGAAGAGAAAGAGTACATGGAGAGAGTTCCATTTGCTAGTGTAGTGGGCAGCATTATGTATGCTATGGTGTATTGCAGGCCTAACATAGCACATGCAGTGAGCCGGGTAAGCAGATTCATGGCAAACCCAGGGAAGGAGCACTGGAAGGCACTCAAGTGGATTTTGAGGTACCATTTAGGGAACTTGTGGACTTGATCTATTTTTGAGCAGCAAGAAGGACCTAAGGAGAATTCTAATATCCAAGTAAGTCATTAGGTCCATTGAAGGATTTGTGGATGCAAATTTTGCTGGTGATCTGGATATAAGAAGGTCTACCATAGGGTATGTGTTCAGCATGTATGGTGGACCAATTTCTTGGAATCAACCCTTCAACCTATTACAGCTTTGTCTACAACAGAAGCTGAGTATATAGGGATTACAGAGGCTGCCAAAAAGGCTCTTTGGTTAAAGAGACTCAATCATGAAAATAGGGGTGAAGCAGGGTACAGTATTGCTGCACAGTGATAGTAGAGTGCCCTGTAGTTGACTCAAAATCTAGTCTATTATGCACGCACAAAGCATATAGATGTGAAGTATCACAGGATCAGAGAATTGGTGGAAGAAGGTGAAGTAGAGTTGATCAAAGTTCATACAAAGAAGAACTAAGCAGATGCACTTACGAAGACTCTTTCATGGGACAACTTTCTCTCATGTGTGACACTGATGGCTCTAAGGGAGTATGCAAATTTTGCAAGGCTTTGAAGCACAAAGCTGAAGATTGTAGAGCCTAGTGTGGTACTCCAAAGCCTTGATTGGGTAAGAGAACGCCCACGACACTTCATCCATGAGGAGACACCCAAGGGAGGCGTGTGGTTCATGTGGTCTCATGGGTTTAGGGCTGGTTTTAGTCCTAGGATGAAGGTTTATGGGCACCACTGTTCAAGGCCTAGGTTGTTAGGTCTTGAGGGGGCTAATCTATCATTGGGTCGGGTTTAGGCCCAATGTATAGATTGGTCCAAGGAAGTTTTTTAGGGTTTATTATGCATGTAATTATGCATTTTTTTTTGTATTGGAAGCGATCATGGGTCATGGGTTATTTTAAGGGCTTCATGTAATCGTCTAAGAAGAGAGAAGTAGAAGCATGCAGAACCCTTTTCTTTCTGTTAATCAATCTGTCTTTCTCCTCTTCTTTAACATGCACGATTCCCTCTCTTTTGTGTTTCATTCCTCCCAACGTTGATGCTCTAGATCTCCAGGGCTTTTTGCTACTACCATCTAATCCCTATACGTCTTTCTTGCAACCGGTTTTCCAAGGGTGAAGAAAGTTGCATGTTCTTGGAGAGGAAAGAAACCCTAGTCATCCTTCATCCAAGAAGCCATCCCTTTCTTGATTGTGGATCTAATCTGAAGGTTCACATGTGAAGGAAGAGAGATCACGACCCTCTCTTGTAATCTTGGGGCACAAGAAATCAAGAAAAACCTTAGTTGCCATCTATTGAGAGAAATTATCAAGATCAAGATTCAAAATCCTGCTGCAGAACTTCAGCAGTGGTAACATCTTGCTTCCGCACCTCTACATGACTTAGGGGTGATAAAATTCGTGGCATCCTTTAAGGGTTGAAAGAGGACGAATCCCCTTCATTATTTAGTGATATATCCTTATTATAGAACTATTCCTAATTAGATAGCTGCAAGAGAATTAAGTAGCTATTTACTAATAACTTGGGGGAATAGTTGCCCCAAACAAAGCCATTGTCATGAGAGGTTTAACCTAACAAGTATGATAATACCCTCTTATGTATGAGTTGGCTCATGAAAACAATACCAGCTCAATTGATTGCCTACAAACTCTAATTATATAACTCCACATCACATAAATCAGTACAACTCGTGTATCTAATAACAAAATAATAAAGGAAGGGATAGAGGGAGTTATTGGAGGACATCTGGGTAGGCAAACTAGAGCGCCGGTGGGCCCTTTCTCTCGCCACGAGAGGTGGGTGGCGGGTTGAAGAACCATTTATCCCACCTAGTCCGGCTGAAGAGGCCGGGAAAAAATCGGAGAGTGAGAAGATATTGAAAGATTTGTGGAAGAAGCTTTGGAAGGTCCCAGAGAGCCGAAGTTTGTGATAGCCGAGCGAGTTCTAGAGGGGGTCGGAGAAGAGCACGAGCTGATAGCTGTGATTTGTTTTTGTTATGGAACGTTCGAAAGAGAAAGAGAAAGAGAAAGAGACGATGGAAATCGAAGGCATGCCGGAATCGGCGGCGGAAGACCCACATGAACTCGGTAAATTTTCGTAACTTAATTTTCTTTTCTGAAACTTTTAGTGTAGCCGTCGAATCCGAATGTTTTTGGCGTAATTTTATTCATCGATTCAGAATTAAATAGAAAATATGTTGTTAAATCATCTTAACGGAAGATATCAGATTGAAAGTGATGTTAGGATTAGGATTCGTAGTTATTGCTGTAAATTTATATTTATTTATGTTAACGGCTGTACATGGAAGGAGATTTGGGACCAATTTGTGCTTTGTGTTGGAGAAACTAGAATGTTGTTTCCCCTTGAAGTGAAGTCTTTCTATCTTTCTATCTGTTTCTACTTCGACCTTTTATTTGGATTAGGAGCAGAGAAAGATTGCTCTCATAATATGACCTGCAGATACTTTAATGCTCGTCCTAGTTTATTCTTTACAATAATCATTCATTGCGAGTTGTACTGAGATCGCTGGCGTTCTTGTTGGTGAAAGCAAGTATCTTCTTCTTCTTAAGGAGTATGTCCCTGTTGGATCATTGGAAGGGAAGTATTGTAAGGATAGGCCTAACTGTTCTTCTTTGAATCGCTTTGTGACAGCATCATAGCTTGGTGGCTTTAATCTTTAAACCTTCCTGTCCTGCAATATGTAATATATCTCACCATAATGAGCCCCAAAAAAAAAAAGAATGCTACTTTAATTCTTTTCAAAATTTCAATATGAAACTGATAGGTCTTATTCCATATAAGAAGAATAAATTTGAGCTCCTATTTGTGCCATGACTGTATATTAACCATGGCTCTGAAAGTAAGATGTAATATCTATCTCCTACATTAAACTTGATGTGAAAATGACGAAATAGTTTGAGGGGATTTGTTTCTTGATCACTCTCAAGGGTTCAAACTCTAGCTTGAGATTTTTTTTTTTTTTTTTTGGTTTCCTTACATTTTGCAACATGGCACATTTCAATGTTTTTATTCTATAATTTCTGTCTGAAATATGGTTATGATATAGCAGACAGAAACCAGGGAACCAAATATCTCATCATTTCTCATAATTCTAATCCTCCTCAGAAGATACGTGATGTTGAAAGCATCCAGATAGATCAATCTATACTTGATAGAAAAAAATTACAAAGGTGTTTGCTACAGGTGTCTTTAGTGGGTTTGTTGGCAAGTAACAACTGGATCATACGAGTGTTTGGATATATGCTAGAGTTCTGCTACACAGGGCATACTAGTGAAGCATTTACTTAGACTTGCCTTGTTGTCACATCAGTTAGGTCGTTGCTTGATGGGTATGCCATGACTTAAATGGGCATGCAAACCTCCAAATTGTAGGATACAAACAATGTAAATGAATAGATTTGATCTAAACATTGCACAAAAAGGTTCTTAGAAAGTGAAATATAAACATAACCCAAGTAACTGACATCTACAAATGAAAGTCTGCCCCATCAAGTTATGTCTGTTGACTAGGATTATTGCAGCTCTTAGATGACGGGTAAGTCATTTCTTACCCATTCCAAGAAAAACTTGATCCTTTTAAAAACTAAAAACTTCCCAGCAATTGTTCATTTTAATGATGTTCTGGGTTCAGAAATGAAATTTTTGTAATAGCATACCTCCTTGGTAAAATATTTAAGATGGGGATTTATTTGCAAGCTATAGATACTGGCTAATATTGTTGCATGCAAAATGCTAGGTTGATATTTTCTATGAAATAGATGCCCATCAATCTAATTTGTTTCCTAATCCTTATTGAATGTTTGTCCTTTTCATGCAGATGGTAATTTTTTTTGCTTCAGCTAAATGTTTGACTTTTTTTTTTTTCTGAGTCTTAGATTCAAGTGATGATGAAATTGACTACTCCATTAAACCGGAATTCTATGATCCAAATCTTGATGATAAAGATGAATTATGGGTTCATAAGCAAAGAAAAGGTCGAGCTCTGATGTGGTGCTTAGCTGCCCTGCATGCTTCACCACCCTTTGCTTGGATTGTCAACGGTATGTATCAGTGTGTTGTAAAATTGAAGTTCACTTAGTGTTCTTTCAATTTATAGCTTTTAGAAGCACATTCATCTCCTAGTTAAAAGCTTTGTATGATATGCTTGCGAGATTGACCCTATCTCATGTGAATTATATGACCAATTTAGGGCATGCTTAAATTTGATAGCTATTGCAGAAGGGAACTCCCGTTTTCACTCCTTCCCCTCATTTATTTTGTTCCTACATCTTTTACTTGAATCCTTATATTTTATTGAACCAACCAAGTAATCATGTTTTGAATCCCATATGAAGCCTGTTTAACTCCAATTTTGATTAAACTTTCTTGACTTTGACATTGGCGCCTTCAATCAAATATGCCCTGTCCAAAATTATCTTCTATGCAGTAATATCCATCATCTTAAATGGTTTTGAAAGTTTAATATTATGTAAACGACTTCTATGCTGAAGTATATTAATGTGCTTGTTCCTGTTGTAATTGTCATTAAGCTCTGCTTGGCTATGTGCAATCTATCATTTTCACAAAACAATTCATGATTACTACCATTTTAGTTGTCCTACATCATTTATATGCATCGTACTATCATAACAAGTAATATTTTTGATGACTATGCCAAGTCACCTTGCTTAAAGTCGGGGAGAGCATCTTATGGAAGTCTTGTTAGCTCAAGCATACTATTGACCCATGAAACACAAAGTTACTTAGACATGGTTTGTGAAGCTTTTCCGGTGGGGATTCCTTGTAAAGCTTGCATGACAAGTCAGTCAACATTGGGATCAGATAAAAATCAGGCCACAAAGGATTTTTGAAGCACAATTATTATATTTGCTAGGAGGAAGAAAGCTAGAAAACCAGAGTTTGTCTATATTTATCTATCTTTGATTAAATAGGAGTGGTAAAATTTTGTCAAATCCAACCAACTTTGTAGACCAAGGATCAAAATACCAATGCTAACAGTATTACCGATTTCCTATTGGACCGTTGTGGTCCTGATTTGTCTTATATTGACTCATGGTATATGGTTGTATTAGTGATTCAAGTTTCGACGGGACGGAAGCTTAGATATCTCATTCTAGAGGAATTTCGAGACCAGTCTTGATTGACCCATCTCGTCTTGTCTCAGCAGTATTACATTATAGTGTTAATTTTATATATATCTAATTTATCATAAAAATATAACTTTTAAAATTTAAATATATTTAAAAATAAAATAAAATATTAAAATTTCATAAATATTTTTAAGAAAATAAGCATTCAAGCAAGTACTAGAACATCTGACGGAGTCGGGGATCGAGATGGGATGGGATCGAGATGGGATGTCTAACCAAGTGTATACCTTATTTGGAATTGGATTTGAAGGAAAAAAAGGATTACCCGAACTAAATTTAGTTTGGGGCCCAAGTTTGGAAATTCAAACTGATGCGCAACTGAAATTAGATGAGGACAAGATTGAAACCCAGATCGCTAGTATCCAACACCTGCTGACTTTCCCGATTGAGCTAGCTGGCACTGCATACAACTGAAAACAAATTGTTTGGTAGCAAATTTCCTTAAGCATAAGCATGTGCAAATAGAAGCAATGGATTAAAAATACATATTAGTAATTCATAAGAAATAAGAGATACATGAATTGGATATATAAGTGGATATGAAATCAAGTTTAAATGAAGTGTTTCATATGCAAGCAATATAAGCGTGAAAGATTTAGCAAACAACCAAGTCTACTACAAATCTTTAACCAAAGGTATAGAGAATCATGACTTGGACCTCAGGTTTTTTAATTGCTTTGTAATGTATCTAAATATTAATAGGTGCATACGAATGCATATCTCTATAAACTCCCATATGGTTGAAAAAAAGATGAAAAGACATAGACATTTCCGTTGCTCACTCTTACCTGAAAGAAAAATGTGCTCTTTTTAGTATAACAAATCATATGGTGCAAATATCAATATTGTGTATTTTATGTGTGAGATGCATTCAGACTAGATGAAAATATAGATTAATCAACTCCAAGAAATTCTATACGTCACTCTTTTTAGTATGTTACATCATTGGTGGGTTTTTTTTTTCTCTTTTCACTTTAAAGCATGTCTTATTATATTGCAATTGAATTGGCTATGAGGTTCTACCAGGAATGTTTAGTTTAATGTATAAAAATTCAATATCACTCCGTTGTGCTAATGTCTCCTAGCCTCCACCACCTTTGCTTTGCCATCCAACATTACCCCACTCCCATTCTTCACCATCTCCCATTCCCTTTCCTTTTTTCCTACCTCATTGTCTCCATCATCATCTGATGTCACCATGTCAGTGCCTCCAAAGGTGGTGCAGTGCTATTTGGCTGAGGTGATGAATGAATGACGATCAAGGTGGTCTCGAAAGAAAAGTGCTAGGGGTGACAAGGGATAGTGTCCGGCAATTTGTGATTACATGGGAAAAATAGGCACATGGAAATCGCTAAATCCAATGGCTTTAGCTTTATTAAATCTAAT
Organism: Calamus simplicifolius; assembly: GCA_900491605.1. Classification (NCBI taxonomy): domain Eukaryota; kingdom Viridiplantae; phylum Streptophyta; class Magnoliopsida; order Arecales; family Arecaceae; genus Calamus; species Calamus simplicifolius. The sequence goes on from UESW01004199.1 coordinate 912,284, forward strand.
TAAAATGATTAAGAAGATGGTCTCAGATTTTAGAAAGAGCAAAGTCCATCTCATACGTATATAAATACATAAATACGTATGCATTTATGTATTTTTGTAAGTTTATGGAGTGTAACTATAGTTTTACATTGGTTGTCAACCTGCTACAACCCTCCTCCTTTGTTTATACTTGAGATCGGCTATGTATAAAAACTATACACATAGGCAGAATTATTTGTATGTTTATGTAACTATTTATCATATATAATATTTATGCATGTGTGCCTGTATGCACATGCACATACATATATGCATTTGAGGGAAAGATTGATTGTTTGTTGTCCTTTTTTAAGTCTTGGACATGGAGTCCTCATGATCTCTTTGAACTAATGAAGTAAAGATCATTGTTCTATGCCAGACTACCCTGATGTTTATTTGCAACATCTTGAGCTCCTCTTTTAGGTAATACATTTGTTATGGTCTCTGTTGGAAAAGAAAGATGACAAGGGAAGTGTTACTTTTCATGGTGCCTTTCTTTTGCCTCTTGTAGACAAGGAAGTGTTAATTTTCATGGCACTCTCTTTTACCTCTTGTATTTCTCTCTTTAACAAACAGCACTTGGAACATGGGTTATCTTTTTTCTATGATGTCCATGAAAAATCATGAGTTGATAAGTGGGCTGGGCTCAGGTGTGGCATGGCTCTTGTGCAGTGCAACTTAAGTTGGAGTCTAAGATTTGGGCCTGGGATAACCCTTTCCCTTTCCAGATCTGATTGGATCATGTTTGATTTGATTATTGATGGACCATCAAACCCATCGGTTGTGTATTCTCTCTCCATTTGAGCCTGCAAAAGTTGGGTGTAAGTCCAGTTTCAGGTTATGTTTTTGATTTCCACTTATAGCAAATTTGTGCTATAGGCATTGGTAACTTCATGGATAATGCTAAATACTCCTGCAACACTGTTGCGTTTGGTAGGTAGTAATCTTTCTAGATTACCGGTAATTTAAATGGAGCCCACCAAATAAATGTTTGGTACATGTTTTGAATACCTCATGAGAGGTAATCCAGATTACCTAAGAAAGGGGTGGTTATTCACATTATCGAAGATATGGTAATCTGTAATTTTTTTTGATAAAATTGTCTTTTGCTCTCTACTCGCCTTCTCCTCTACCGATCTCGTTGGAACCTCCATGTCAAAGGTTCTGAGCCATACCCTCTTTCGTTGAGTCAGATCACAGATCTCCGCCGCCCAGCAGCCCCATGGCCGTCTTCAGACGCCGCTGAACTTCTTCCGATCGGTGGCCTCTGGCATCCTCATCAGCCGCTTCGAATATCATTTATAAATACAAATTTTTTTAAGCATTATCATTTATAAATATAATTTTTTTAAAAATCAAATATATAATAATATATAAATTTTTAATAAATTTAATTTAGGAGTATTTTAAAAATTTGATATATGATTGGTAATCTGTTTGTTATACCAAACACAGTAATCAATAACCTGTGTATACCAAACGCAGTAATCAACATTACTGGTAATCTATCAAGTGGTAATCTATCTTGTAGACAATCCACATTACCATTCAGGATTTTTCCTGGCGATGCACCAAACGCAAAGGGTTATTGGAATTCAACCTGATAAAGGATAACAGTAGTCATTAAACAACATGTGTGTTGATGGTTAAAACATAAACAAGCTACATAATGAAATTATAGTTATGATAATTGCTTAGCAAATATAATATTTACCAAAACCAATTCAAATCATAAATCAATTACCCAAGAACCAACCAACCAACCTTTACTTACATAATGTATTGACTAAATTTAAAATATCTGAGAATAAAAAGAAATAGTATCTAAAGATTTTCAGCATTAATGGAATTAAATTAGATGTGTGGATGCTCTTATAAAAACACTGTTGATTGCTATTTTGCAACAGATACATATCATGCTCCTTTGAAATTTTAGCTTCCTCTTTTAGTATATATTCAGTATAAACACTGCATAAGCAAAATTAGAGTCCTAGACTATGTTTCACTCTTCAGAGTAGTGAAGATTGTTACTGTAGGTAAAAACATAATCACCTATTAGGAAATTTGAGGATCCAAATTGAAATAGTCCTGCTTCAAGAGTCCATATGGCTGACCATCATCGATGAGTTTTATTTGCATATTTATTTCTTTTTCTTTATATTAGTAAGTACCAATTGTTGAAGCTTTTAGACTGGTGATGGATGTGCGCATTTATTGGCTAATGGGTTCTGAGTGGAAATAACATTATCTTATATTATGGTATAAATAAAATAACATGCAAAAACTGTAAAGTTATTTTAAAAGAAATTTAACTTCACAACATAGGATAATGGTAGCAGACATATGGATAAAAATGAAATATAGAGTAAAACGTAAAACTATTAATCCAAAAATTAAATGATGAAATTTGAAAGGAGAAAAACTAGAATTATTTAAAGAAAAGTTAGTAAGAGAAATGGCTGAATATAAATAGTAATCCCAATTTAATATGGAAAAAAGCAATTAAATGCATAAAAAACAAAGCAAAATTTTTTTTGAAGAATCAAAAGGAGTAGGACTAGTAGGAAAAAAAATTTGTGGTGGAACGAGGAAGTTCAAGTTGCCATCAAGCTTAAAAGGATAAACTATAAAATTTGGCAAGAGGCTAGAGATGAAGAAAGTCTTAAAAAGTATAAGGATGCAGAGAAAAAAGCTAAAAAAGCGGTAAGTAATGTCAAACTTAAAGCCTATGATGATTTATATAATAGACTATATACGAAAGAGGTGAAAAGACTATATATAAATTAGCAAAACTAAGAGAAAAGAAAACAAAAGATCTTGACTATATTAAATGTATTAAGGATAAAGATGAAAAAGTCTTAGTAAAAGAAGAGATAAAAGAACTATGAAAAAATTATTTTAAAAAATTATTAAACAAAAATAATTTAGTAAATTTAAGGGTGAAAGGATGTGATAACCCAGGAGTAACAAATAAGTATAAATTTTTTCGTAGATTTAGCATGCTTAAGGTTAAAAAGGCTTTAAGTAAAATGAAAAGTGCAAAAGTATTAGGACCATATGCGATCCCTATTGAGGTTTGAAAGGCTTATGAGAAATTGGAGTCATGTGATTAACCAATTTATTTAACAGGTTTGTAGCAACTAAAAGAATATCGGATGATTGAAAAAAGCATATTAATACTCATACAAAAATAAAGGAGTATTTAAAACTATGCAAATTATAAAGGGATTAAGCTAATGAGTCATACAATGAAATTATGGGAGAGAGTAATAAAAATCGAATAAGAGCTGAAACTTTGGTGTTAAATAATCAATTTGGATTTATGCCTGGAAGATCGACCATGAAAGCTATTTATTTATTAAGAAGATTAATGAAGAGGTATAGGGAAAAGAAAAAAAAGACCTTCATATGATCTTTATTGATTTAGAGAAAGCATATGATAGAGTACTTATAGAAATAATATGGTGGATTTTAGAGAAAAAAAGTGTTACCAAAAGGTACATAGAATTGATAAAATATATGTATGATAGAGCAATAATTATTGTTAAAATAATAATAGGAGAAACTAGTGAGTTTTAATTACTGTAGGTTTACATCAAGGATCTGCCTTAAGTCGTATCATTTCGTATAACTTATGAATGAATTAACCAAACATATTCAAAATGATATCCCATAGTGTATGTTATTTGCATATGATATAGTGTTGATTGATGAAACTAAATCTGAAGTAAATGCTAAGCTAGAGATTTGGAGAGGCTTTAGAATCTAAAGGTTTTAAGATTAGTAGAACTAAAACTGAATACATGAAACGTAATTTTAGTGGGAGTAGAAATATAAATGAAGAAACAGTGAAGATTGCAAGCTAAGAGATATCAAGGAGTGAAAAATTTAGGTATTTGGGATTAATTATCCAGTAAGAAGGTGAAATAGGTGAAGATGTGAATCATAAAGTTAAAGCAGGATGGATTAAGTGGAGGAGTGCTTCGGGAGTATTGTATGATCACGCATCCCATTAAAATTGAAAGCAAAAATTCTATAAAACTGCTATAAGGCCAGCTATGCTATATGGAACAGAGTGTTGGGCAATATTGAAACATGTGAATAAATTAAGTGTAATAGAAATGCGTATATTAAGATGGATATGCAGTAAAACTTTAAAAAATAGAATTAGAAATAAACATGTAAGAGAAATGATAGGAGTAGCCTCAATTGAAGATAAAATAAGAGAAAATCGATTACGGTGGTTTGGACATATACAACGTAGACCTTTAGATGCTTCAGTTAGAAAGAGTGATCTTTTAACAATCCATGGTAAGGATAGAGGTAGAGATAAACCTAAACTAATATGAATAGAAATAATTAAAAAAGATATAACTATTTGTAATTTGAATGTCGACTTGATCCTGAATAGAGCAGAGTGGAGGAAGTAGATTCATGTAGCCGACCCCATGTAGTTGGAAAAGGCTTAGATGAGTTGAGTTGAGTTGAGTTTACATTATGGTTGTAACTCGTGGCCTCTCTGGCTGCTGACATGCAAAATTTGTTGTAATGCCCCATGGAGTAGATCTTATAGAAACTTTTTGCAGGGTCCATTATCTGCTTTGATGCAAAGGACAAAAACTTAAAGCTCGATGCATGAAATGATTGATGTTTATAATTGTAGAATTTCTGTGATTTATATGACAACTAAACAGTGAGGATTTTTCTGCTGCAACAAATTTGCAATTGAGAGACTAGATAGTATCTTGGAAGTTCACAGATAGTACCCTGATGATATATCAAATTTAGATGGTGCTCTCTCGGAATGGTACCAAGTATGGAGTAATTTACAACGATGATGGTGGTTTTATTTCATTTGTCTTCTAGGCCTACCGGTATGGATTAACAGCAAGCTTGTCTACACATACATCCTGGGTCTCGATGCATAGGTTCACCATATTATTATGGCCTTAGAATTTGCTCAAGTTGTAAAGGCCTTAACATTGTAAAAGTAATTTTATTCAAGTAAAAATGTTAGCTTTTTCTCAAAAGGTTCATATCTAGATTGTTTTTATGATTTGGAGGCTAATATAACATTCTCCAATAAAACTTAATAATTCAATTGTTTTTGTTCTGGAGAATAACTGAACTGATAGTTGTAATAATCATGTTGTTATAGTTATCAACTAGTTCAGCTCCTAACTACACTGATCATGACATCACAGGCATGAGAAGTATGTGACTCAGTACAGGGCCATGTTCGTTCTCAACTGCAAGGTCAAAACCGATCAGATACTGCGGCAGGGGAAACAGAAGTCAAGGAAGGCCAAAGGACAACAAGTATTCTGACAAGTCCCCGGAAAATCTTGGAAATGATGCGGTATTCTGGCCTGTCTGCTGCTCTGTTTGCTCAACCGAGGTTGGAGTCTTCGACAAGGATGAGGTTTACCATTTCTTTGATGTCATTCCAAGCAACTCCTGAGCTTTTGTTCGACTGGCGCTGCTGGATTTATGTCTTAGGTATTTGTTTTTATGTAGCATAATCAATCACCTGGGCCCTGCCTGCATCATGATGTTTCATTTCTGATGAACCTTGAAGTTACCATGAAACATTGTGTAGCTCCTGAACATGTAATGTCATACATATTAAGCCTGTGTAGGGTTATAGATTTATAATGCTCCAATCAGATGGATCATGGCAAATTGTTCCTACCATATATTCACTGCCATTTTTGTTATTTCAGTTCCCATTTCTGTGAGATGATCTTAGCTCTATATATTTGTATGGTAGACTGGGAGTAATTTTTCCCATGTTTTACGATATCTGCATTTTGGGTCATTTCGGTTGCACTTTAATCAGTGCCTCGTTAGCACAGTAATGCAGTTTCCTTTATTTCTTTGAATGCATCACAAAAGAACGCCGTCATAAACCACGCATTCAAAGCAAAGGGGAAATGAGACATTTTTAGATAGCATATTGCCATCATGAGGCAAGAGGAAAACAAAGCTGCTGTCATCAATTTAGAAAATAATAATAATAAACAAAGCTGCCTTTTACTTTTTTTTTTAAAAAAAAAGGAAAAACGGAACATGATAGAGGTGTGCATTTAATTTAGTCATGATTTTGATGAAACTATTACTTCAGAATCTGTGTCAGTGTAAACGCCAGGCCAAGCAATGCACTGCATGGGTTTCACCTGCAGCTTGTGCGCATCCATCTGAAATTTGAACACGAAATGTCATGGATGCCATACTGTTATTAGAAACCCTCATCCTCTGTAAAAGTTCATGCATTAGTTCCACTCATACGTTATAGCATCATGTTTGAATTGGAAGAGCAACCATATACATCACACGCCTGACACCCTATTTCACGCACTCTGACAGTAAGTATTGACGTTCAATCCTGGTCCCTGAACGAAAGAATCAGTCTTAGCTGGATCCAAGTAGAGCACGTATCTCAGATGCTCAATCTAGTTTCTCACACAACAAAAATACAATGTAAGAGGACCTAAGTTTTCCTTCAAAAAAGAAATTCTTGATGCTCAAGCCAGTTCGAGCAATGAAAAGAAGCCTAGAGTCCTCTACATGAGCACTCAAGACTTTAAACTGAAAATCATTTGCTTATGGAGCACTGGATTATTTTTATAGACGTCTGAAGGAAGTAGGATTTGAGCCAGATTCTCTTCTTACATGGCTCTAACAGGCTTGATCTCTGGATAAGGCAGACTAGTCTGCATGTCAAATAAGATAGGGATCCCAAATAGATTGGCGCTTTTATTAGGATGTTAAGATTGGCCATTTAGATTGGTACGTCTATCATATCAGATCCAACTACAACTATCTATCTCACATGGTAGCCATTACCCAATGGCTTAATTTTGTTTTGGCCACATAAACATGCCAAGTCAGCTTAGTTCACATTAGTTATCCCCTATTTTCAAGAGTTGAGCTTAAGCTTATATTTAAGTTATGAAAGTAACTTCTTGTTGTCATAGGCAATTTGTACTGACTTTCATTTTTTGATAGGCTTTATAGGATAATATGTTTGCCAAGCTTCCATTATCTCTCAATATTCTTTTCACTTGTTGTTGGCTACTATCATAGAGATAACCAATGCCTCATCATAGGAAAACTAGATTCTTTGAAGGTCTTCTCTTAAAATAGTGATAGTTAGTTCCTTATCTTTAATCTCTTCATAGAACATTATTTGGCATGAACCTATCAAGCATAAGCCTTCCTGGCCAAAAAGGTTGCTTGACCTACTGCTAGCCACCATGGTTTTATTAATGACCCCTACAATATGTCCTTCTCTCAAGTTGAGACTCTTGTCTAGAGTCCTAGTCTGCTAAGGGATAGTCCCAAACGTGCTGCCTTATATAGCCCTTTCTATTGAGGTCTTCAATCGCATCCTTCAGATATTTGTACTCTTTGATATCATGGTTGTAATCTCAATGAAACCAATAATACTTATTTGATCCCGCTTGACCGGCTTATCCTTATCTTACCAAACAACCGAATATAGCTCTCTTAGCCGATTTGTATCAATATTTGGCTATACAGAGTATTAAGTGGTGTGTGTCTTTTAAACATTTAAGTAGGAGTCTTTGGTCGGCAAGGTGCTTTCTATCCTTGAGGCTTTTTTTTGAGATTCCTTAGATTTTTGTTTCTTTCTCTACATTGCTTCTTCCCCAACTTTCCCTCATCTTCCTTACGAGCTATAAGGGTTCTTCAGCATTAATGTTTTTCTTAGCTTGGCTAAGCAATTCATTAAGATTCTTAGAAGGTTTTTTTTTTGCTAGTAAGAAATTGGTTTTTGGAATTCCTCAAGCCACCTATCAAAGCTGTGAAGCCTATCAAGGTATCCAAATCCCAAACTTCTAGTACCTTTGTATTGAGGCACTAAAGGTAATCTCTCAACAATTTAGCCTTCCTCTACTTGATGGTCATCAAAGTCATAGAGGTCTTATGGTACTTTCAGCTACTTATAAAGTGATGATAAATATTTGGCTAAATTGTTTGAAGGAACTAATGGAAGCCAACCTGAGGCTGAAGTATCATTGAGCTGCCTTTTTTAAGGTTGCAAAGGCTCGATATATAATGGTATCAAGTGTCCATGCAATAACATTAGGGCCTTAAAGCTTCCCAAATGCTCAACAGGATTGATCATGTCATTGTATGGCTTTAGTTGAGCCTAAGGCATCTTAAATTTAGGGGATAATGTCTCGACCATCACTTTCTTGATGAACAGAAGTTTAGTAGGACGGTGAAGGTTATCTAGCAAACTTACCCTTCAAGTGCGAACATACTGCATTACCGATCCAATCTTTTAATTTATTTCCTTGAATCGACGATCTATCAATCTTTAGGTTGCTTTAGATGTGTCTGATCTAATGCATTCATCTAAGCTAGATAGATGATTCTAAGGCTCCTTTTCTCGGATAGGTAGCTTTAATTTTGTAATGTTGAGGGCGATCATTGGGCTCCCTCTGTGTTCGATCAAGGCTAATAACTCAGTGTACCCTTTGGTTAGCTCCAGACTAACCTTTGGAATTAGACCCTTAAGAGATCAGGTTCTAGATCATATTCATCAGTACTTTCACTCACTGGGATAAAGTGTTGAATTGTTCTTGAGCAATGGGCGATGCCAAAGTAGGCGATGATGCTAAGATTGAGAGTAGAGCTGGAACAAGATTAGTTAGGTCTTCAATCGAGTCATAGGAGCTGTCTAAGGCTTGACTTATGCCCACCTGAAGATTACTCATCACTTGGTCATGTCATTTTAGCAACATGTCTGAACTTCTGCTATTTTCCAAAGGTAGTGCCAATCTATTTACATCCAAAGTTAGTCCTCAAATGTCAACCAAGGAGTTAACCTTAACTCCATTCAAGCAGAGCACGTCTCTTAGCTAACCAATCCAATTTCCTATAGGAGAAGACAGCATAAGAGGGCCCAAAGTTTTTCTTGGAGAAAACCTTCCTATGCTTGAGTTAACTTGAGCATTGAGAAAAAGCCTAAAATCCTCTAGATGAGCACCCTAGGTTTCAAAGTTAAGGTTGAGAATCATTTACCTTTGCTTTAATAGACATTCAGAGGAAGTAAGATTTGAGTTGGATTCTCTTCTTAGATGGCTCTAGTAGACTTGGTTCCTAAATAAGGTGGTAACTAGAGTCCTTTCCAAATAGGAAAAGGATCCTGAATAGGTCAACGCCTTAATCGGGATGTTAGGATAGATAATTCAAATTGGTAGGTTGGCCATGTCATGTCTAGCCACAACTATCTATCTTACATGGCAACCTAGTTAACCCAATGGCTCAATTTTAGCCATGTCAACATATCAAGTTAGGTCGCCCACATCAATATGGTTCTATGCAGTTGAATTAGGATATAAAGCTAACAACATATACACACTACATATTCTAAAATATGTGGAACATATATGGTTATCTTTATTTCGAATTTCGGCTATATAAAGAGAGAACTTTCAAGCTCTAAATCAACATCAGTCATTAATGTTGTTCAAGTGAGAAAAAAGTGTTTGCCTCTCATAAAATCCATTTTTGGTTAGAGTTCATGCTGTCATTGTTTGATGCCACATTATTTTCATCTATGTAGATCTTAGATACTTATCTAGAATTTAAAAAGTCTAATTAATCTCTTTTGACTAATCTTTTGGTGTGAGGTCCTCAGTTGTTACACTGATGCCTTCACAAATTTAAATTGTTATGATAAAGGTTTGGCAGAGTAAAAAGCGCTTCAACAGGCTCCCACTTATATGAGCATTGCATGTGCTGAATACTAGTAACATGATTTCTAAGGTTTGGAAACTTTGCTTGTTATATATATATAGCTATAATGCTGCTAATAACTAATGCTCAAAATTGCTATTAGAATGCATGCGCTAGGTTAAACAAGTTTGTAATACATTGTTTCTAGTGCTGACAGTTAATATATAAAACTAGTATGAATGGTGTTTCAAGACTGTTATGAACCATTTTAATTTGTTCCATTACGATACTGTGAGTACAGTGCTAATAATGCCCGAATCCACTCGAAAAGAGTTCTCGATTTTTGGCCACTTCTGCTCTTTGATAACTTAATCAAAGTTATTAGCAACTTCAGCCGTCCAAATCCAACAAGAAAACGTTACAAGGAGCCTGATATATTTTAATAGGACCATCTAGGTATCTCACCATAGCAGGACAAAATAATGCATCATAGTTAAACCAATCCAGATTCAATAAGGTGTGGTTGGCGTGCAATTGAAATCTTGGAATAGAAAATTAGTCCATGTTGCTAAAAGAAACCTGATCCGTACGGTGTGAACTATAAAATATTCAGAACATCTCTCTCGTGTGTGAATGCATTGCCCTTGTGTTTCCATGAAATAATTAGAACTGAAAAGGAATTCTAGCACACTTATTGTACAAAAAATTGCATGTTAAGAACTATATATATATATATATGTTTTTATGGGTCTTCAATCATTGGAATAATGAATAATGTGTCATGATGCTTTACATGGTACACCCTTCTTCGCTCTCATCTCCTCATTTTGGCTTTGCCTCCTAATTTTGTATTTCTTGTCTACTTGTCATGAGACAAGTTGATCATTTTGGAAGAATAAGACATTTCTTTGTTTTTAGACAAGTTGATCCCATATATTATGTCATGAGAAATAGTAACCTGTGAGCGATTGAGCTGGGAAAAATATTAAATTTTTTGGTCATGAAAAAATTATTTCTCTCTTGGGAATTGATGGTAACAGACCAACAACTACGTTTCTTCATGATGAAGTTCATGAATCTGGATCATATAAAGTTGATTCTGTGGGGATAATATCCTTTTAATCTATGTTTTGCTGGGAATAAAAAATTATATATTAAGTGCACATTTTGGTCGAGACTTATCCCGGTGCATGGTTTTGTAGCCTCATCACTAGACCTCTTTATTACATGATCGTATAATTAGAGGATACCAAATACAACCATTTATAGAGTATAAAATTTGTATAACATGGCATCTATTAGTTTGTGCTGGCAGTTGATTAGAAAGCAAATTCAGATTGGAATGAAAAATTAAATAAAATAAAATATTTAAATAAAAAACTCAGCTCAACCATGATTAATTTATAATCAAATTGAAAAACTAAACTCACACTTCTGAAATTTACTAAAGCTGGTTGTTTTGGTTTTTCTTTTATGCTAAATGTATATACACAATATAAATGACTTCTAAAAAGAAAATTCCTTAGCTTGGCCAAATTAATGCATATACATACACATAAATATATGTATATAGGGAGAGAATCAATTGGCACTTTGGGAGGCCTAGCCCTTTAAAATTAGCTTACTTTAGATTAAGATATAATTTAACTAGGTTTAAAAAATAAAAATTATATATTTAAATTTTTGATTAAATTTATATTTATGATGATCAGTATTAAGTTAGCTTTTTAACACATCAAGAATTACTTCAATCGAAGATCAATTAAGGAAGCCAAGAGAAATTTAATAAATATCTATCAGTGGTGATAAACTTTAGATAAATTATGAAAATGGCATTGATGGGACAAGAACGATTTTTGGTCTATTTATTCAATTTTTTTATATTTTAAAATTATTTTGGATAAGTTAAAAGATAATTTTAAATTAAAATCTATTTTTAAATATTTGATAGATATTTTTCTTTTAGGTTTTCTTAAGAAAATCAAAACTCTAGAAAAACTGGAAAGTTTATTAGTTGTGAGAGATTAAAATTCTATAAGAAGTGGAAACCTCTGGTCTTTAGGAAATCTCTCTATAAATAGGGTTCAATGAAGATCTTTTAATATTAAATCAATAGTTCAGAAGGATGAAGAAGATAAAGGTTAAAGGATCAAGAAAATTGATGGAGCTCAAAAGGATGAAGAAGATAAAGATTAAAGGATAAAAAAATTGATAAACTCTTGAGCATCAAAAATTGATGATTAGTTTCTAGTAATTTTATTTAAAGAGATAAGTAGTGATTGATCACTTTTAAATTTATCATATTTTTAAATAAAAAAATATTTATCACTTTATGATGTTGAATTTATGAATATTGCATGCCTGCATATTGACTATAATTGCTATGATTATACTTGTTGTTCAGATATAGCAACCCAAGAGGGAGGATGAATTGGGTTTCTTAAAAAATTATTTAGTAAATATGTACACTTAACAGAAATCAAAATTTAATTACAAGTGATGTGAGGTGAAGTGAAGAGATAATAGAAACAATCAAATAATCACAAGCACAAGAAAGTTTATAGTGGTTCGGTGTCAAATCCAACACCTACATCCACTACCCAAGAATTCTTTGAGAATTTTTACTATCACCCTAACCAACCTGGCTAGCAACTTGTTTCCAGCATAAGGAAGCCTTACACAACCTAGCCTTCTGGGCTAGCCTTTTGTTTTTCAAGCACGAGGGGGTCTTCCACAACCTAGCCTTCCGGGCTAGCCTCTTGTTTCCCGGCACAAGAGGGCCTTTCAATTAAACATAAGAATAGCAAGGTTTATTACAAGAAGCTCCTAAAATGAGCAAATAAAATAATGAAATATCACTTTACAAATTTTGAAGATTTTGGCTTCTTCCTTGGAATGAGCTTTGAGGAATGAATAAAACCTTCTTGTGGTTGTTGAAGCTTTGGATGATGCCTTCAATAAATTTGAACTTTTCTTGAAAGCTTCTTAAATGCATCGTATCTTCTTTGAATGCTCTCAACCACTTGAATAAATACATCAATAACTCTATAATGATTCTCAAATGAAAGCTCAACAACTCTCCTTCCCTTTACAATAACTTCTCACCAAGATTTTCAACAAGGTTTTCACTCTATTTTTTACATAATTTCTCCTCTATTTTTACTTTCTAAATCCACTACAAAATACTGTTAGAGGTGGTATATAAATATCCATTTCAAAAAATATAGCCATTGAAGAACCGTTGAAAAAATGGGATGAAAAATAGGAAGCAAACGAAAAAATACAAATAGCCATTGAACTATTTTCCCAAGCTCTAGCTGACTGACCAGTTCATTGGAACAAAGAGAGCTTCTATTTTTCTCAGGTGAATGCAGAAACTCTGATCCAGTCGACTGGATCAAGGTTCAGTCGGCTGGGAAAGAAAGTGTTGACCTCATATTGATTTTGATGAGTATAAAATAATTAAGTATGATACTAATGATCTTATGGTTGAGTTAAATAAATTTCAGATGTATCATCAAGAAGATGATATTATTTAAATCAAGGTAAACTACAAATCAAATGAAAGGTAACACAGATAAAGTAACATTATTGTGAATGTATTTACATGTTAAAATAATTTCAAAAAGGAATTTGTGATGTAAAATAAATTTCTCAATGGACTTAGATTTCATGATTACTGAATGGTTTTCACATGTCTTGTGTGCACTTATTGTTTGGACATTTCACTTGTCAAAATGACTTTCAAATTTAATTATATTTGCATTGTCTTGAACTGAAATTAATTACTTTACAAGTTATTTATACAAACTCCATAACCAAATCTTTATTCTATAAATTTTTATTTAGCTTCTACATATCATGAATATTTTTTTGGAGTTGAATGAGTGCCAAAACTATTTTTAAGTATTAATTGGAAGACCAATTTTTAGTGTTTTTTATGACACCTTTTGTTGGTTGACCGGATCTATATGCTAGGTGCCTAATTTTGTTTGTGCTTTTTATTGAGCGACTGGTTCTTGTGGCTGGGCGTCTAATTTCTGCTTGCTCTTAGGCGCGTCTCAGATTTTGGCTTTAAATCTGGTTTTGGTCAGCCAATTGGACGATCAATATGTTCTAAAATTTTGCAATGGCTATTTTTCTAACATTTCATTATATTTTGTTTTCATTTCTTCTATCTCACAATAGTCTGCAATGACTAGATTTTGTTTGTTGTGTGTATATATCTCTTTTGTATAGTAATTCAGTAGTAAACAAAGGAGAGAAAAATAGTGAGAAAAAGAGCAAGAAAAAGATTTTTATTTGTGGAAGAAAGAGTTGGGGAGCTACATTCCTAGAAGCCACTTGAAGAGCATTCATTATTCCATCTTTGGCATGGCATGAAAGTTTCAACCACTCTTGAAGAGCATTCAAGCTTCATCAAAGGCTTCACTATTGCTCTGGCGTGCTTAAAGGAAGAAGCCCTCTTGTGGAGTATTCTTCAAAAGTTGTAAAGTATATTTTTGAATATCTGCTTATTTTTAGGAACTTATTATATAAACTTGATATTCTTGTGCCTTGGTCTTATGTTTCACGATTGTAAAACTTGTAAGGATAAAGGTCTACCCGTGTATGATTGAAAAGGCCTCCTTGTGCTCTTAAACAAAAAGACTAGCCTGGAAGGCTAGTGTGTAAGGTTTTCTTGTACCCGTAAATAAGAAGACTAGCCCAGAAGGCTAGTGTGTAAGGCTTGCTTGTGCCCGTAAACAAGTTTTGTTAGCTGGATCAGCTAGTGGTGTTAGTGAAATTCTCAAGGGATTCTTGGGAAGTGGATGTAGGTGCTAGGTTTGGCATCGAACCACTATAAATCTTTTGTATTTGGTTGTGCTATTTGTTATGTTGCTTGCATATTATCTATACCGCACTACATTTAATTTATTTGTAAAAAATATTTAACTGCACATACTTGCTAATCTATTAATTTTTCAAAGAATCCAATTCACCCTTCCTCTTGGGTTGCTATATCTAGGCAATAATTGGTATCAGAGCAGGTGCTCTTGATTTTTAGCTGTAAAAAGCTTGGAGCCAAAGATCGTTAGCAATCCAAATGAATTTCATTTTGAGTGAGGGGCAATCTACTAATAGACCACTACTTTTTAATGGCACAAATTACACATAGCAGAAAGCAAGAATGAAAAATTTTATTCAAACATTTGACTATGATTTATAGAGCATCATAGTCAATGGACCTTACACACCCACTATTAAATCTAATGATATTATTCCCAAACCAAAAATGGAATGTGATGTGCATGATAAGAAAATGGCTTAGCTCAATGCTAAAGCCATGAATGTTTTATATTGCTATTTAGATGCAAATGAATTTAATCATATTTTTACATGCATATCTGCTAAAGAAATTTGGGATAGACTTAAAGTTACCCATGAGGGTACCAATCAAGTCAGAGAATCAAAAATAAATATGCTTGTGCATAAATATGAATTTTTAAAATGAAATCTTATAAAAGTATTTCTGATATGTTCACAAGATTCACTAATATTATTAATGGGCTTAAAAGCCTTGATAAATCTTACACTAATGTTGATCTTGTGAGAAAGGTATTAAGATCATTGACTAGGTCTTGAAAAGCTAAAGTCCTTGCCATCCAAGAAGCCAAGGACCTAAATATCATCTCTCTTGAACATTGGTGGGATCGCTAATGCCTCATGAGCTACAACAAAGACAGCATCTTGATGAAGAAGAGTTCAAAAACAAAAGATTTATGGCATTAAAGAGTGCAGCCCAAAAGGATGAGAATGAGGGCTCCTTAAGTAAAAGTGATGAGGATAATGATCTAGCTCTCATTACAAAAAAAAAATTAAGAAATTCATGAGAAAGAAATTTGAAAAAAAAAAAGAGGCTATTAATGAAAGAAGAGCCAAGCTATGAAAAAAATATGAACTAATCTATTATGAATGCAATAAACCGAAATACTACAAGTCAGATTATCCATATCTAAAGAAAGGCTCAAAAAATTCAAAAAGAAGGCTATGGTAGCTACTTAGAGCGATAGTGACACATCAAGCTCCAAAAAGAAGAAAAGAATAAAAAAGAAAATCTTTACTTCATGGCGGATAACAGCAAGGTAAGCTCTAACTTTCTTGATGATGATTTTAATTTTGAAGAATTGCATGGTGCTTTCTATGAATTGATAGATGACTTTGCTAAACTTAGTTCCAAAAATAAAGATTTAAATATTCAAATTTAAAATATTACTTTAGAAAAGAATAAATGTGTTGAAGAAAATGAGATTTTAGAAAAGAAAATAAAGATTTAAAAATAAAGTAGATAGATTGAAACCTATTATAGATAAATTTACTTTAAGCTAAAATAAATTAGAAATGATTCTTAATAGTCTAAGAGCTATTTACAACAAAGTTTGTCTTGGATATGATCCTTTAAAAAGATAAAACTTTTAAAAAATATTTTGTTTCTCAAAACGATTTTCCTAATATTACATGCTTTAAATATGGTTTGAAAGGTCATAAATCATATGCATGCAATAATATTAAAAAGATATGGATTTCAAAAGGAACCATTTTGACTAAACTCAAACGATGCAAAAAGCTTGGATACCTAGGAGCAAGACTTGACATTGTGGATGCAGGTATGTCTTGTAATCCATGGAGCTAAAAGAAAATGGTACCTAAATAGTGGGTGCTCAAGACACATGTCGGATGATGAATCTTAATTCATCACTTTGGATGCAAATGATGGAGGAGTAGTTACCTTTGAAGATAATGGCCAAGGTAAAATTGGTGGCATTGAAATGGTACCACTCCCTTTACTTCTATTGACAATATCTTGCTTATAAATGAATTGAATTATAACTCTTAGTATTAACTTACTTTAGTGATAAAGGCTTTAAAATTATTTTTTGAATCATCTCTTTTGCATTATTACTAATTCTGCTGATAATTGCATGAAATTTATTGATCATAGGTTTAGAAAAATTTATAGTGTTGATTTGAATGACCATAGTTTTGATTGTCTAGTTGCCATAAATGCTAAAATTAATGAATCTAGTTATGCATCATAGACTTGCTCATGTCAGCATGGATTTGCTTTCTAAATTATTCAAAAGAATTTGGTTAAAGGTTTGCCAAAATTGAATTTTGAAAAAGATTAGATTTGTGATGCATGCAAATTTTAAAAATAAAATAGAATTTCTTTCAAGTCTAAAAATATGATTTCAACTTTTAGACTGTAGAACTTTTGCATATAAATTTATGATTATTGATAATTTTTATAATTTACATGGGTTTTATTCGGCATTTCAAAATTCTTTAGAAGCATTAAATGAAAAAGATTTTTCTATTTTATCTATTCGTAGTGATCATAGAAAGAAATTTAAAAATTGATACTTTGAAATTTTGTAATGAATTATAGTAAAAAGAAAAGATAGGACCTTAGATTCATGTTATATTTGATGAAGCTAATGATCTTTCATCAAGAAAGAGAAAGGTTTTAAATGATGTAGATAAAATTGAAGATCAAATCAATGAGCTCACCTTGAAAGAGAAAGAGAACTCAACGTTACAAGCAATACATAAAAAATAAATTCATATGATGAACCTCAAGGTAATGCTGAATTTGAAAGAGAATGGAAGTATGTCTATAATCACCCTAAAGAGTTAATTTTAAGTGATCCATCTTATGATATTAGGGCTAGATCATCATTTAGAGATACATGTAATAATTTAGCTTTTGTTCCTTATATAAAACCTAAATGCCATACATGATAATGGACACTAGTTAGTAGACTTCATGATCATCTAATTATTGGAACTAAATAGGTATTTAGAAATTAATTAGATGAGCATGTAATTTTATTAGAAATAAAGCAAAATTGGTAGCTAAAGGATATAATCAGGAGGAATATATTGATTTTGATGAAACATATGTTTCTGTTGCTAGACTAGAGGCTATTAGATTACTTCTTATATTTGCTTGCTTTATGAATTTTAAGTTATATTAAATGGATGATAAGAGCACTTTCTTAATTGATATATTGTTGAACAAGTATTTGTTGATCAACCATCCAGTTTTAAAAATTTTATCTCCAAACCATGTATTCAATTGAACAAAGCTTTATATGGTTTGAGACAAGCTAGTACCCTAGATGTGGTATGATAGGCTTAGTAAGTTCTTGATTAGTAATAAATCTATTGGAGAAATATGGATACAACCTTATTTATTATAAGAGAAAATGTTGATATGTTGATAGTGCAAATTTATATAGATGACATTATATTCGGTACTACTAATGATTTCTTGTGCCAAGAGTTTGCTAAGCTAATGCAGGGAGAGTTCGAGATGAGCATGATAGGTGAATTCAATTATATTCTTGAACTTCAAATCAAGCAATCAAAGAAGAAAATCTTCATAAATCAATCCAAGTACATCAAGAAAATCTTTAAAAAAATTTGGCATGAAAAAATCCAAATGTATCGGTACCCCTATGAGCTCATCATGTAGATTAGATTCTATTGGTACTGATGAAAATGCTAATTTGAAATTTTAAAGAAGTATGATTGGTATCAGTTTGATTTATATACCCCTTGCTTGGCATGATTCTATTGTGAGTCTTGGATCATTAAATGCCTATTGTATCGATAGCATCATTAATTTCTTGATCATGTCTTATAATAAATTGTTTGTGTGAAATGAAAAGGACTTGATAGAAGTTATGCACATCTAATTGTAATACCTTGTTTGCATGTCATCTATGTAAGAAACTTTATGTTAATTTATGAAATGTGCATTTGAAATGTGATATTGTGAATAATGTCTATGTGTTTTCTATTTTAATATTGAGCCTTAGGATGATACATTTATAAAATACTTGGATTATATGATATTGATATTTCTTGCATAAAACTTTTATTGCATATAGATTAAATTTAAAATATTAAGGGAGAGAAGAATGTAAGCATATATGATATCAAAGATATTTTTGTGGTATCTGTAAACATTGTATCTCAACATATTTTTAAATTAGTAAGGGAAAGAAGGAACTTATTTGAATAATTAGATACTTTGATGCATTAAACATTGTGATGTATTGAGCATTAAATATCTTATTGTGATAAGTACTTTAATGTATGAAAGTGATATCAACTCTTATATGATGCAATGATTTGATTATATTTTCAAACTATAGAACCTGCTACTTTATTCTGATAAGAAAAGGTGATATTTTGATCCTAAATTTAAATTTTTTAATTCGTATCAATTGAATTATGAATGATGATTGTTATTGAATGATTGATCTTTTTGTGTCTTATTTATGCTACTCTTTGTTACTATTGAAGAAAAAAAACAAAAAAATTGTGCACATTCTTTCATCTCTTTTTAATTGATGACAAAAGCGGGAAAGAATAGCATACATTCCAATTAAAAGAAAGAATAGGATACATTTCAATCGTGGGAGAGAATAGCATGCATTGTGGTATCTCAAAAAAGAAAAAGAAAAGCATACATTTAAAAGGAAAGAGAATAGCATATGTTCTAATCATGAGAGAAAAATGCATACATTATGACATTTCAAAATAATGTATATTTTCAAAACCAAATGGAAAGTTATACAATGTATCTTTTGAATATCATATTTTATGTGTTCTTGAAATTTAGAGTTTTGGTACGATACGCTAAATTTGGCACGCCCCGTCTTATACTTCAAAGTACCAAGGAATATTATGGTTAAAATTTATTATTGTTATATACTTAATGGTTTTGTCATCATAAAAAGAAAAAGATTATTGATCTCATATTGATTTTGATGATTATAAAATAATTAAATATGGTACTAATGATCTTGTGGTTGAGTTAAACAAATTTCAAATGAATCATCAAGAAGATGATATTATTTCAAATCAAGGTAAACTATAAATCAAATGAAAGGTAACACAGGTAAAGTAACATTATTGTGAATGTGTTTACATGTCAAAATGATTTCAAAAGAAATTTATTATGCAAAATAAATTTCTCAAAGGACTTATATTTCATGATTACTGAATGGTTTTCACACGTCTTGTGTGCACTTATTGTTTGGATAGTTCACTTGCCAAAATGACTTTCAAGTTTAATTATATTTGTATTATCTTTAACTAGAATTAATTACTTAATAAGTTATTTATACAAACTCCGCAACCAAATCTTTATTCTGTAAAATTTTTGTTTAGCTTCTACGTGTCGTGAATATTTTTTTGGAGTTGAATGAGAGCCAAAACTATTTTTAAGTATTAATTGGATGACCGATTTTTGGTGTTGGACGTCCAATTTTTTATGACACCTTTTGTTGGTTGACTGGATCTATATGCCAGGAACCTAATTTTGTTTGTGCTTTTTATTGGGCGACTGATTCCTCTGGCTGGGCGTCTAATTTCTGCTTGCTTTCGGGCATGTCTCAGATTTTGGCTTTGAATTTGGTTTTGGTCATCCGATTGGACGACTGATATGTTCTGAAATTTTGCAACGACTATTTTCTAATGTTTCATTATATTCCATTTTCATTTCTTCTATCTCACAACGGTCTGCAATGGCTAGATTTTGTTTGTTGTGTATATATATATCTTGTATAGTAATTCAGTAGTGGAAAAAGGAGAGAAAAATAATGAGAAAAAGAGCAAGAAAAAGATTTTTATTGTGAAAGAAAGAGTTGGGGAGCTACATTCCTAGAAGCCACTTGAAGAGCATTCATTCTTCAATCCTTGGCGTGGTAAAAAGCTCCAACCACTCTTGAAGAGCATTCAAGCTTCATCAAAGGCTTCATTATTGCTCCGATATGCTTAAAGATATGGAGTGTTCTTTAAAGTTGTAAAGTATATTTTTGAATATCTGCTTATTTTTGCCTTGGTCTTGTGTTTCATGGTCGTGAAACTTGTAGGAGTAAAGGTCTACCCGTGTATGATTGAAAGGCCCCCTTGTGCCCGTAAATAAGAAGACTAGCCTAGAAGGCTGTGTGTAAATCTCCTTGTACCCGTAAATAAGAAGACTAGTCCGAAAGTCTAATGTGTATGGCTTGCTTATGCCTATAAACAAGTTTGCTAAACAGATCGGCTAGTGGTGTTAAAGAAATTCCTAAGGATTCTTGGGGAGTGGATGTAATCACTATAAATCTCTTATGTTTGGTTATGCTATTTGTTGTATTGCTTGCATATTATCTATACCGCACTACACTTAATTTATTTATAAAAAATATTTAAGTGCACATACTTACTAGTCTATTAATTTTTTAAAGAACTCAATTCATCTTTTCCCTTTTGGGTTGCTATATCTAGGCAATAGAAAGGCTCTCGGCTTCTTTCAGAAGTCAAGATCCAGTTGGCTGAATCAAGGTCCAGTCGGCTGGGAAAGGGATGCATTCGGTCATGGGAAGAAAGCCAAGGTTCTAAGAAAAAGCAAACAAAAAGAGAATCCAGTTGAAAAGAATGGCTTGGGTCTCCTCAGTCGGCTGGATTTGAAAAAGACCAAAACTCTCTTGCCAAAAGATTTTCCAAACGGCTGGGAGTTGGAAGAAAATCATTCCAGTCGGCTAAGCAAAACTTCCTTTTCCAAAAGAAAACATTAGATGGTTGGGAGGGACAAAAGCCCATTCCATTCCAATCGGCTGGATTTCTTTTCAGTCGACTGGGAGCTAAACATCCTTTGCCAATGAACATTTCAGGCGGTGGGTCATAAAAGAACTGAACACAATGCCATTCCAGTCAGCTGGAAGTCAAAACATATTTTCCAAATAACTCCCAAACAGCTGGAAGCCAAAGGCTTCAGCCAAAAATAAACTCCAGTCGATTGGCCAGTCGATTGATTCAAGAAACTTCAGTTCTGGGAATTCTGCAGCTTTCAATGAGATTTATAGGATTATCATTGACTGCATTCAATGGGATTTAGACAAGTCATGCAATGCTTTGGAAAATAATTTTTACATAATAAATCATCCAAAGATAGATTTAGCCATTCGAGAAATGAATGCTAAAACATTGAAAAGCCATGATAAAACATTTGGACTTGATAAAAATTTGGTCTTGATAAAATATTTGGACTTAAAAAAATACAACTATATTACTTTGTTTTACCTTAGTGTTACCTTACTTTATACTTGAAGACAATTTATTTGAGGTAACACCTTCTTGTTGATGATTCATCTAAAATCAATTTATCTCACAACAAGATCATTAGCACTATACTTAATTGTTTTGTATTATCAAAATCAATATGAGGTCAACATACTTGATATTGATTATTTGTTACTCATGATGAATTGATAAAGATGTTAGATTAATAAATAGGATTTAGTAAAAAATGATGAAACTGAATTTAAGATTCTAAAGCTAACTATGCTGGATGACTTGAATCTCCTCTAGTGGGGGCTATACATTGGTAAAACCCATAACCTAAAGAGATATACTCAGTTGATATCCTACCAATGGGGGGTTATACATTGAAAAAACTCATGACCTTAGGGATATACTCGATTGATACTCTGTATGGCGATTAAACACTGATGATACCTATGACCTTAGAGACTATACCTTGATTAATACCCTATATGTGGGGTGAAATACTGATGATATAATTCTAACATAGTAGAATTAGATAACATAACATAATGAGAACTACAATCGTGAAAGATATGAATTACTTATTTTCAAATGTTATATTATAATTATTTATTAATATTATGTTATATTTTAGATGCTAATTATTGCTTATTAAGCTGTAGGGCTTATGATTATATTTACAAGTACGGTAGTTGTCATGGCTCATAGCTAAAATTTGGGTTTGGAGCATAACACCTAATCTAGCCAATCTAATTAACTATATCTAAAAAAAAAGACAAGGGTGATACAGGGTTAGACATTGAAAAAATGTTAGAAATAGAATATATTGAAACAATTTTTTAGAAAGGAGGGATTGGATACCCCACCTGATTCATTTATTCTAGGCTCCATTTGGCTAAGCTTTTGGATGGCTAGCTAGCATGCACTTTTGAATAATTTTACTAAAAAATTTTACTAAAAATTATAAGAGCACTTGTTAAATGCTCTAATTGGGAACTAAAAAAAGCTATTTTCATTGGACCTAAAGGTCACTGATTCAAATTATAAAAATAGCTACATTTAATATTATAATATAATAGCAATATAATTAATATGACTATAATATAGTATACTAATATATATTATTATATTATATTTATGTTATAATTTTGTAATATTACTATAATAATATATCATTATATTGTTATATTTATATCAATAATAATTATTATACTTTGAATAATATATTATAATATAATTATTAAATGGTAGTAAAATGTTGTTTTATAATAATTAGATTATAATCATTGTTATATTAGAATATTATTATATTTTCTTATACTATATCATAATAGTGTAATATGTCATTTTTATATTGAAATATTACCATGATAATTTATAAATTAAGAATAATTTATAATTGTGGCTTTTGATAATAAAATGGTTAGATGTTTAAAAGTCCTATGTAATTTTTTTTATCATTTTTAATATTAAAAATACTTTTTTAGTTTGATTACAAAATAAATATTAAAGTTCTACCATACTTTAAAATATAGCTATCCATTAGTATTTTTTTATAAAAACTTCTAAAATTTTAATGTCAACATTTTACTATAAAAGTTTTTCTACTAACAACTTTACTAAATAGCGCCTAAATATAATGAAAAAGGATTGTAGTAGGCCTGATGAGGCTAGCTCTAATTGTGAAAATAGCTTCTTTTCCACTCTCTAATCTTGTAATGTTAGATATATTAAAGCCAGATAGTTGTACGTCTTTTTCTATAATAATTTTTTTTTTTTTGTAATTGGCCTCCCTATGTCACATGCATTTTTTTCATCAAATAATAAGAGGTGCTTACACTTCTCAGGCAATAGGATTTCTTATATTAATTTTTTTTTTTTCATTTTTATAAATGATGCATGTGTCCCATAGAAATGAAATATATTTAAAGCTAGCTAAAACCACACCTCTCGATCACAAGAATATCGCATGATTATACTTAACTCATTATAAGAAATATAAAGCGATGCTTGACTCATAAGTATCCAAAGAGCTCAATAATTTGTAAATTAAGTTGCAACATTAGGTAAAAGATGGCTTCATCTTGATTAGCATAAATTGGAATTTAGTTCAAACCACTTTCATTAAGTCTATCATTGAGTGAGATTTTTAGCACCACCTAAATCACATTAATAAGAACTTAAACAAAGTGATAGGCTCAATACTGAAGCAATGCTAGTAGAGTCTAGTATCAACAGTTGGATAACAAGGGTCAATAGTGTTAGATATTGGATAGCCATTATCATATCTTTTGACATATTTTGATGGTACTAACCCTATAATCACATCTAAATGGAAACTAGAAATCTTAAAAGTCATCACATTATAAGTCTTAGTCAAGCTAGAAGGTATCCAACAATAATAGTATGTTATCAAAACAAATCAAGTCAAAAACTCTATAACTAGAATAGTGTTAGTCCTTAAGGCTAAGAATTTGATTTAGGTTGCTTAATTTGCAAGTTATTATTTGAGAATCTTTGTCAAAATAAAAGTCCTAGAGCCTATAAATATCCCTATGCACTCCCTATTTTGTGCATCAACGAAATTTCGTTTTCCTTTGGGTGCACATTAAACTATATTTATTCTTAAAATTTTTCTTGCAGTACGGATTCTTCACAAGCCTTGGTGGATTCTAGATTAGTGACAAGGCTAATTGATAGAGTTCTAATTCATGCAATGTGAATTGATGGGGTCCTTAGTAGTGATGAAGCTCTAAGGTAGCAAGATATTAATTATTCTTAGGTAATTTAGATTCTTAGATTTCACAGCCTTTAGTTTTTAAAATTGTTTTTGCTTTCTTACTTTTGAGTTTAGTTTAATCATTGTCTAGTATTTTAAGATTATAACTTAGCTAGCTTAATCTTTCACTAGGTAGCTTTGAAGCTAGTATGAAATCCTCGATCTATGTTCATTGGTTCATCATTTTTTTTATAATAGATTTTCTTTGCCTTATGGAAAATAGCAAAATTAGTTTCTTTAGAGGAAACCTAATTTATATGATTCTTGGAGTAAGAGGTGTGCATAGGACCAAATTTTTTTAAAATTTATGGGGATCACTAAAGCCTTGTATCTATAGAAAAGGTACAAATAGCTATATAGCTAGGGTACAAGGAAAAGGCATAAGCATTAAAAATATATCATAATATAACATTACAAGGCATATAGAAGCAGACAAGTGTGGCAATTTATAGGTTTAAGTTCGGTAAAGGTCATATATTAAGGCTCATAGGGCCTGACTTAAGCCCAACCCAATCTATCAATAGGTTAGAACTGTCTGACTTGGACCTAACCCATAGCTAACCTATTATATATTTGTTGGCTTTGTCTTTTTAGAAAGAAGACCAAGACATTGAAATAAAAGAACACAAAAATTTATAGGAAAGAAGATTAAACATTGTGGGTATTCCAATTTTTTGTGCCAAAACTAATTTATTTCTAAGCTAGTCTAATGCAAATAAATGAAGAAAGCAATCTCAATGCAAACAAACAATAATAATCTAAAATATTTCTATTAGGAGAAAATAACCAAAATATAGTAAAATAATACAAAAAATTAAACCATTCCATATATTGTCTAATTTTCAAATTAGAACATGACAAAAAGGCTAAATTCAATGTAAATAAGCAATTTTTTTCCTAATACCAATAGAGGAAGTTGATGTATAGAGATCAAAAGCAGGACTTCATGTAAAATTATCTAATTCTTATCGGAACCTTTTTTTTTAGTACAGACGGGCGATCACACTAGCCTCGTGCGAGTTAGTCCAGAAATATCAGAGTACAATATCTATTTAAGAGCAGGAGGACAGGGGTTGCCCTACTTCCATATACAAAATCCTCTGTGATGGGCCACACAGCTGCAACCTAATCTGCCCAGAATTAGCTTCTCGATAGATGTACCGGATGTGAACACTACGAACACTCCGCAGAGCAGTCTGAATATCACTGAGAATAGGGTTGATGGGGACATGATCGCAGAATCCCATACGAATCCACCGAATAACATAGAGAGAATCCCCCTCAATGAACAGGCATTGAGCATCATGGGAGATACCAGTCCATACTGCATAAAGCTCAGCATGGGGACAGAAAAGTCAAGGAAACCGAAACCACCTAGGGTATCTCACATGCTGGCCTCTTTTGAAGACTAGGATGTTTAAGTATATAACCATGATCGAAAAGTAGGGCACCAGCTTAGTGGAGGAGAGAAATATTTAATTGAACAATATATTGGGGATATATTATTACAACATATGGGTGGATGTTCTTAATAGACAAAGCAAAGAAAGCCCAGCTAGGATTGAGATTTTAGAAAGAGAAGAAGAGAGGAAAGAAAATGTGGATAGTGAGATAGCCGCTAGGGTTAAAAATAAGCCAATACCCTACTCAGACATAATTAGTTGAGAGGCATTGACCTAAAATTGACTTAACTTATTAGCAAGTTAGGATTAGGTAACTTGAATTTAACTTGTGAACCTAATATGTTTAGTTGATTGACCACGTCTAGGATAGGTTTAGTCAAGTAAATAAGCCAAGTTAAAAATGGGCATCCCTATAAACAAATGTTCCAAGAGAATTTATACATTGTCAAATTATCTACTCTTGGTCAATGATATATAAAAGATTCAAACTTCAAACTAGGGCAAGCACATTACAAATGATAATTTATCTAATAAATATAATAGTCTAAGAAAAATAAACTTGAGGGGATGAAAGGGGCCATGCCCCAGGGTCAACCCTCTTTTCAAATCAAATTGCAACCATACATGGCTCCTAAGGAAAGTCTAGAGGAAAATAATAGCTATTTCCCAAATTACTTTTCCAATTAAAACTCACCTTTTCTCCATATCTTATTTGTTATTATACATACATACATATACATATACATATACATACATACATACATACATACATACATACATACATACATATATATATATATATATATATATATATATATATATATATATATATATATATATATAAAGCTAATACCAAATCAACTCAAATTCCTAATATCTTTGAAATCCCCTTCGACATTTCTTTCACTTTCTAAATTTTCAATTTTTCTATTTCATTTCTTTTTATCTACCATTAAACATGTTGGCCCATATGGAAACCCAAGAAGGGGAGGTGAATTGGGTTCTTTTTAAAATTTAACAATTAAAACTTAAAACCAATTTCACAAGGATTAAGTGCACAAGTGAAGTGATGCAGTAAGTAATGAACACAATGTAAATGAGAGAGAGACAAAAGCACGACAAACACTCAAAGATTTATAGTGGTTCGGTGTATCCCATACCTACGTTCACTCCAAGCAACTCTTGGGACCACACTATAATCTCCTGATTACAGTTGAGTTGTTTTATAAGCTCACAACTCTAACTTGTTGTTTTATACGGGGTCACAACGAACCCAGCCGGTTTTCACAGGTTTACCAGCACAAAACCTTAACCCAAGCTAAACTTAGCTTGTCCCAAGGTAAACTACCTCAACTAATTCAATCCTCCAATTGAATTAGACAATAACAAATCAATTTAATGTTTACAACAATGTAAAGCTCCTTAAACTGAGCAAATAAGCAATATAATAGACAAGGATTAGAAAAGCCTGATTTTAGAAGCAATGAGGTTGAGCTTT
This sequence comes from Calamus simplicifolius, assembly GCA_900491605.1. Taxonomy (NCBI): domain Eukaryota; kingdom Viridiplantae; phylum Streptophyta; class Magnoliopsida; order Arecales; family Arecaceae; genus Calamus; species Calamus simplicifolius. The sequence goes on from UESW01004199.1 coordinate 939,792, forward strand.
TCTTCTTTTCTTTTCTCTTTTGAATGGTTGAATCAAGCTTCAGCTTTGATTCTTGACAGAAATTTGATGAAGAGAACGTTGAGGAACTAGGGCTTTTGCTCTTCTTCTTTTCTCCTTTGTAAATCCATCGATTTTGATCTTTGAAGGCTTTGGATTTCTCTTATATCTCTCCTCAGATGATAGGCATGGACTCAGAGATTTCTCTTTGAAATGTCTTTCTTTTTCACTCTTATTTCGTCGTTATTTTCGAACGGACAAATCCCCTTTATATAGAATCTCTAATCCGAGATTAGGTGAGAAATAGCCATTGGAAATGTACTTAGATTGATTCTCCATGCAAGAAAATATATCCGTTGAAGAGTAGATGAAAAAATATATTCATTGGAGCTGATCTGGCACTTTTGAAAAACGTCCTCTGACAGGTTGGAGTCGGCTCCAACTTTTCATGTGTCTGCTCCAAATCGGGTTTCCAAAAATAGCAAAAAATAATCTATCGTGGAGTCAGCTCCGACTTTACAAAGTATCGACTTACCACTATCTAGAGTCGGCTCTGATTCTGCTGTGTCGGCTCCAAAAATTGCTCCAAAAAACATAGTCTCTGTAACTCAGGTTAGAGTCGGCTCCAAAAACTCATGTGTCTGCTCTGGCTTCTGAAGCAGAAAATAGTTTCTCTATATCTCAGGTTGGAGTCGGCTCCTACTGTTAGGGTGTCGGCTCCGAACCGTGCCAAAAATCCTGAACTGTTCCGATACGCTCTGAAGTCGGCTCGAGACTGTTAGGGTGTCAGCTCTAACTTCTGAACTTTGTTATACTCCATTAAAATTCAATTCAAAACTGATTTCTATATACCTTTTGGATAATTAATCGATCTTAATTCCTGAAACACTGATCAAATTTATCAGAAACACAATGAATATACTCATGGCTTTTGTTAATCATCAAAATCAATTAATTGGGTAAATAATTTCTCAATAATTTTTTCAACAATCTTTCCATTTTTTATGATGACAAAACATTGAGTATATGCATAATCAATTAATGCATAATTATCAAAACATTCTAAATTAAGGTTAAACTCCCCTTAATGAGGTAACTCCCCCTATGTTGATGCATATGTTAAGTCTATTGAAATTCTATTCCTTTTGACATTAATTCCTTTCAACATGCATACTCGAAATACTATTCTTCCTCATTCTTTTAATTGCTTAACATGTATATACATATATCACTTTTATGCATATACAAATACCTCTTTCTCCCCTTTTTTGTAATCAATAAAAAGATTTAGAAGAAGGTTCGTATAGCTTAAATTAACATCACACATAGGAGTTGAGTAATTTAACATCAAAATCAAAGGTTAATATCAAAATTCAAGTATGATATTCATTGAATACTGAAACATTACAACAAAATGTTCATTTCACTAAACTTCATTACATCATTCATATAATCATTCTATCAAAATGCAAACAGAACATCATTCAATTACACCAAAAAGCAAACTAAACATCAAAATCAAAATCTAAGAAGTCTCTTAAGTTATTCTAGGATCTTTCCCATGCCACTTTCTTGTATCTTTATAAATCATTTAACTTTATCTCAACTAAAGCAGATGCAATTGAGATTTTCTCATGTAGCTCTGCATTACATTTCGAAGAAGTCTCAGTGTCTCCTCCAATATTCTTGATTTTCTCAAAAAATGCATAAGATCTGTCTTCAAGGCTTCAGATGAGGTTCCAAAGGATGACTCAATCTTGTTGACTTTTTCTTCCAAAGAGTAATAGAGCTCCCTTAAGCTCAAAAGTTTGCTATCCAATTCAATTTTTATTTTCTCTTCATGACTTGCAAAAAGTTCTTTTAGCTGCTCCAGCTGAGCACTAGAAAATCCAAAAGTAGGAACAGGTGAAGGTGCTAATGGTGCTGGTGCTGGACTACTGGGTCTAGGTGAAGGATAACTCATAGAAGGTCCAGTCTCAGAAGGACCAGGCACAGTAGCTCCTACTTCAGTTGTCCTTTCATCTAAGTGTCCCTTCCTCTCCCATTGGCCATTGACTTTGACAAAGCCCATACGATGAAATATAGCCGAGTTGTAATAATCAGTGTGCCTTAAGTTCTTCATCGGCTCATTATCAGATATATTAACTCCTTGATTTGAAAGGCCATGGTCAAAATCATGCCATAAGGTAGAGTGAACCTCTTCTTGTTACCAGCCTCTGCCATGTACCATATCATCATCCCAGCAAGATTCAAAGGCTGATCAGTCAAAACACAGTCCATAATCAAAATGTCTCGCTCCGAGACATACTCAAATCTTACTTTTTGGAAAAAGTATTCTACTACATATATTATGTAATAACCTAAGCTCCAGGGGTAATTGATTTGCCCTTATCTCTTTAAATTCAGTAACTTCCCTTCCAAGCATTCTTGATAGAGCCTCTGCTCTCTCACTATGGGAACTAGCAGTTAATCTAATCAAAGGGATTTCTAATAGATTTCCAAGAATCTCCGAAGTCAAGTGAATCCCTTTTCCTCTTACAAAACTTACAATTCCTCCATCTCCTCTAGATAAATTGTGATAAAATTCTTTGACAAGTGCAGGATAAGTCGGAACATCAAGGGAACATACCTTTTTCCATCCCATTTCTTTAAGCTGTCATCCTAGGGAAAATCCCTCTGCCTCAAAGAAATGAAAATCCACTTTCTTGCTCATCGTAATAACTCGGCCTGCTAGGATGTCTATCTGAGGTGAGGATGGACTGGGAATCATGCTCGGTGTGGATGCAAACGAAGAGGATGAAGAGCTTAGTAAAGGTTGCTGCACCGGATGCCTCACGGTTCTTTTTTCCATCGTCACATGAGCCCCAAACACCGATCCTCTACGTTTAGGTGCCATTGAATACTAGTGGATGAAGGATTTGAGAGATTTAGAGTTTTGGGATGAGTGGGAAGAGTTTGGAAGAGATTGGAGTCGATTAGAATGGGAAAGGTGTCGACTCAGCCCTAATAAAGTCAACCTAAGATAACTTGGAGTCGACTCCTGCAAAGCGAGGTGTCGGCTCCAGGTCGCTAACACAGTCAGTGCCCAAAATAGAGTCGACTCTAGAAAGGCAGGTGTCGGCTCTAAAATCTCAGACAAAACTGGAGTCGACTCGATAACAGAGGTGTCAGCTCCAAGGCAGTTTCAGTGAAAAATAAGAGTTTCAAAGAATCTGAAACTTGTCCAAAATGTCATCGAATTTTGGATAAATCAACTTTAGAATGTGATGAATCAAGGGGTTCAAATATCTAGATAAATTTTTCTTAAAATCACAAGAAAATAAAACAAATGATTGAATTCTAGATAATCATTCCTAAGAGATTTAAAATTCATTCCAATGGATCACAGACTCCTAATTCTCCTCTAAGATAACAAAATATCTCTTCACTTAGGGGTTTTGTAAAAATGTCAGCTAATAGTTCATCAGTACTAACATAATCAAGACAAATATCACTATTAACTACATGTTCTCTAATAAAATGTTATCTAATTTCAATGTGTTTAATTCTTGAATGTTGTATAGGATTTTTAGTTAAGTTTATTACACTAGTGTTATCACATCTAATTGGTGTTTTATCAAGTGTTATACCATAATCTTCAAGTTGTCGCTTAATCCAAAGGATTTGAGCACAGCAACTTCCAACTGCAACATATTCAGCTTTAGCAGTTGATAATGCAACCAAATTTTGCTTTTTGCTAAACTAAGAGATTAAGTTACTTCCTAAAAATTGGCATGCACCACTCATACTTTTTCTATCCAATTTATAATCAGCATAATCAAAATCAGAATATGCAATCAAATTTAATGTTGAGTCTCTAGAATACCATAATCCTACATTTTTAGTTCCATTTAGATATCTAAGTATTCTTTTTACTGCAATTAAGTGAGATTCTTTAGGTTCAGATTGATATCATGCACATAAACACTGCAAACATAATATCAGTCTACTTGCTGTTAAGTAAAGTAGAGAACCTATCATACCTCTGTAATATTTTTTATCAACAGGCTTACCATCTTCATCTTTATCGAGTTTGCATGAAGGACTCATTGGTGTTTCAAGGGGTTTGATTGATTCCATACCAAACTTCTTGAAAATTTCTTTTGTGTACTTTGTTTGGTTGATGAAAATTTTCTTTTTCTTGCTTGATTTGTAGTCCTAGAATGAAGTTAAGTTCTCTCATCATGCTCATCTCGAATTCATCCAATATTAACTTTGCCATCTCTTGACACAAAAGATTGTTAGTAGCACCGAATACAATATCATCTACATATATTTGTACTACCAATAAATCTTTATTTTTTTCTTTTCAAAAATAGGGTTTTATCAACATTTCCTCTAGAAAAATTATTTTCAATTAGAAATTTTCTTAATCTATCATACCAAGCTCTAGGTGCTTGTTTTAAACCATAAAGTGCTTTGTGTAATTTAAAAACATGATTTGAAAATTCATAATCTTCAAAACCTGGTGGTTGTTCTACAAAAACTTTCTCATTTATAAATCCATTTAAAAATATACTTTTAACATCCATTTAAAATAAATTAATATTCATATGACATGCAAATGCAAGTAATAGTCTAATTACTTCTAATCTAGCAACATGTGCAAAAGTTTCATCAAAATCAATTCCTTCTTCTGGATTATATTCTTTTGCAACTAATCTAGCTTTATTTCTAATTACTATTCCATTTTCATCTAATTTATTTCTAAATACCAATTTAGATCCTATAACAGAATGACCTTTGGGTCTATCAACTAAGGACCATACTTTATTCCTAGTAAATTGATTTAATTCTTCTTGCATAGTTAACATCCAATTACTATCTTTTTTAGCTTCTTCAATAGATTTGGGTTCCACATGAGACACAAATGCAAGATGATTATTGATGTTCCTCATTGATGATCTAGTTCTTACTCCTTGAGATGGATCACCTATGATTAAATCCTTAGGATGACCATAAGCATATCTCCAATCTTTAGGTAAATCTACATCATTACGAGTAGTATCAATAACATCATCCTTAGGTGAGTCATCATCTTTAGCTTCTGGTTCATGGTCTGAAGATACATCTATATTCAATTTTTCAATATCTCTTTCAAGCAAATTTGTATCTTCCTCATCATCAATCTTTTCAGAACTTGATGCTAAAGACTCATCAAAACTACATGAATTGACTCTTCTACAATTAAATACTTCTTGTTAAATACTCTATATGCTTTACTAGATGTTGAATAACCTAAGAATATACCTTCATCAGATTTAGCGCCAAACTTTCCAAAATTGTCCTTACCATTATTATGAATAAAACATCGACAACCAAATGCATAAAAATAACTAATATTAGGTTTCCTATTATGCCATAGTTCATAGGGAGTTTTCTTAAGAATTGGCCTAATTAAAGCTCTATTAAGGATGTAACATGCTGTATTTATAGCTTCCGTCCAGAAGTACTTTGGAAGTTGGCTTTCACATAGCATGGTACGGGCCATATCTTCTAATGTTCTATTTTTCTTTCTATGACTCCATTTTTTTATGGTGTTCTAGGCACAGAAAAATTATGATGAATGTCATTTTTAATACAAAAATTTTTAAATAAATGACTTTCAAATTATGTTCCATGATCACTTCTAAGAGACACTATGGTAGTGTTTTTCTCATTTGTGACTTTCTTGAAGAATTTCAGAAATATCGAGAAAGTCTCATCTTTGTAAGCTAAAAATAATACCTAAGTGTATCTAGAATAATCATCTACTATCACAAGACCATATTTCTTTCCTCCTAGACTAGTGGTTCTAGTAGGTCCAAAAAGGTCCATATGAAGTAGTTCAAGTGGCCTAGTAGTTGAAACAATATTTTTAGATTTGAAAGAGTTTCTAATTTGTTTTCCAAATTGACATGCATTACAAATTCTATTGTTTTCAAAATCTAACTTTGGAAGACCTTTAACTAAATCCATTCTAATTAATTTTGAAATTAGGTGTGTGCTTGCATGACCTAATCTGCGATGTCATAGCCATCCAATCTCATTTACCTTAGCATTATCAGCAATTAAGCAATGATTACTTGTAGATAAATTATCTAAATCAATTAAGTATACATTGTCATTTCTATTTCTAACAAATATAATGCTATTGTCAATGGATTAGAAACAGTGCAAATAGAAGCTTCAAATGAAACTTTGAAACCTTTATCACACAATTGGCTAATGCTAATTAAATTATGCTTTAAACCAACAACATATAAAACATTTTCTATAAAAGTAGATGGAGTTATTTGAATTTTACCAAATCCCATATTTGACCTTTGCCATTGTCTCCAAAAGTAACAACTCCTCCTCTTTTATCTTCAAGGATGATGAATTGCTCCTTGTCACCCGTCATGTGTCTTGAGCAGCCACTATCAAGATACCACTTTCTTTTTGATCCTTTGGCCGCAAGACACTCCTGCAAGATAATCAAATCTTTGTTTAGGTACCCAAGCTTTCTTGGGTCCTTCATGGTTAGTAGCAATAAATATTGTTCCTTTTGGAACCCATATTTTCTTTTCTTTAATCATTGAATTCTTATCAGATTTTCTAAAATTGTATTCATATGACTTATGTCCCTTTTTGTTGCAATGATAACATGAAATATCATTTTTACTTGGTTTCTTAATAAAGAAATTGTTTACATATTTTTATTTCATATGAGATCTATATCCTAATCCAGCTTTATCAAAACAGCTCTTTGATTACTTAAAAGCAAATTTAGTTTTTCTGAGCTATATGTAAATTTATCAATAATGTTCTTATATTTATCAATTTCTTTCGTTAAGTTAATATTTTCATTAGAAATTAATTCTTTTTCTTTTAAAATATTTTTATTTTTAGATTTTAGATTTTTAACCTCAAGAATTAGTTCATTTTTCTCTTTGAGAAGATTTAGATTTTTAGTTTTTAAAGATTTATTTTTCATTCTCAAAATATTAAAATCACTAACTAACTCATTGAAAGCATCATATAATTCATCAAATGTAAAATCATCATAAATAGTTTCAGAACTTACCTTGTTATCGTCATTCGCTATGAAGCATATGTTTGCAACTTCTTTTTGTTCTTCTTCGGATGAAAACTCTTCACTATCACTCAAAGTTACAACATAGGCTTTCTTCTTCTTCTTGTAACCCTTCTTTAGTTGAGGACATTAAGATCGAAAATGCCCCAGCTTCTTACATTCATAACATGTCAAGGGTTCTTTTTCTTTATCTTTATCCCTTTCTTTTTCTTTTTCTCCTTACATTTTGATTCCAGATTTCCTTTTGTGGAAGGATCTCCTTTTTCACAAAACTTTCTAAATTTCTTTGCAAGGAGAGTTATTTCATCATCTTCTTCTTCATCCTCATTGCTGCTCTTATCATTTTCAGCAGCCTTGAGTGCTATAGTTCTCTTTTTCTTGACATCTTCCTCTTGATGTTGCTTTATTATCAGCTCATGGGTCATCAAGGATCCAAGTATCTCCTCCAAAGGTAGAACATTAAGTTTTTGGCTTCTTGGATTGCAGTTACTTTTGCTTTCCATGATCTTGGAAGAGATCTAAGAATTTTGCGCACCAATTCAGAATTAGTATAAGTTTTACCAAGACTCTTTAAACCATTTACAATATCAGTGAATCTAGTGTACATGCATGTGATTGATTCAGTTTGTTCCATGCTAAACAACTCATATTTATGCACTAGAATATTAATTTTGGATTCTTTTACTTGATTAGTATCCTCATGGGTAACTTCTAATCTATCCCATATTTCTTTGGCTGAAATGCAAGTAGAAATTCTGTTGAATTCATTTGCGTCCAAAGAACAATATAAGACATTCATGGCTTTGGCATTAAGCTGAGTCATTTTTCTATCGTTCTCATTTCAATCCCTTTCGGGCTTAGGAACGATTGAACCATCTACAATGTGTGTGGGTGTGCTAGGTCCATTAATAATGACACTTCATAATTCATAATCTAAAGCTTGAATGAAAATCCTCATTCTTGCTTTCCAATATGAATAATTAGAGCCATTAAACAAATGTGGCCTATTAGTGGATTAACCTTCAGCAAAGGATGATCCAGCTTGAGCTGCCATTTGGATCTTTAACTCTTGATTGTTAGATCAAATAGAAATGAACACAGGCTCTGATACCGATTGTTGGCCCAGGTGGCAACCCAAGAGGGAGATGAATTGGGTTCTTTTTAAAATTTAATAATTAAAACTTAAAACCAATTTCATAAGGATTAAGTGCACAAGTCACTACAAGAAAATACTGAAATAGCGATGCCAATTTAGCGATGCATTTTTGTGTCGCTAAATTGCGACGAAATTGCAACGCCTAAGCGACAAAAACAAATAGCGATGCCATTATCGATGCTAAAAAAATGCATCGCTAAATAGCAATGCATTAGCAACGCAAAAAATTACAAAATTAAAAAAAAATCGTTAATATAGCGATGCAATAATTGCGTCGCTATTTAGCAATGCATTAGTGATGCATATAATAAAAAAAGTAATTTTTAATTTAGCGATGCTAATAATGTGTCGCTATTTAGCGACTCAATATTTGTATCGCTAAAGAGCGACGCATTAGCGACACAATAAATTAAAATTTTAAAAAAATTATTAATTTAGTGATGCAATATTTGCATCCCTATTTAGCGATGCATTAGTGATGTAATTAACTAAAAATTTAAAAAAATTATTAATTTAGTGACGCAATATTTGTGTCGCTATTTAGCGACGCATTAGCGACGCATGTACCCATAAAAATTTAAAAAAATTAATTTTTAATTTAGCGACGCATTAGCGATGTAATAAATCAGAAATTAAAAAAATTATTAATTTAGCGATGCATTAGCGACGCATGTACCTATAAAAATTTAAAAAAATTAATTTTTAATTTAGCGACGCAATTAATCAAAAAGTAAAAAAATTATTAATTTAGCAATGCAATATTAGCGACACAATTAATCAGAAATTAAAAAATTTGTTAATTTAGCAACACAATATTTGTGTCGCTATTTAGCGACATTAGCGACGCATGTACCCATAAAAATTTTTTAAAAAATAATTTTTAATTTAGCGATGCATTAGTGACACAATAAACCAGAAATTAAAAAAAATCATTAATTTAGTGATGCATTAGCGACGCATGTACCCATAAAAATTAAAAAAAATTAAATTTTAATTTAGTGATGCGTTAGCCATACAATTAACTAGAAATTAAAAAAAATCATTAATTTAGCAACGCAAATATACGCATGTACCCATAAAAATTAAAAAATCATTAATTTAGCGACACATTAGTGATGCAAATACCTAAAAAAATTAATTTTTAATTTAGCGATGCATTAGCGATGCAATAAACTAGAAATTAAAAAATCATTAATTTAGCGATGTAATATTTGCATTGCTATTTAGCGACGCATGTACCCATAAAAATTAAAAAAATTAATTTTTAATTTAGTGATGCATTAGCGATGCAATAAACCAAAAATTAAAAAAAAATTATTAATTTAGCGACGCATGTACTCATAAAAATTAAAAAAAAATTAAATTTTAATTTAGCAATGCATTAGCGATGCAATTAACCAGAAATTTAAAAAAATTATTAATTTAGTGATGCAATATTTGCATCGCTATTTAGCAACGCATGTACCCATAAAAATTAAAAAAATTAATTTTTAATTTAGCGATGCATTAGCATCGCAATAAACTAAAAATAAAAAAATCATTAATTTAGCGATGCATTAGCGACACATATACCCTTAAAAATAAAAAAAATAATATTTAAATTAGCAACGCATTAGTGATGCAATAAACCAGAAATTAAAAAAATTATTAATTTAGCGATGCATTAGCGACGCATGTACCCATAAATTAAAAAAAATTCATTTTTAATTTAGCGATGCTTTAGCGATATAATAAACTAGAAATTAAAAAAATCGTTAATTTAGCGATGCATGTACCAATAAAAATTAAAAGAAATTAATTTTTATTTTAGCAATGCATTAACGATTTAACTAGTGATGTGATGCAGTAAGTAATGAACACAATGTAAATGAGAGAGCGAGAGACACAAGCACGATAAACACACAAAGATTTATAGTGGTTCGGTATATCCCATACCTACGTCCACTCCCAAGCAACTCTTGGGATCACGCTATAATCCCCTGATTATAGTTGAGTTGTTTTACAAGCTCACAACTCTAACTTGTTATTTTACACGGGGTCACAACGAACCTAGCCGGTTTTCACAAGTTCACCAGCACAAAACCTTAACCCAAGCTAAACTTAGCTTGTCCCGAGGTAAACTACCTCAACTAATTCAATCCTTCAGTTGAATCAGACAACAACAAATCAATTTAATGTTTACAACAAATGTAAAGCTCCTTAAACTGAGCAAATAGGCAATATAAATAGACAAGGATTAGAAAAGCATGATTTTGGAAGCAATGAGGTTGAGCTTTTCTTCTTTTCTTTTCCTCTTCTCTTTTGAATAGTTGAATCAAGCTTCAGCTCTAATTCTTGACAGAAATTTGATGAAAAGAATGTTGAGGAACTAGGACTTTTGCTCTTTTTCTTTTCTCCTTTGTAAATCCATCGATTTCGATTTTTGAAGGCTTTGGATTTCTCTTGTATCTCTCCTCAGATGATAGGCATGGACTCAAAGATTTCTCTTTGAAATATCTCTCCTTTTCACTCTTATTTTGTCGTTATTTTCGAATGGACGAATCCCCCTTTATATAGAATCTCTAATCCAAGATTAGGTGAGAAATAGCCGTTGGAAATATGCTTAGATTGATTCTCCATGCAAGAAAATATATCTATTGAAGAGTAGGTGAAAAAATATATCCGTTGGAGCTAATCTAGCACTTTTGAAAAAAGTCCTATGACAGGTTGGAGTCAGCTCCAACTTTTCATGTGTCGGCTCCAAATCAGGTTTCTAAAAATAGCAAAAAATAATCCATCATGGAGTCGGCTCCGACTTTACAAAGTGTCAATTCACCGTTGTCTGGAGTCGGCTCCCGATTCTGAGGTGTTGGCTCCAAGAATTGCTCCAAAAACATAGTCTTTGTAACTCAGGTTAGAGTCAGCTCCAAAAACTCATGTGTCAGCTCCAGCTTCTGAAGCAGAAAATAGTTTCTCTGTATCTCAGGTTGGAGTCGGCTCTACTATTAGGGTGTCGGCTCCGAACCATGCCAAAAATCTCGAACTGCTCTGATACGCTCTAGAGTCAGCTCAAGACTGTTATGGTGTCGGCTCTAACTTCTGAACTTTGTTATACTCCATTAAAATTCAATTCAAAACTAATTTCTATATACCTTTTGGATAATTAATCGATCTTAATTCCTGAAACACTTATCAAATTTATCAGAAACATAATGAATTATTCATGGCTTTTGTTAATCATCAAAATCAATTAATTGGGTAAATAATTTCTCAATAATTTCTCTAACAAAATAATTAAATACAAAATATTATAAAAAGTGCCACTTAATTCAAATCAAGAGTATAATTATTTAAAATAATTTAATATCAATAATTGATTGAATCAAGATTTTCATTTAGAAGAAAGGATTCTTTTCCCAACTTCCTTGTTTAAATGTATGTATATATAATCTTTAAAAAATTAAAAAGGAAAATAAAAATGTTCAAATTCTCATCCTCTCTATACAACCAAGATAAAAACATGAAGTTATGGCATAATCAAAGACTCCAAATTATTTTTAAATAAAAAAATCTCAAATTATTGCTCTTCTTCTCTCTTCTTTGTTTCTTCCATCATAAATACTTAAGATCAAAGGTAACTAGCTTCATCATTCTTTTTCATATTTTTTTCAAATGTCATGGAGTTAGATATCCTACCATAAATCTTTTGATTTGATAATTATAATGATTGCTATTTTTTATTTAAAACAGATAAAGTTAATTATTGTTAATATTCTAATTATATTTAATTCTTAAAATATTCAAATTTTCAAGCATGCATCTTATAAATATTAAAAAGGTAAAAATTATTACCATAGTGTTATGATGCAAAATTAACTATAGATAATCTATATTGTATGAAAGAATAAGAAGTGCAACTTTAATAAATTTTCTTTTCATATAATTGTAGATTCTTAAAAATAGAATTATTAAATTCAGTTCATGCATATTATAGGCCCACTACCAAATTAATTAAATATTCTAGTTCTCTCCTAAGTTTAAGAAGAAAAAAATCTAATCATGATTGTCCTGAATTCCTAATTCAAACTTCCCATCTTTTTTCACCTCTACTCTAATGTTCTGAGTTATTGAAAAGTATTGTGTCATTTTTCTTCTTCTTTATCTTACATTACATTTAGTCTCATAACACCTTTCTTTCAATTACATGCAACATTATCTTTATATAAAATCTTCATTAGCCTCCTCACCTTCACTCATTTCATTCCCTTTTAGTGCTATAGGATTATCTAAGCTCCTTGATGACCTCCATCACCATAGGCCTCTTTCTCTCTCTCTCCTCCCCAATCCAATTGTTGCACACCCAACACAATCTCTAACTTGATGAGCATCCTCCTTATTTCTATTTCTATCAGACTTCTTCTCAAATTCTTTTCCTTCTATCTCAACTTCATCACCCACTTCTTATTTCTATTTCTATCAAACTTTTTTCTCAAATTCTTTTCCTTCTATCTCAACTTCATCACCCACTTCTAGACATGCTTTAGACCTTAGCTAGCTAATTACTACTTCCTTTACCTTTGACAAACCTCCCTCTTCTCCTTTCTCAGCTCTAACTCTTCAAAGCTTTATAATTACAATAACTAAAAATCTATATGTAAGAAAAGCCAGAAGAATATCAATCCTCAACCATCATGCTAGCTTCATTCTCATCCACCATCATCAACCAAAAAATGAAGCACCAAAACATAGGCCCAAACTCCAATCATGGCCTTTACTTGTAAAAATTATAAAGAAGTCTAAAATTTGGATTGCTTCCCTCCTTTGGCAAAAGGAGAGGAGAGATACCAATTGCCCAAACACATAAGAAAGGCCAAAGAAGAAGGTGGTCTAGAAAAAAAACACTCCATTTTCTTTAACTAGCTAACAAAGAGAAAAACAAAAATATGGAATACAATAATACCTTTTAGAGAGCCTCCATAAGTAAAACTTTTTGGGAGAGGGCTAGCTGAAGGAGAGCTAGATGGAGTATCCCATCTTCTTTGATTATAGAGAAGGGCTATAAATCAACTTCTTTTACTATAGAAAAGTCATGCTTTCGACCTGATATTTTGATACAACTCTCAATAATTTTATTAATACTATCACTAATCCTTATAAACATGATTAGTATTGAATTAAACAAATTATACACTTCATTTTTTTTCTTAAATTTTTAGCCCTTTATTTTAACAATTAAATATAGAATATTCAATTCATTTAAACCAAGCTTAATTTAGTCTATAGATGCAATATCTAGCTTATTTATGGGCATACATACTAGCACTATATATTAATCTAGCAAATCAATATATAATTAATGCATGTAATTAAAAGAAAAATAGGTACATATCAAAATATAGAACCATATAGGGGTTTCTCCTTCCTTGGCTAACATAACCCCACCACCCTTTTCCCTGCATGCCTCGGCTATCTTTCTATTTTTATTCCTTATTATCTTATTTCTTCTCTATTATCTTATTGAAGTCAAGTTTTGTAGGAAATAGTAGATTCCTAATAAAGGCTAATAATCAAGTATTTGCTCTTTTTTTGTAATTTTTTTAAAAAAATTACTAATTTTCATCAAGTGTTTTGAGTTTAATAATTTAATTGTGCCTTCTTGTGACATTACCTTCAAAATGGCCATTTAAGGCTATAGGGGAGGGGTTTTTGAAAAAATTTCATGATAGCCCAAATATGGCCTATCGCGTGCCATATATACCAAGTATGTTGCGAGCCATTTTAGGCTAGAACATATTTCATACCCACCTAATCTGTCACGAGCTACTATATATGCTAGTATAGCCGGTAAGTGGGTCAACACTATTTGAGGAAGCTTATCATGCTAGTACGATTCACTCATGCTAGGTTGGATTGTACCATGGGTTGCTTGGCCCATTTGACACCTTTAGGACTAATGTTTTTTCGCTTACGACATGCTCAACAGGCATTGGAAGTGTTAAAAATTATTTTTATAAAGTGAACTTTCAATCGCTTGCTATTGTTTGGCTATAAATGTTATATTATTATTGATGAATATTATATTATTATATTATAATAATTATGACTAATAATATTACTAAGCACTATATTATTGCCTTAAATATTTAAATATTTATATTTGATGGGGCCAATAAGCCCCATGGGCAACAGTAATCTCACCGGGATCGGACCAGTCGTTTCTGGAGTCGGTCCCGGAAAGACAGCCCCTCGGCTTTGGGAAGACACCCCCTCGGCCTCAGTAAAACAGCCTCTCGGCCTCGGGAAGACACCCCCTCAGCCTTGGCCTCGGTCATGAACAGTGCTTGGCCCCCTTAGCCTCAGCTTCGGCCATAAATAGTGCTCGGCCCCCTCAGCCTCGGCCTTGGCCATGAATAGTGCTTGGCCATGAACAGTGCTTGGCCCCTTAGCCTCGGCCTCGGCCATGAACAGTGCTCGGCCCCCTCAGTCTCGGCCTTGGTCATGAACAATGCTTGGCCATGAACAGTGCTCATCCCCCTCAGCCTCGGCCTCAGCCATAAACAGTGCTCGACCATGAATAGTGCTCGGCCCCCTCAGCCTCGGCCTCGGCCATGAACAGTGCTCGGCCCCCTTAGCCTCCGCCATGAACAGTGCTCGGCCATGCAAGTGTTCATCCATGGCCTTCTCTGAAGCTCATCCAAGGGCATGAACATGTCATGCACATACTCTATAATCAATGGTCTACAAAGGATAGAGTCGGCTTCAACTCCAAGCTTCATCTTCTGCCTTAGCGGCTACACTGTGAGGCCCACATGCCTGACTTTATCGCCCATCACTGTCCGCACATGGGCAACGAAAGTGTGGCATGGGGGATACATCTGGCAAATGCCATTACGGTCGGCCATGCCCTGCAATAGCCTACAATATATGTCCAAACGAAGCAGTACCTGCCAACTATGCAGCCACCCATATTTGACGAGACATGGTTTGCACTTCTGACATGCCACTAAGAAGTAAGCTTTGCCATTGCTGCCACCAACATAAATGCTCTGACAAGTGATCATGCCCCAAGTCTCACAAACTCCAAGCTAGTCTCACAGACTCCAAGCATCAATAAAATAGATAAGAGGGACCCCCGACAAGGTAAATGATAACTCACCATACTCTTAAACGCTCATTCTTGCTCACAGAGAGCTCTAAGCCTCTTTCTTCTTCTATCTTTCAAGCTTTCTCAATCTCACCACTGTTGCCCAAAGCACTGACTTGAGCATCGAAAGGTCCCCACCGGAACCTCTGGTCTTTGAGACTTTTTGCAGGCTCCCAAGTGTGAGAAGCTCGCCAAAAGATTCTGGGCTCGCTGGAGGAGGCGATTGGATGCTCACAGATGCTCGAGGACGGTGATTTGGCATCAACAGATTGGCGCGCCAAGTAGAAGGATAGAGCAACGGATCATCAACGATGCTAGCTTGCAGATCCTCGTCCACTTTAGATTAGCATGGTGGATCAAAACAATGGTAATGACAAGAACCCGAAGAGCTTTCGCTAGTCATGCTGAGGGGCACCCTTAATTGGCTGTGCAATAGGAGGCCAGCTCCCGGCTCCACCATCGTCACCATATCAAGCCAAACAGCATGCCACCCTTGCCCTGCAAATTTGAGCATTAATGGAAGCTGTCCAAAAGCTCCAGGAAAGATATTTCATGGCCACACAGTATCAGCAAGAGCTTTCGCTCCCTCTTTAGTTGCTGCTTAGGCCAGCCATCATCCATCCCACGGAAGATCTTCCCAGCAAGAGGCTCACCGCCATCAAGCTCATCAGCATGAGTATCTTTAAACTCATCAGCACGAGCATCTTAAAGCTCAAAAGCAAAAGGCTCACCACCATCAAGCTCATCAGTATGAGCATCTTCAAGCTCATCAGCATAAGCATCTTCAAGCTCATCAGCAAGAGCTCACTAGAAAGAGTGCCATCACTCGTCGTCCAAATGGCCTTCTCTCCTACGAACGGCGATGCGAGGGGAAGCCTGAGAAAGGGCAGCGATACCCCCACTCCAATCAACTTGGTTCCCTAGTTCCCTAGAGGGCAGAACACTGGTAGGCTGATGTATCCAAATCAATAGAAGGAGACAAATTACTTCAAAGATACTTCATAATGACAGCCACTTCTACTCGGACAGTCGTAGTCCATAAGAGATGAGCAGTCCTGGGGCTATCTTTAGCCAACATGGAGCTGATCAGCACTCCTCTTCGGTCGCTTTTTCTTCCTCTGAACCATCTGCATCAAGTGCCACATCATCATCATCACCCGACACATCTTCTGAGCCAGATTTCCTCCAAGAAGTAAGGTCTTGGCCTGGCTGCGCAAGGTAGGGAGGACGGGTCCAAGTCTCAGCCCAGTGCCATGCCATGCAAACTTAAATAAACAAGATTTAACGCATGAGAAAAAGGAAGTTTGGTGCCAGCAAGAGGACCAAGAGAGGACGTTGGGTGGAGGGGTCATTATGGCCTTCCTTGTACTCGAATGTTAGGGCTCCATTAATGCCAAAAGAGACCAACAATGCAGGTTCTCCTCCACTCTTAAATAGTCTTCTTCACCTTCGCAAATACCCCGATTTAGTACCAGAAAAAGCTAGGGAAAGCTTTCTATCCCAACTCCATGCCGACCCAAGCGTCATTGAACACGATGCAAAGGCCAAAAAGCTACAAAAGCTAAGTACACTACACTTTGAGAAAAGCTTCTTTTCATTAATACTTGAATGCATTGCAGAAAGACCGACTCAAGCATCGGCACCTAAACTCGAGGCCAGCTTGGCACCAAAGACCGACTCCAGCATCGGCAACTAAGCCCGAGGCCAGCTCGGCACCAAAGACCAACTCTAGCATCGACACCTAAGCCCGAGGCCAGCTTGGCAACAAAGACTGACTCCAGCATCGGCAACAAAGATTGTCAGCACAAAGAAAAAAGACATCTGAGCCTGGTCCATGCACCCTCGGGTCACCCTTCGAGGTTAAAAGGCACCTGACGACTCTCAACTCTCAAATCATCCTCTGGGGTTAAAAGGCATCTGACAACTCTCAACTCTCAGGTCACCCTCCAGGGTTAAAAGGCACCTGATGACTCTCAACTCTCAGGTCACCCTCTAAGGTTAAAAGGTACCTGATGACTCTCAACTCTCAGGTCACCCTCCAGGGTTAAAAGGCACCTGAGCTTGGTCCAAGCACCCTCAGGTTACCCTCCGAGGTTAAAGGCTCCCGAGCATGGTCCCATCGCAGCGACTCTCGGGTCATCCTTCAGGGTTCAAAAGGCACCTAAGCTTGGTCCAAGCACCCTCAGGTTACCCTTCGAGATTAAAGCTCCCGAGCATGGTCCCATCCCAGCAACTCTTGAGTCACCCTTCAGAGTTTAAAAGACTCTCGATGGCCTCAACTTTGCCTCAACGGCTTCGTCACAACCTCAATTGCATCATCACAGTCTCAACGGCTTCATTCCAGCTTCAGTGGCTTTAACTCTGTCTCAGCGGCCAATGGCCAACCGGATAAGACCTTTATCTAAATTATATACTTACAACATATTGCTGCTCACTTTTAGCCATCCAAAATGAAGCCCCAATATAACTCACAGCTGGAAGAGGCCAACTCCCTAGCTCATAGTTGATGGGTACTCATCTCCAAATTTTATGTCAAAAAGTAGAAGACCCAAAGTCAGCTCACAGTAGGGAGAGGCCAACTCCCCAACTCACAGTTGACGGGCATCCACTTTCAGACCCTACGTCGGAAGAGCATTACTAGCTGCTCCCAGCCAGTCTAAGATAATCAATTTACCTTTAACATTACTTAAAGTCTTTGAGCAAATAAAAGCACAAGAGAGCATGCAGACGTGGTCACAAGTCCATGCAAGGCAGACGAAAACTATCCAAAGCTGGCATGCAGAGATAAGTGCAAAAGAAAGATATTATAATTCCTACACTTCTTTTGCTTGGCGAATGCAAGGCATGCGATCGCACAAACTTAGAAATGTGGGGGGCATCTGATGGAGCCAATAAGCCCCATGGGCAATGGTAATCTCATCGGGGTTGGATCAGTCGTTTCTGGAGTCAACCCTGAGAAGAAAGTCCCTCGGCCTTGGGAAGACAGTCCCTCCCTCAACAAGACAGTCCTCGGCCTTGGGAAGACACCCCCTTAGCCTCAGCCTCAGCCATGAACAGTGCTCGGCCCTATCAGCCTCGGCCTTGGCTATGAACAGTGCTCGGCCCCTTCAGCCTCGGCCTCGGTCATGAACAGTGCTTGGCCATGAACAGTGCTCAACCCTCTTAGCCTCGGCCTCGGCCATAAACAGTGCTCGGCCCCCTCAGCCATGGCCTCAGCCATGAACTTTGCTTGGCCCCCTCAGCCTTGGCCTCGGCCATGAACAGTGCTCGGCCTCCTCAGCCTCGGCCTCAGCCATGAACAGTGCTCAGCCCCCTTAGCATCGGCCTTGGCCATGAACAGTGCTTGACCATGCAAGTGTTCACCCATGGCCTTCTCTGAAGCTCATCCAAGGGCATGAACAGTATCATGCACATACTCTATAATCAATGCTCTATGAGGGATAGAGTCGGCTTCAACTCCAAGCTTCATCTTCTGCCTCAGCGGCTACACTATGGAGCTCACGTGTTTGACTTTATCGCCCATCACCGTCCACACATGGGCAACGAAAGTGTGGCATAGGGGACACATCTGGCAAATGTCGTAATGGTCAGACACGTCCTGCAGCAGCCTGCAATAGCTATCCAAACCAAGTAGTATCTACCAACTATGCAGCCACCCATATTTGACGGGACATGACTATCACTTCTGATATGCCACTAAGAAGCAAGCATGCCATTGCTGTCATTGCTGCCATCATCATAAATGCTCTGACAAGTGATCATGCCCATGTCTCACAGACTTCAAGCTAGTCTCACAGACTCCAAGCATCAATAAAATAGGTAAGAGGAACCCCCGATGAGGTAACTGATAACTCACCACACTCTTAAATGCTCATTCTTGCTCATAGAGAGCTCTAAGCCTCTCTCTTCTTCTCTCTTTCGAGCTTTTTCAAGCTCACGGTTGTTGCCTAGAGCACTGACTTGAGCGTCGGAGGGTCCCCATTAGAATTTCTGATCTTTGAAACTTTTTGCAGGCTCACAGGCGGGAGAAGCTTGCGGAAAGATCCTATGATTGCTGGAGGAGGCGACTGGACGCTCGCGGATGCTCAAGGATGATGATTTAGCATCAACAATATTAATATATTATATTTATTTATTATCATAATTAATTTTAAGTTGTTATTAAATTATTATTAATTATATACTTGATTACTATTCATTTTTATTTAATGATCATTATTATATTATAGTAATTATTATCATTAAATATATGGTTATATTACATACAATAATATTTTATTATGATTATATTATATTATCATCATTTTATAATAATTAAATTATTTCTAGTTATTTAATTGCTATTGATTATTATGTTTTGATAAAAAAACTATTATTATCTATATTATTAATATTTTTATTTTAATATTATTTACTATTAAAAGTATTATCACTATTATTTAATAATTATCAAGTGCAAAAAGAAAATAATAAAATACTATATTTTTAGTTCAATCAGCATTTGGTTATGTTCATATTTGATATAAGTAAGAATAATAATAATAATATATTATTCATTCGACGAATGATAAAGGTGACTTTTTCACCTTACAACTAAATAGGCAATCCTCGCTGTCCTACCACTAAATCAAACAGTAAAAGTCTCCATTCTTTTGAAAGCAATTACAAGCCTACATAAGAAATAAGAAAAACAATAGTATATGAGACCCAACGTAAGATATCAATAGAATAATAATATTTTGCAATTATAAGTTTACATTAATTGAAATATTCATCCAACCAAAATGTGAATGGATGAAGTTTTGAAAGCAAAACAAGCATCAAATTTCATGATCTCGTTCAATATTTTTATTATTTGATACACTAATGCCTAAGAGTATCTGTTAAATGCTTGGTGACAAACCTATATGATTACAAATAGCACCAAAGCACATTATAAAGTTGGATTCTTTTTGCAATCCATCGATAATATTCCATACTTAAATTTGACCAAAATAGGAGAGTTAAGTCCTTGCAAGTTTCAACCAATCTTGATTTTTTAGGTTTTCTTACATTTATGCTCTTATAAATAATTTACTATTATATGTATATCCTTATATGTTATCTCTTTTTCTTGTATACCTTGTTAAAGATATGGCATAACCCTTATAAATAATTGTTTTTAATATATACCTTTTGGATTTACTATGTATCTACAAATTATTTTATTTTGCATATCTATCCTTATAGAGTTAAGATATACATAAATAGCAAAAATTTATGAGGGTATACAAATAATGTGAGATCTTTATAAGAATTTATAGAATAAAGTAATAATTTAAAAGAGTATACACAAAAATAAATTTGCAAGGATATACATGCAATATTAAATATTTATCAGGATATATGTGTAAAAGAACTAATTTATAAAGACATACACAAAATAGTAAATTTGTAAGAATATAAATATAGTTTTGCTTTTTATAATGATATGAAGATTTTTAAAAAAAATTAAGTTTTTCTAGTTTTTTAAAAGGTCTAGTGATGTATTAGAGCTACTAATGCTAGGGATACAAAACTTTTATAAAATGAATTACGTAATTTTCGATAGAGGAAACCATTAGGTATGCTTGTGAGTACCTTCATACCGAGTGGGTTTCTCACAACTTTGGTGGATCATGGACATTGGCAGTTGGCGGATTCTGAGTAGAGAGTGATCCAAACAAATGCTAATAGATTATGAGCATTGAAAGTTGTCTTAGCAGTATAAATTCATGATCAAGCATTCTTTTGCTTTTCCTCCCTTGATGATTTTATTTTTTTACATCCAAGGTATGAACTTTAATTATGACTTACATGCAATAATTTCAAACTAATTGGTGTTCATTGTCTATATATAATTGAGTTTGTGTTATTTGAAACTGTTCTAAATAATGCATGAACATCCTAGGTAATGTAGGATTGCTTTCAATCACAATGCATCCTAACTCTACATGGTATTGTCAAGTTCAAAGAATACTATGCCACCTACTAGCACAAAATAGCAGTTAACTATTGTCATTATCAACTATCTCATAATGCAAAAGGTTCAAAGTTTGGTTATGTAATAATCAATGTGCCTTAAGTTCTTCATCGGCTCATTATCAAATATATTAACTCCTTGATTTTAAAAGGCCATGGTCAAAATCATGCCATAAGGTAGAGTGAACCTCTTCTTGTTACCAGCCTCTGCCATGTACCATATCATCATCCCAGCAAGATTCAAAGGCTGATCAGTCAAAACACAGTCCATAATCAAAATGTCTCGCTCCGAGACATACTCAAATCTTCCTGTTTTTAGAAAAAGTATTATACTACAGATATTATGTAATAACCTAAGCTCCAGGGGTAATTGATGTGCCCTTATCTCTTCAAATTCAGTAACTTCCCTTCCAAGCATTCTTGATAGAGCCTCTGCTCTCTCACTATGGGAACTAGCAGTTAATCTAATCATAGGGATTTCTAATAGATTTCAATGAATCTCCGAAGTCAAGTGAATCCCTTTTCCTCTTACAAAACTTACAATTCCTCCGTCTCCTCTAGATATATTGTGATAAAATTCTTTGACAAGTGCAGGATAAGTCGGAACATCAAGGGAACATACCTTTTTCCATCCCATTTCTTTAAGCTGTCATCCTAGGGAAAATCCCTCTGCCTCAAAGAAATGAAAATCCACTTTCCTGCTCATCGTAATAACTCAGCCTGCTAGGATGTCTATCTGAGGTGAGGATGGACTGGGAATCATGCTCGGTGTGGATGCAGACGAAGAGGATGAAGAGCTTGGTGAAGGTTGCTGCACCGGATGCCTCACGGTTCTTTTTCCCATTGTCACATGAGCCCCAAACACCGATCCTCTACGTTTAGGTGCCATTTAATACTAGTGGATAAAGGATTTGAGAGATTTAGAGTTTTGGGATGAGTGGGGAAGAGTTTGGAAGAGATTGGAGTCGATTAGAATGGGAAAGGTGTCGACTCTGCCCTAATAAAGTCAACATGAGACAATTTGAAGTCGACTCCTGCAAAGTGAGGTGTCGGCTCCAGGTCGCTAACACAGTCAGTGCCCAAAATAGAGTCGACTCTGAAAAGGCAGGTGTCGGCTCTAAAATCTCAGATATAACTGGAGTCGACTCTGATAACAGAGGTGTCAGCTCCAAGACAGTTTCAATGAAAAAATAAGAGTTCAAAGAATCTGAAACTTGTCCAAAATGTCATCAAATTTTGGATAAATCAACTTTAGAATGTGATGAATCAAGGGGTTCAAATATCTAGATAATTTTTTTCTTAAAATCACAAGAAAATAAAACAAAATGATTGAATTCTAGATAATCATTCCTAGGAGATTTAAAATTCATTCCAATGGATCATAGACTCCTAATTCTCCTCTAAGATAATAAAATCTCTCTTTACTTAGGGGTTTTATAAAAATGTCAGCTAATAGTTCATCAGTACTAACATAATCAAGACAAATATCACTATTAACTACATGTTCTCTAATAAAATGATATCTAATTTCAATGTGTTTAGTTCTTGAATGTTGTATAGGATTTTTAGTTAAGTTTATTGCACTAGTGTTATCACATCTAATTGGTGTTTTATCAAGTGTTATACCATAATCTTCAAGTTGTCGCTTAATCCAAAGGATTTGAGCACAGCAACTTTCAATTGCAACATATTCAGCTTTAGCAGTTGATAATGCAACCAAATTTTTCTTTTTGCTAAACTAAGAGATTAAATTACTTCCTAAAAATTGGCATGCACCACTCATTCTTTTTCTATCCAATTTACAATCAGCATAATCAAAATCAGAATATGCAATCAAATTTAATGTTGAGTCTCTAGAATACCATAATCCTACATTTTTAGTTCCATTTAGATATCTAAGTATTCTTTTTACTGCAATTAAGTGAGATTCTTTAGGTTCAGATTGATATCGTGCATATAAATACACTGCAAACATAATATCAGGTCTACTTGCTGTTAAGTAAAGTAGAGAACCTATCATACCTTTGTAATATTTTTTATCAACAGGCTTACCATCTTCATCTTTATCTAGTTACATGAAGGACTCATTGGTGTTCCAAGGGGTTTGACTGATTCCATACCAAACTTCTTGAAAATTTCTTTTGTGTACTTTGTTTGGTTGATGAAAATTTTCTCTTTTTCTTGCTTGATTTGTAGTCCTAGGATGAAGTTGAGTTCTCTCATCATGCTCATCTCGAATTCATCCTACATAAACTTTGCTATCTCTTGACACAAAAGATTGTTAGTAGCACCGAATACAATATCATCTACATATATTTGTACTACCAATAAATCTTTATTTTTTCTTTTCAAAATAGGGTTTTATCAACATTTCCTCTAGAAAAATTATTTTCAATTAGAAATT
Source organism: Calamus simplicifolius (assembly GCA_900491605.1). Lineage (NCBI taxonomy): Eukaryota > Viridiplantae > Streptophyta > Magnoliopsida > Arecales > Arecaceae > Calamus > Calamus simplicifolius. The sequence continues at coordinate 963,565 of UESW01004199.1, forward strand.
TTCTTAATCTATCATACCAAGCTCTAGGTGCTTGTTTTAAACCATAAAGTGCTTTGTGTAATTTAAAAACATGATTTAAAATTCATGATCTTCAAAACCTGGTGGTTGTTCTATAAAAACTTTCTCATTTATAAATCCATTTAAAAATATACTTTTAACATCCATTTAAAATAAATTAATGTTCATATGACATGCAAATGCAAGTAATAGTCTAATTGCTTCTAATCTAGCAATATGTGCAAAAGTTTCATCAAAATCAATTCCTTCTTTTGGATTATATTCTTTTGCAACTAATCTAGCTTTATTTCTAATTACTATTCCATTTTCATCTAATTTATTTCTAAATACCAATTTAGATCCTATAACAGAATGACCTTTGGGTCTATCAACTAAGGATCATACTTTATTCCTAGTAAATTGATTTAATTCTTCTTGCATAGCTAACATCCAATTACTATCTTTTTCAGCTTCTTCAATAGATTTGGGTTCTACATGAGACACAAATGCAAGATGATTATTGATGTTCCTCATTGATGATCTAGTTCTTACTCCTTGAGATGGATCACCTATGATTAAATCCTTAGGATGACCATAAGCATATCTCCAATCTTTAGGTAAATCTACATCATTACGAGTAGTATCAATAACATCATTCTTAGGTGAGTCATCATCTTTAGCTTCTGGTTCATGGTCTGAAGATACATCTATATTCAATTTTTTAATATCTCTTTCAAGCAATTTGTATCTTCTTCATCATCAATCTTTTCAGAACTTGATGCTAAAGACTCATCAAAAACTACATGAATTGACTCTTCTACAATTAAATACTTCTTGTTAAATACTCTATATGCTTTACTAGATGTTGAATAACCTAAGAATATACCTTCATCAGATTTAGCGCCAAACTTTCCAAAATTGTCCTTACCATTATTATGAATAAAACATCGACAACCAAATGCATAAAAATAACTAATGTTAGGTTTCCTATTATGCCATAGTTCATAGGGAGTTTTCTTAAGAATTGGCCTAATTAAAGCTCTATTAAGGATGTAACATGCTGTATTTATAGCTTCCGTCCAGAAGTACTTTGGAAGTTGGCTTTCACATAGCATGGTACGGGCCATATCTTCTAATGTTCTATTTTTTCTTTCTATGACTTCATTTTGTTGTGGTGTTCTAGGCACAGAAAAATTATGATGAATGTCATTTTCAAAAAAATTTTTAAATAAATGACTTTCAAATTCTGTTTCATGATCACTTCTAAGAGACACTATGGTAGTGTTTTTCTCATTTGTGACTTTCTTGAAGAATTTTAGAAATATCGAGAAAGTATCATCTTTGTGAGCTAAAAATAATATCCAAGTGTATCTAGAATAATCATCTACTATCACAAGACCATATTTCTTTCCTCCTAGACTTGTGGTTCTAGTAGGTCCAAAAAGGTCCATATGAAGTAGTTCAAGTGGCCTAGTAGTCGAAACAATATTTTTAGATTTGAAAGAGTTTCTAATTTATTTTCCAAATTGACATGCATTACAAATTCTATTGTTTTCAAAATCTAACTTTGGAAGACCTTTAACTAAATCCATTCTAATTAATTTTGAAATTAGGTGTGTGCTTGCATGACCTAATCTGCGATGTCATAACCATCCAATCTCATTTACCTTAGCATTATCAGCAATTAAGCAATGATTACTTGTAGATAAATTATCTAAATCAATTAAGTATACATTGTCATTTCTATTTCCAACAAATATAATGCTATTGTCAATGGGATTAGAAACAGTGCAAATAGAAGCTTCAAATGAAACTTTGAAACCTTTATCACACAATTGGCTAATGCTAATTAAATTATGCTTTAAACCAACAACATATAAAATATTTTCTATAAAAGTAGATGGAGTTATTTGAATTTTACCAAATCCCATATTTGACCTTTGCCATTGTCTCCAAAAGTAACAACTCCTCCTCTTTTATCTTCAAGGATGATGAATTGCTCATTGTCACCCATCATGTGTCTTGAGCTTCCACTATCAAGATACCACTTTCTTTTTATCCTTTGGCCGCAAGACACTCCTGCAAGATAATCAAATCTTTTGTTTAGGTACCCAAGCTTTCTTGGGTCCTTCATGGTTAGTAGCAATAAATATTATTCCTTTTGGAACCCATATTTTCTTTCCTTTAATCATTGAATTCTTATTAGATTTTCTAAAATTGTATTCATATGACTTATGTCCCTTTTTGTTGCAATGATAACATGAAATATCATTTTTACTTGGTTTCTTAATAAAAAATTGTTTACATATTTTTGTTTCATATGAGATCTATATCCTAATCCAGCTTTATCAAAAACAGCTCTTTGATTACTTAAAAGCAAATTTAGTTTTTCTGAGCTATATGTAAATTTATCAATAATGTTCTTATATTTATCAATTTCTTTTGTTAAGTTAATATTTTCATTAAAATTAATTCTTTTTCTTTTAAAATATTTTTATTTTTAGATTTTAGATTTTTAACCTCAAGAATTAGTTCATTTTTCTCTTTGAGAAGATTTAGGTTTTCAGTTTTTAAAGATTTATTTTTCATTCTCAAAATCTTAAAATCACTAACTAACTCGTTGAAAGCATCATATAATTTATTAAATGTAAAATCATCATAAATAGTTTTAGAACTTACCTTGTTGTCGTCATTCGCCATGAAGCATATGTTTGCAACTTCTTTTTGTTCTTCTTCGGATGAAGACTCTTCACTATCACTCAAAGTTGCAACATAAGCTTTCTTCTTCTTCTTGTAACCCTTCTTTAGTTGAGGACATTAAGATCGAAAATGCCCCAGCTTCTTACATTCATAACTGTCAAGGGTTCTTTTTTTTTATCTTTATCCCTTTCTTTTCTTTTTCTCCTTCCATTTTGATTCCAGATTTCCTTTGTGGAAGGGTCTTTTTTGCAAAAACTTTCTAAATTTCTTTGCAAGGAGAGTTGTTTCATCATCTTCTTCTTCATCCTCGCTGCTGCTCTTATCATTTTCAGCAGCCTTGAGTGCTATAATTCTCTTTTTCTTCACATCTTCCTCTTGATGTTGCTTTATTATCAGCTCATGGGTCATCAAGGATCCAAGTATCTCCTTCAAAGGTAGAACATTCAAGTCTTTGGCTTCTTGGATTGCAGTTACTTTTGCTTTCCATGATCTTGGAAGAGATCTAAGAATTTTGTGCACTAATTCAGAATTAGTATAAGTTTTACCAAGACTCTTTAAATCATTTACAATATCAATGAATCTAGTGTACATGCATGTGATTGATTCAGTTTGTTCCATGCTAAATAACTCATATTTATGCACTAGAATGTTAATTTTGGATTCTTTTACTTGATTAGTACCCTCATAGGTAACTTCTAATCTATCCCATATTTCTTTGGCTGAAATGCAAGTAGAAATTCTGTTGAATTCATTTGCGTCCAAAGAACAATATAAGACATTCATGGCTTTGGCATTAAGCTGAGCCATTTTTCTATCGTTCTCATTTCCAATCCCTTCCGGGCTTAGGAATGATTGAACCATCTACAATGTGTGTGGGTGTGCTAGGTCCATTAATAATGACACTCCATAATTCATAATCTAAAGCTTGAATGAAAATCCTCATTCTTACTTTCCAATATGAATAATTAGAGCCATTAAACAAAGGTGGCCTATTAGTGGATTAACCTTCAGCAAAGGATGATCCAGCTTGAGCTACCATTTGGATCTTTAACTCTTGATTGTTAGATCAAATAGAAATGAGCACAGGCTCTGATACCGATTGTTGGCCCAGGTGGCAACCCAAGAGGGGGGGTGAATTGGGTTCTTTTTAAAATTTAACAATTAAAACTTAAAACCAATTTCACAAGGATTAAGTGCACAAGTCACTACAAGAAAATACTGAAATAGCAATGCCAATTTAGCGACGCATTTTTGCGTCGCTAAATTGCGATGAAATTGCAACGCCTAAGCGACAAAAATAAATAGTGATGCCATTAGCAATGCTTAAAAAATGCGTCGCTAAATAGCAATGCATTAGCGACACAAAAAATTATAAAATTAAAAAAAATCATTAATATAGCGATGCAATAATTGCGTCACTATTTAGCATTGCATTAGCGATGCATATAATAAAAAAGTAATTTTTAATTTAGCGATGCTAATAATATGTCGCTATTTAGCGACTCAATATTTGTGTCGCTAAAGAGCAACGCATTAGCGACACAATAAATCAAAAATTTAAAAAAATTGTTAATTTAGTGATGCAATATTTGCATCCCTATTTAGCGATGCATTAACGACGCAATTAACTAGAAATTAAAAAAATTGTTAATTTAGTGACGCAATATTTGCGTCGCTATTTAGCGACGCATTAGCGATGCATGTACCCATAAAAATTTAAAAAAAATTTAATTTTTAATTTAGCGACGCATTAGTGACATAATAAATCAGAAATTAAAAAAAATTATTAATTTAGTGATGCATTAGCGATGCATGTACCAGAAAAATTTAAAAAATATTAATTTTTAATTTAGCGATGTAATTAATTAGAAATTAAAAAAATTATTAATTTAGTGACGCAATATTAGCGACACAATTAATCAAAAATTAAAAAATTATTAATTTAGCGACATAATATTTGTGTCGCTATTTAGCGACGTATTAGCGACGCATGTACCCATAAAAATTTTAAAAATTTTAATTTTTAATTTAGCAATGCATTAGCGACGCAATAAACTAGAAATTAAAAAAAATTATTAATTTAGCGATGCATTAGCGACGCATGTACCCATAAAAATTAAAAAAATTAATTTTTAATTTAGTGATGCATTAGCGACACAATTAACTAGAAATTTAAAAAAATCATTAATTTAGCGATGCAAATATGCGCATGTATCCATAAAAATTAAAAAATCATTAATTTAGCGATACATTAGCGATGCAAATACCTAAAAAAAATTAATTTTTAATTTAGTGATTCATTAGCGATGCAATAAACCAGAAATTAAAAAAATCATTAATTTAGCGATGTAATATTTGCGTTGCTATTTAGCGATGCATGTACCCATAAAAATTAAAAAAATTAATTTTTAATTTAGCGATGCATTAGCGATGTAATAAACCAAAAATTAAAAAAAAAATCATTAATTTAGCGACGCATGTACCCATAAAAATTTTTAAAAATAATTTTTAATTTAGCAATGCATTAGCGATGCAATTAATAAGAAATTAAAAAAAATTATTAATTTAGCGATGCAATATTTGCGTTGCTATTTAGCAACGCATGTACCCATAAAAATTTAAAAAAATTAATTTTTAATTTAGCGATGCATTAGCATCGCAATAAACTAAAAATAAAAAAATCATTAATTTAGCGATGCATTAGCGATGCATGTACCCTTAAAAATAAAAAAAAAAAAAATTAAATTACGACGCATTAGTGACGCAATAAACCAGAAATTAAAAAAATCATTAATTTAGCGATGCATTAGCGATGCATGTACCCATAAATTAAAAAAATTATTTTTAATTTAGCGATGCTTTAGCGATGCAATAAACTAGACATTAAAAAATCATTAATTTAGCGATGCATGTACCAATAAAAATTAAAAAAAATTAATTTTTATTTTAGCGATGCATTAACGATTTAACTAGTGATGTGATGCAGTAAGTAATGAACACAATATAAATGAGAGAGCGAGAGACAAAGCACGATAAACACACAAAGATTTATAGTGGTTCGGTATATCCCATACCTACGTCCACTCCCAAGCAACTCTTGGGATCACACTATAATCCCCTGATTACAGTTGAGTTGTTTTACAAGCTCACAACTCTAACTTGTTATTTTACACGGGGTCACAACGAACCCAGCCGGTTTTCATAAGTTCACCAGCACAAAACCTTAACCCAAGCTAAACTTAGCTTGTCCCGAGGTAAACTACCTCAACTAATTCAATCCTTCAATTGAATTAGACAACAACAAATCAATTTAATGTTTACAACAAATGTAAAGCTCCTTAAACTGAGCAAATAGGCAATATAAATAGACAAGGATTAGAAAAGCATGATTTTGGAAGCAATGAGGTTGAGCTTTTCTTCTTTTCTTCTTTTCCTCTTTTCTTTTGAATGGTTGAATCAAGCTTCAGCTCTGATTCTTGACAGAAATTTGATGAAAAGAATGTTGAGGAACTAGGACTTTTGCTCTTTTTCTTTTCTCCTTTGTAAATCCACCGATTTTGATTTTTGAAAGCTTTGGATTTCTCTTGTATCTCTCCTCAGATGATAGGCGTGGACTCAAAGATTTCTCTTTAAATATCTCTCCTTTTCACTCTTATTTTGTCGTTATTTTCGAATGGACGAATCCCCCTTTATATAGAATCTCTAATCCAAGATTAGGTGAGAAATAGCCATTGGAAATATGCTTAGATTGATTCTCCATGCAAGAAAATATATCCATTGAAGAGTAGGTGAAAAAATATATCCGTTGGAGCTGATCTGGCACTTTTGAAAAAAGTCCTATGACAGGTTGGAGTCGGCTCCAACTTTTCATGTGTCGGCTCCAAATCAGGTTTCTAAAAATAGCAAAAAATAATCCATCGTGGAGTCGGCTCCGACTTTACAAAGTGTCAATTCACCGTTGTCTGGAGTCGGCTCTCGATTCTGAGGTGTTGGTTCCAAGAATTGCTTCGAAAAACATAGTCTCTATAACTCAGGTTAGAGTCAGCTCCAAAAACTCATGTGTTAGCTCCAGCTTCTGAAGCAGAAAACAGTTTCTCTGTATCTCAGGTTGGAGTCGGCTCTACTGTTAGGGTGTCGGCTCCGAACCGTGCCAAAAATCCTGAACTGCTCTGATACGCTCTGGAGTCGGCTCAAGACTGTTATGGTGTCAGCTCTAACTTCTGAACTTTGTTATACTCCATTAAAATTCAATTCAAAACTAATTTCTATATACCTTTTGGATAATTAATCGATCTTAATTCCTGAAACACTTATCAAATTTATCAGAAACATAATGAATTATTCATGGCTTTTATTAATCATCAAAATCAATTAATTAGGTAAATAATTTCTCAATAATTTCTCTAACAAAATAATTAAATACAAAATATTATAAAAAGTGCCACTTAATTCAAATCAAGAGTATAATTATTTAAAATAATTTAATATCAATAATTGATTGAATCAAGATTTTCATTTAGAAGAAAGGATTCTTTTCGCAACTTCCTTGTTTAAATGTATGTATATATATAATCTTTAAAAAATTAAAAAGGAAAAAAAAATGTTCAAATTCTCATCCTCTCTATACAACCAAGATAAAAACATGAAGTTATGGCATAATCAAAGACTCCAAATTATTTTTAAATAAAAAAATCTCAAATTATTGCTCTTCTTCTCTCTTCTTTGTTTCTTCCATCATAAATACTTAAGATCAAAGGTAACTAGCTTCATCATTCTTTTTCATATTTTTTTCAAATGTCATGGAGTTAGATATCCTACCATAAATCTTTTGATTTGATAATTATAATTATTGCTATTTTTTATTTAAAACAGATAAAGTTAATTATTGTTAATATTCTAATTATATTTAATTCTTAAAATATTCAAATTTTCAAGCATGCATCTTATAAATATTAAAAAGGTAAAAATTATTACCATAGTGTTATGATGCAAAATTAACTATAGATAATCTATATTGTATGAAAGAATAAGAAGTGCAACTTTAATAAATTTTCTTTTCATATAATTGTAGATTCTTAAAAATAGAATTATTAAATTCAGTTCATGCATATTATAGGCCCACTAACAAATTAATTAAATATTCTAGTTCTCTCCTAAGTTTAAGAAAAAAAATCTAATCATGATTGTCCTGAATTCCTAATTCAAACTTCCCATCTTTTTTCACCTCTACCTAATGTTTTGAATTATTGAAAAGTATTGTGTCCTTTTTCTTCTTCTTTATCTTACATTACATTTAGTCTCATAACACCTTTCTTTCAATTACATGCTACATTATCTTTATATAAAATCTCCATTAGCCTCTCATCTTCACTCATTTCATTCCCTTTTAGTGCTATAGGATTATCTAAGCTCCTTGATGACCTCCATCACCATAGGTCTCTTTCTCTCTCTCTCCTCCCCAATCCAATTGTTGCACACCCAACACAATCTCTAACTTGATGAGCATCCTCCTTATTTCTATTTCTATCAAACTTCTTCTCAAATTCTTTTCCTTCTATCTCAACTTCATCACCCACTTCTTATTTCTATTTCTATCAAACTTCTTCTCAAATTCTTTTCCTTCTATCTCAACTTCATCACCCACTTCTAAACATGCTTTAGACCTTAGCTAGCTAATTACTACTTCCTTTACCTTTGACAAACCTCCCTCTTCTCCTTTCTCAGCTCTAACTCTTCAAAGCTTTATAATTACAATAACTAAAAATCTATATGTAAGAAAAGCCAGAAGAATATCAATCCTCAACCATCATGCTAGCTTCATTCTCATCCACCATCATCAACCAAAAAATGAAGCACCAAAACATAGGCCCAAACTCCAATCATGGCCTTTACTTGTAAAAATTATAAAGAAGTCTAAAATTTGGATTGCTTCCCTCCTTTGGCAAAAGGAGAGGAGAGATACCAATTGCCCAAACACATAAGAAGGGCCAAAGAAGAAGGTGGTCTAGAAAAAAAACACTCCATTTTCTTTAACTAGCTAACAAAGAGAAAAACAAAAATATGGAATACAATAATACCTTTTAGAGATCCTCCATAAGTAAAACTTTTTTGGGAGAGGGCTAGCTGAAGGAGAGCTAGATGGAGTATCCCATCTTCTTTGATTATAGAGAAGGGCTATAAATCAACTTCTTTTACTATAGAAAAGTCATGCTTTCGACCTAATATTTTGATACAACTCTCAATAATTTTATTAATACTATCACTAATCCTTATAAACATGATTAGTATTGAATTAAACAAATTATACACTTCATTTTTTTCTTGAATTTTTAGCCCTTTATTTTAACAATTAAATATAGAATATTCAATTCATTTAAACCAAGCTTAATTTAGTATAGATGCAATATCTAGCTTATTTATGGGCATACATACTAGCACTATATATTAATCTAGCAAATCAATATATAATTAATGCATGTAATTAAAAGAAAAATAGGTACATATCAAAATATAGAACCATATAGGGGTTTCTCCTTCCTTGGCTAACATAACCCCACCACCCTTTTCCCTGCATGCCTCGGCTATCTTTCTATTTTATATTCCTTATTATCTTATTTTTCTCTATTATCTTATTGAAGTCAAGTTTTGTAGGAAATAGTAGATTCCTAATAAAGGCTAATAATCAAGTATTTACTCTTTTTTTGTAATTTTTTTTAAAAAATTACTAATTTTCATCAAGTGTTTTGAGTTTAATAATTTAATTGTGCCTTCTTGTGACATTACCTTCAAAATGGCCATTTAAGGCTATAGGGGAGGGGTTTTTGAAAAAATTTCATGATAGCCCAAATATGGCCTATCGCGTGCCATATATACCAAGTATGTTGCGAGCCATTTTAGGCTAGAACATATTTCATACCCACCTAATCTGTCACGAGCTACTATATATGCTAGTATAACCGGTAAGTGGGTCAACACTATTTGAGGAAGCTTATCATGCTAGTACGATTCACTCATGCTAGGTTGGATTGTACCATGGGTTGCTTGGCTCATTTGACACCTTTAGAACTAATGTTTTTTCGCTTACGACATGCTCAACAAGCATTGGAAGTGTTAAAAATTATTTTTATAAAGTGAACTTTCAATTGCTTGCTATTGTTTGGCTATAAATGTTATATTATTATTGATGAATATTATATGATTATATTATAATAATTATGACTAATAATATTACTAAGCACTATATTATTGCCTTAAATATTTAAATATTTATATTTGATGGGGCCAATAAGCCACATGGGCAACAGTAATCTCACCGGGATCGGACCAATCGTTTATGGAGTCGGTCCCAGAAAGACAGCCCCTCGGCTTTGGGAAGACACCCCCTCGGCCTCAGTAAAACAGCCTCTCGGCCTCGGGAAGACACCCCCTCAGCCTTGGCCTCGGTCATGAACAATGCTTGGCCCCCTTAGCCTCAGCTTCGGCCATGAACAGTGCTCGGCCCCCTCAGCCTCGGCCTTGACCATGAATAGTGCTTGGCCATGAACAGTGCTTGGCTCCCTTAGCCTCGGCCTCGGCCATGAACAGTGCTCGGCCCCCTTAGTCTTGGCCTTGGTCATGAACAATGCTCGGCCATGAACAGTGCTCATCCCCCTCAGCCTCGGCCTTGGCCATGAACAGTGCTCAGCCCCTCAGCCTCGGCCTCAGCCATAACAGTGCTCGACCATGAATAGTGCTTGGCCCCCTCAGCCTCGGCCTCGGCCATGAACAGTGCTCGGCCCCCTTAGCCTCCGCCATGGACAGTACTCGGCCATGCAAGTGTTCATCCACGGCCTTCTCTGAAGCTCATCCAAGGGCATGAACAGTGTCATGCACATACTCTATAATCAATGCTCTACGAAGGATAGAGTCGGCTTCAACTCCAAGCTTCATCTTCTGCCTCAGCGGCTACACTGTGAGGCCCACATGCCTGACTTTATCGCCCATCACTGTCCGCACATGGGCAACGAAAGTGTGGCATGGGGGACACATCTGGTAAATGCCATAACGGTCGGTCATGCCCTGTAGTAGCCTACAATATATGTCCAAACTAAGTAGTACCTGCCAACTATGCAGCCACCCATATTTGACGAGACATGGTTTTCACTTCTGACATGCCACTAAGAAGTAAGCTTTGCCATTGCTGCCATTGCTGCCACCAACATAAATGCTCTGACAAGTGATCATGCCCCAAGTCTCACAGACTCTAAGCTAGTCTCACAGACTCCAAGCATCAATAAAATAGATAAGAGGGACCCCCAACAAGGTAAATGATAACTCACCACACTCTTAAACGCTCATTCTTGCTCACAGAGAGCTCTAAGCCTCTTTCTTCTTCTCTCTTTCAAGCTTTCTCAATCTCACGACTGTTGCCCAAAGCACTGACTTGAGCGTCGGAGGGTTCCCACCGGAATCTCCGGTCTTTGAGACTTTTTGCAGGCTCCCAAGTGTGAGAAGCTCACCAAAAGATTCTGGGTTCGCTGGAGGAGGCAACTGGATGCTCACAGATGCTCGAGGACGGTGATTTGGCATCAACAGATTTGCGCGCCAAGTAGAAGGATAGAGCAACGGATCATCAACGATGCTAGCTTGCAGATCCTCATCCACTTTAGATTAGCATGGTGGATCAAAACAATGGTAATGACAAGAACCCGAAGAGCTTTCACTAGTCATGCTGAGGGGCACCCTTAATTGGCTGCGCAATAGGAGGCCAGCTCCCGGCTCCACCATCATCACCATATCAAGCCAAACAGCATGCCACCCTCGCCCTGCAAATTTGAGCATTAATGGAAGCTGTCCAAAAGCTCCAGGAAAGATATTTCATGGCCACACAGTATCAGCAAGAGCTTTCGCTCCCTCTTTAGTTGCTGCTTAGGCCAGCCGTCATCCATCCCACGGAAGATCTTCCCAGCAAGAGGCTCACCGCCATCAAGCTCATCAGCATGAGTATCTTTAAGCTCATCAGCATGAGCATCTTAAAGCCCAAAAGCAAAAGGCTCACCGCCATCAAGCTCATCAGCATGAGCATCTTCAAGCTCATCAGCATAAGCATCTTCAAGCTCATCAGCAAGAGCTCACTAGAAAGAGTGCAATCACTCGTCGTCCAAATGGCCTTCTCTCCTACGAACGGCGATGCAAGGGGAAGCCTGAGAAAGGGCAGCGACCCCCACTCCAATCAACTTGGTTCCCTAATTTCCTGGAGGGCGGACCACTGGTAGGCTGATGTATCCAAATCAATAGAAGGAGACAAATTCCTTCAAAGATATTTCATAATGACAGCCACTTCTACTCGGACAGTCGTAGTCCATAAGAGGTGAGCAGTCCTGGGGCTATCTTCAGCCAACATGGAGCTGATCAGCACTCCTCTTCGATCGCTTTTTCTTCCTCTGAACCATCTGCATCAAGTGCCACATCATCATCATCACCGACACATCTTCTGAGCCAGATTTCCTCCAAGAAGTAAGGTCTTGGCCTGGCTGCGCAAGGTAGGGAGGACGTGGTCCAAGTCTCAGCCCAGTGCCATGCCAAGCAAACTTAAATAAACGAGATTTAATGCATGAGGAAAAGGAAGTTTGGTGCCAGCAAGAGGTCCAAGAGAGGACGTTGGGTGGAGGGGTCATTATGGCCTTCCTTGTACTCGAATGTTAGGGCTCCATTAATGCCAAAAGAGACCAACAATGCAGGTTCTCCTCCACTCTTAAATAGTCTTCTTCGCCTTTGCAAATACCCCGATTTAGTACCAGAAAAAGCTAGGGAAAGCTCTCTGTCCCAACTCCATGCCGACCCCAGCGTCATTGAACATGATGCAAAGGCCAAAAAGCTACAAAAGCTAAGTACACTACACTTTGAGAAAAGCTTCTTTTCATTAATACTTGAATGCATTGCAGAAAAACTGACTCAAGCATCGGCACCTAAACTCGAGGCCAGCTTGGCACCAAAGACCGACTCCAGTATCAACAACTAAGCCCGAGGCCAGCTCGGCACCAAAGACCGACTCTAGCATCAACACCTAAGCCCGAGGCCAGCTTGGCGACAAAGACTGACTCCAGCATCGGCAACAAAGATTGTCAGCACAAAGAAAAAAGACATCTGAGCCTGGTCCATGCACCCTCGGGTCACCCTTCGAGGTTAAAAGGCACCTGACGACTCTCAACTCTCAAATCATCCTCTGGGGTTAAAAGGCATCTGATAACTCTCAACTCTCATATCACCCTCCAGGGTTAAAAGGCACCTGATGACTCTCAACTCTCAGGTCACCCTCTGAGGTTAAAAGGTACCTGATGACTCTCAACTCTCAGGTCACCCTCCAGGGTTAAAAAGCACCTGAGCTTGGTCCAAGCACCCTCAGGTTACCCTCTGAGGTTAAAGGCTCCCGAGCATGGTCCCATCGCAGCAACTCTCGGGTCATCCTTCAGGGTTCAAAAGGCACCTAAGCTTGGTCCAAGCACCCTCAGGTTACCCTTCGAGATTAAAGGCTCCTGAGCATGGTCCCATCCCAGCAACTCTCGAGTCACCCTTCAGAGTTTAAAAGACTCTCGATGGCCTCAACTTTGCCTCAATGGCTTCGTCACAACCTCAATTGCATCATCACAGTCTCAACGGCTTCATTCCAGCCTCAACGGCTTTAACTCTGTCTCAGCGGCCAATGGCCAACTGGATAAGACCTTTATCTAAATTATATACTTACAACATATTGCTGCTCACTTTTAGCCATCCAAAAAGAAGCCCCAATATAACTCATAGCTGGAAGAGGCCAACTCCCTAGCTCATAGTTGACGGGCACCCATCTCCAAATTTTATGTCAAAAAGTAGAAGACCCAAAGTCAGCTCACAGTAGGGAGAGGCCAACTCCCCAACTCATAGTTGATGGGCATCCACTTTTAGACCCTACGTCGGAAGAGCATTACTAGCTGCTCCTAGTCAGTCTAAGACAATCAATTTACCTTTAACATTACTTAAAGTCTTTGAGCAAATAAAAGCACAAAAGAGCATGCAGACGTGGTCACAAGTCCACGCAAGGCAGACGAAAACTATCCAAAGCTGGCATGCAGAGATAAGTGCAAAAGAAAGATATTATAATTCCTACACTTCTTTTGCTTGGCGAATGCAAGGCATGCGATCGCATAAACTTAGAAATGTGGGGGGCATCTGATGGAGCCAATAAGCCCCATGGGCATCATCGGGGTTGGATCAGTCATTTCTGGAGTCAGCCCTGAGAAGAAAGTCCCTCGGCCTTGGGAAGACAGTCCCTCAACCTCAACAAGACAGTCCCTCGGCCTTGGGAAGACACCCCCTTGGCCTCGGCCTCAGCCATGAACAGTGCTCGGCCCTATCAGCCTCGGCCTCGGCCATGAACAGTGCTCGGCCCCTTCAGCCTCGGCCTCGGTCATGAACAGTGCTTGGCCATGAACAGTGCTCAACCCTCTTAGCCTCGGCCTCGGCCATAAACAGTGCTCGGCCCCCTCAGCCATGGCCTCAACCATGAACATTGCTCAGCCCCCTCAGCCTTGGCCTCGGCCATGAACAGTGCTCGGCCTCCTCAGCCTCGACCTCGGCCATGAACAGTGCTCAGCCCCCTTAGCATCGGCCTTGGCCATGAACAGTGCTTGACCATGCAAGTGTTCACCCATGGCCTTCTCTGAAGCTCATCCAAGGGCATGAACAGTGTCATGCACGTACTCTATAATCAATGCTCTATGAGGGATAGAGTCGGCTTCAACTCCAAGCTTCATCTTCTGCCTCAGCGGCTACACTATGGAGCTCACGTGTTTGACTTTATCGCCCATCACCGTCCACACATGGGCAACGAAAGTGTGGCATAGGGGACACATTTGGCAAATGTCGTAATGGTCAGACACGTTCTGTAGCAGCCTGCAATAGCTATCCAAACCAAGTAGTATCTGCCAACTATGCAGCCACCCATATTTGATGGGACATGGCTACCACTTCTGATATGCCACTAAGAAGCAAGCGTGCCATTGCTGTCTTTGCTGCCATCATCATAAATGCTCTGACAAGTGATCATGCCCCAGACTCCAAGCATCAATAAAATAGATAAGAGGAACCCCCGATGAGGTAACTGATAACTCACCACACTCTTAAATGCTCATTCTTGCTCATAGAGCCTCTCTCTTCTTCTCTCTTTCGAGCTTTTTCAAGCTCACAGTTGTTGCCTAGAGCACTGACTTGAGCGTCGGAGGGTCCCCATTAGAATCTCCGATTTTTGAAACTTTTTGCAGGCTCACAGGCGCGAGAAGCTTGCGGAAAGATCCTATGATTGCTGGAGGAGGCGACTGGACGCTCGCGGATGCTCAAGGATGGTGATTTAGCATCAACAAATATATTATATTTATTTATTATCATAATTAATTTTAAGTTGTTATTAAATTATTATTAATTATATACTTGATTACTATTCATTTTATTTAATGATCCTTATTATATTATAGTAATTATTATCATTAAATATATGGTTATATTACATACAATAATATTATTATGATTATATTATATTATCATCATTTTATAATAATTAAATTATTTCTAGTTATTTAATTGCTATTGATTATTATGTTTTTGATAAAAAAATTATTATCTATATTATTAATATTTTTTTATTTTAATATTATTTACTATTAAAAGTATTATCACTATTATTTAATAATTATCAAGTGCAAAAAGAAAATAATAAAATACTATATTTTTAGTTCAATCAGCATTTGGTTATGTTCATATTTGATATAAGTAAGAATAATAATAAATATATTATTCATTCGACGAATGATAAAGGTGACTTTTTCACCTTACAACTAAATAGGCAATCCTCGCTGTCCTACCACTAAATCAAACAGTAAAAGTCTCCATTCTTTTGAAAGCAATTACAAGCCTGCATAAGAAATAAGAAAAACAATAGTATATGAGACCCAACGTAAGATATCAATAGAATAATAATATTTTGCAATTATAAGTTTACATTAATTGAAATATTCATCCAACCAAAATGTGAATGGATGAAGTTTTGAAAGCAAAACAAGCATCAAATTTCATGATCTCGTTCAATATTTTATTATTTGATACACTAATGCCTAAGAGTATCTGTTAAATGCTTGGTGACAAACCTATATGATTACAAATAGCACCAAAGCACATTATAAAGTTGGATTCTTTTTGCAATCCATCGACAATATTCCATACTTAAATTTGACCAAAATAGGAGAGTTAAGTCCTTGCAAGTTTCAACCAATCTTGATTTTTTAGGTTTTCTTACATTTATGCTCTTATAAATAATTTACTATTCTATGTATATCCTTATATGTTATCTCTTTTTCTTGTATACCTTGTTAAAGATATGGCATAACCCTTATAAATAATTTGTTTTTAAATATATACCCTTTGGATTTACTATGTATGTATCTACAAATTATTTTATTTTGCATATCTATCCTTATAGAGTTAAGATTATATACATAAATAGCAAAAATTTATGAGGGTATACAAATAATGTGAGATCTTTATAAGAATTTATAGAATAAAGTAATAATTTAAAAGAGTATACACAAAAATAAATTGGCAAGGATATACATGCAATATTAAATATTTATCAGGATATATGTGTAAAAGAACTAATTTATAAAGATATATACACGAAATAGTTTTTGCTTTTTATAATGATATGAAGATTTTTAAAAAAAATTAAGTTTTTCTAGTTTTTTAAAAGGTCTAGTGATGTATAGGAGCTACTAATGCTAGAGATACAAAACTTTTATAAAATGAATTACGTAATTTTCGATAGAGGAAACCATTAGGTATGCTTGTGAGTACCTTCATACCGAGTGAGTTTCTCACAACTTTGGTGGATCATGGACATTGGCAGTTGGGGGATTCTGAGTAGAGAGTGATCCAAACAAATGCTAATAGATTATGAGCATTGAAAGTTGTCTTAGCAGTATAAATTCATGATCAAGCATTCTTTTGCTTTTCCTCCCTTGATGATTTTATTTTTTTTACATCCAAGGTATGAACTTCAATTATGACTTACATGCAATAATTTCAAACTAATTGGTGTTCATTGTCTATATATAATTGAGTTTGTGTTATTTGAAACTGTTCTAAATAATGCATGAACATCCTAGGTAATGTAGGATTGCTTTCAATCACAATGCATCCTAACTCTACATGTATTGTCAAGTTCAAAGAATACTATGCCACCTACTAGCACAAAATAGCAGTTAACTATTGTCATTATCAACTATCTCATAATGCAAAAGGTTCAAAGTTCGGTTATGTATGATCAAATTCCAAAGCCCTCTGTTGGTTCATTGTTCATTACTATTGGAGTGTTGATGGGATTCTTATGCTTATCTCTGGGTGAAAGACCTTCTGTAACCATTGCCCCTTAATGCTCTTTCACTGTGAATAAAGCATATGCACTAGACATGTTTGATACTAGTCACTTATAGCAAAGAATAGTTTCATTTAAGAGGATAATATAAATGAAAAAAAAAAAATTCCTTTGGTCCTTATGTATGCTCTCTTTTTTTTTGGTTAAATATGACAATTGTAAAGTAATCCAACTCATATAAATTATGTCAATCTTGATGTCTATGTAAGAAAATAATTTTTTTTGCATGACTACCAGGGAAAGTCTGTGTTATTTAGGCTCTTTATAGAGTTATTTAGTTAAGCTCTTGTATTGGTAGTATTATTAGAACTTTGTTTGATTGAAAACTTTAGTGGGGAAAATGTGGGAGGGCGGATACAATGGATGGAACATCCATCTCCATCGGGGGAACAGAGCTACATGGTATGGATCATAACGGGAAAAAGCACTGCTATGGACCGAAAAAAAAGTCCCCAACGAGGGACCCAACAGCGACAAGCATGACCCCAGAGAACCAACGTGACGTCACGAACAGAGTTCAATTTTGTGGTCCTATTTCCCTGTGTCGCTGGAGGGAGTGATCTGGTGCATCTCATGGAACAGCAGACTCCTTTAGGGGAGCTTCTAAATACATCGCAAAAATTACTCTCCCCACCCGGCCACCCCCCTCTCAACTTTTAAAAAAAAATTAAATTTCTAAACTACTCTTAAATCCCTTCCTCATTTTTTTTTTTTTTTTTTATCTCCACACCCCTCTCCCTCACCCCACCCGATCGACACCCATCAGCGACAGTGCCTCGCTCCGGACCCCTTGGCCCATGGCTCCCTCCCGACTTCTACCGCTCTGGCCCTCCGGCATCGACTCCCTCTCTGGCCCCTCGGGCACCGACTCCTCTCCCTTAGCCCCAACTCCTTTTGGCCTCCGACTCCGACCACTCAATCTTTCCAGCACCGACCCCCCGCCCTGCCCCTCCGGCATAGACTCCCCTCCCCGGTCGCCCTAGCCTTGACTCCCCTCTACTAGCCCCCTGGCCGTAGCCTCTGGCTTCCCCTTGCCTCTGTATTTAGTAGGGCCGAACAAAGGCCCTCTATTCTGCTCCGATGGGCTGAAATCAGGGCCAAATAGACCGCTTTCGTTCGGCCTACAGAGGGAGACGGAGAGGAGGGTTTGTTCAGGATGGGGTGTGGAGAGAAATTATGGAGGGCATAATGGTTATTATGCAAATGAGATTTTTTTTTTTAAAATGTGAGTGTGGAGAATAATTTTTGCGGTGTATTTAGAAGCTCCCCTCCTTTAGGGGAGCTTCTATTTGCACCGCAAAAATTGCTCTCTACACTCCCCCTCCAAAATTTTTTTAAAAAATTAATTTCCTAAACTACCCTCTCCTCTCTCCATTCGCTTCGACGGAACCCCTCCCCTCTCGACTTTCCCCACCTTTCTCGGTCGCTCCACTCCCCCATCCCCTTCCCCTTCCTCGTTTCGGAGCAACTGGGGAAGGGGGAAGTCGGGGGAGGGGGGCGCTGGAGCAAACGGGAAAGGAGGGGCGACTGCCAGAGAAAACGGTGGGGAAGTCGGGGATCGTCGACGCCGAAGCGAATGGGGAAGAGGGATTGCTGGAACGAATGGGGGGAAGCCGGAGGGGCGGCGCTTGAGCAAATGGGGAACGGAAAAAGCCGAGAGGAGGGATACCGAAGCGAACAGGGAAGGGAGGAGGGTGAGAATTTTAAGGATAGTTTTAAAAATTAAATTTTTAAAAAAATTTGAGAGTGTAGAGAGCAATTTTTGGTGCAAATAGAAGCTCCCCTCCTTTAAGAGGAAATTCTATTTGGCCTGCACAAAATGCTCAGTATTCCCCCCCCCCCCCCCCAATTTTTTTATTTTTTTACTCAATAGCCTCCCAAAATTACTCTGTAGCCCCCTAAATTTAGAAAATACCTAAACTACCCCTTCCCCCTTCACCCCTCCCGCCCCCACAAAATTTCTCAGCATTCCCTCTTCCGAAGGCGCCCCCCTCTCGCTCACGACAGCCCCCTCCTTTTTCGGCCTTCCTCGGCATGCCTAGCAGCGGCTCATCTTCCCCGACGAGTCTTCCCCAGCAGCGGCCATCTTTCCCGATGAGCTCTCCCTCTCTCCCTCCCTCCCTCACTCACTCGGCTCCGCCTCCCTCAACCGACTCCTCCACCTCCCTTAGCCGAGCTCCGCCTCCCTTCTCGGCATCCGTCTCCCTTCCAGGCTTCCGCCCCCTTTTCTCCTTCCTACCTCACTCCAAATGGCCGAGTCTCTGTTCAGCCCTGGTTGGCCGAATAGAGTGTTCGCCAAGCAGGCCGAACAAACAGGATATGTTCGGCCCAACTGGCCCGATCAGATCCTCTCTGTTTGGCCCAGCAGGCCGAACATAATTTGAGAGAAATTCTTTTGTTTGGCCCTGTGTCGCCGAACAGATGGAATCTGTTCGGTCCATCAGGGCTGAACATGTTGACTCAGTTCGGTCCTATGTGGCCGAACAGATTTGACCTGTTCTGCTACATAGGGCCGAACAACTCACGAACGAAAAAAAAAAATTCGATTATGGGTTATAAACTAACCTTTTGCGATCGAAGAACCTTTCAAAATTTCTAGTTGATTATCTAATTACTTAATTATGGGTTGAAATCTCTTCAACCAAGCTTTAAATGATCGGATCCGAAGCTGTTTTGATCCGGAGTGAGGGATAAGGGGGACGGGCAGGGGAGGGGCCTGTTTTGACCTGGGGGACTATTGAGCAAAAACAGCGGGCCAACCGGCGAAATAGAATTTCCCCTCCTTTAGGCCTCCATGATAAATTGACCCTCTTCAAGTTGCCACAGGATTGGGAGTTAATTACGGGGGATGCCACTGTTAAAACGAAGCCTTCTCCTTTAGAGCAGTTGATTGGTCCTTTTGTGCCGAAATAAATGGCACACCTAACTGCAAATGGATGCCAGCTGGCGAGTATCAGGGGCGTTTCGGTCACAAGACAAAATAAATTTCCTTCCCAAATGACCTCGCCAGATTTCCCGCATTGACCTCTCGATTCCACGTTGCATGCTGTCACTAGTTTGAATTTTAAACCATCAAATTTTTATTACTGCTTGCCTTTTTCCCGCTTGGCAATTGCGTAAATATGGAGCCAAAATGAGTCCCTTTCTTAACGTTATGCTGTTTCCTCTGGAAGGCTCCGGAAGACCTTGCAAATGTTTCAGGTTTGATTTTTACGTTACTCCGAGGTCAGCTTGATTTGACCGGAGATAAAGAAAGGGTTCAAATTTGAAAAAAAAAAAAAAAAAACAATTACAAACTTATGACTATTTTAAGTAGACAGATAATATAACTAAAATAAATCTAGTAAAAATAAAGTATAAGAAATTATTAAAACATGTTACTACTTGTTTATAATTTTTGGTAGAGAACGTATATTTATATAAAACTGGCTAATGGAGCATGCATTTTGTACAGGGAGAGCAGCATTAGGGGTGCTTGATTTTTTCAGAATTCAATGCATAAAGATCAACTGCAGTTAGCTATTCTTTATTGGGATATCTTTTAGATTTTAACATGGCATTTGGTTTATGATAATATGATATTATTAAAAATTTTATATTCATAATGATTTTATAATGAGTAATCAGATTCTCAGGAATATATAATTAATGTGTTTGATTCATAATAACAAAAAATGATAATCAGTTCATTGTTAATTTTAAATTTTATTTGAATATTATTATAAATTTTTTTATTTTTAAAGTGATCCTCTTTTCTTTTTTCTAGAATATGAAATGTTCTTTCTAAACTAATTTTATAAATATTATATATTTAAATATTATAAATATTCATATATATTATATAAAATATAAATATTTAGTAATATATTATTTAATAATTTAATATGTAAGAGAATCATAAATATTAATATTTTAAAAATTAATATTTACATATTACTATATAGATAGATAATAATGTTTAAAATATAAAATATTATATTATATATATATAAATATAATATTAATATTTAAATATTATGCAGTGTAAATTAAATATATAATTAAATAAATATTTATATAAAGTTAAAGTATAATTTAATATTGTCGGACTTTGATAATCTCACATACTCACCTTTCATAGGAAAATATATTACTATGATTTATGCTAATCTTAGTTATTAAAAATTAAATATTATCAATCAGATTACCATGCCTAATTACCAAATATGGTAATTTGCATGGTAGTCTCGTATTATTAAGATGGATTACCACAAACAAAATGACCCCTAAGTGTTTGTTTGGTAATTTATTAAAAAATATATTTACAAAAAAATAATTTTCCTAAAACTTATTAATGATTTTTCTAAAACTTATATTTCTCAAAAAGTTTTGTAGGGAAAAATAGATTTTACTATATTTGGTTGATAAAAAATATGCATGAGAAAGTAGTTCTATAAATATTTTTTAATATTTAGTTAGAGATAATTTTGCATGAAAAAATGTCAATTTGACTATAATACTCCTAAAATCAAGATTTTAAGTAATCACTATTTTGTAAGAAAATTAAAAAGATCATTTGAGATCCTTTTCTACAGTATTTTGTTGACATGCTTTCATTGCTTATATATAATTACATAAACAAAATTTGAAGGATAATTTTTGTTGATCATTACTAGAGGGACATGTGAGAGAAATAAAAAAAATATTGAAGAATAATTTTAGTATGCTAATACTACTATATTTCAACTGAGAGAAAAAAGAGGAACAAAAAATAAAAACCATCTTCCCTATGGTATTTGTTTTATTATGAAAGGAAGAAAAATGTGTGGACCCCACACATAATTTTCTCTTCCAATCAAAATGAGAAAATGAAATCCAACCAAATGAGGGTAAGAATCTATTTAGTTTAGTGTAAAAGGACTAAAGTCCTATTTGGTGGAGTTGTTGACAATAAAGTTTTTGAAAGTTTTTAACAATAGAATTTTGAAATTGTTTGAAAAAAACCTTTTGCTATTTAGTAATGCCATTTTTAAAGTGATACAAAACATCTATTGGCAAATAAACTAAGAAAGTACTTTCAGAGTAAACATAATAAAAAAAATATTGTATAATGCTTTCAACTAGAATTCTTTCTCGGTCCAAATGAGATGGGATGCTTAAACAGATTCTTGCTTGCTCTTTGAAGACTCATATTATAGTATTATAATATAGCATAAAAAATATAATAATATTCTAATATATTATTTATTATAATATAAAATTATTATAATATATTATTTTACTATTATTTAATAACTATGTTATAATATATTATTAAAATTATGATCATTATTTAAAAACATAATATCATAATACTATGATATAGTATTATGTAATATTGCAAAGCTATAATATATATAATATAATAATATAAGATAGATTTATCTATATTCGAATGTAGCCAAATTTAAGATTTAGTCACCTTTTTTGCCCTTCAATCTACATGGATCTTAAAGCCATCTTAGCTTTATCACTTTTTTTTATTTTACGATCCATGAACTATATGGATATCCAAGGAGAAGGAAGGTGACCAAATTTAGGTTTAGCTACAATTGAATGTAACAAGCTTACCTATATAATATTATATTTATAATATTTTTATAATATTATTTTATTAACTTATTTTATACTACATAATATGTTATAATTATTATAATATTTTAATAATTATATTATAATATATTATATTATATATTATAAAACTAAATATTTTTATTCTCCTAGTTTTGTTACTATAATATGATATAAGAAATATAAAAATATTCTAGTATATAACAATTATACTATTTTATACTATTATTTAATAGTTATAATAGAATATATTATTAAATTATGATCATTATTATCTAATAACATAATATCATAATATTATGGTATTATTTCTATAATACTACAAAATTATAATGTTATATAGCATTATAATAATTTTATAATTATATTTTATATTATAGTATTTTATAGTATTATTATATTATCTTATATTACATTGCATAATATATTATAATTATAATATATTTGAATATAACATATTGTTGTTCTTTTGGTTCGAATATTTGACCTTCAACTCTAATAAAAATAGCTTTTCTATATTTAGCAAGTAGAGCTTTTGAAAATAGCTACAAACTGAAGCTTTCCCAAGCAAAGCTTTTAAGTCTCTTGATGGAGGCAAAAGGCACATTTAAAAATCTTACAAAATATTATAAAATAATTTAAAAAGTACTTTTAGGCCTTTTAAAAGTGCTTTGGATCTTTCAAAAGTATAGCCATGCAGGGCCTAAGAAAGCTTACTTTATAGAGCTGCTTTTAGCTTCTCCTCAACTAATGTTATTATAAGTCATCTCTCCCTAAATGACCTATTATAGAAAATCATTTTAATTTTATTTCAAAGCAACTAAAAGTCTAAATGGGCTCTCCATGAGCTAAGTTTGGATATCTAATTACAACAATCAAACAAACAAACTTTATTTTGGACTAAGCAAATGTTGAAAATAACTAATTTCGAACATCAATGAGTTTTGTTCTAATTATAGGCAACTTAGAGGGGCTCTAAGTAAGGAAAATTCACTAATAATAATATATTTATATTGTTATTTTATTATCTATTTCCACTTTCTACCATGTGAGATAAATTATGCTTTTCTTGAGAGGAGAAGTATATACTTTTTTATGCAAAATTAATAAAAGGGCATATATCTTGAAGATCCAATGCTATCGACCATAATCTTTATCACCAAAGATGTCTAAAATCAAATATTACATATTTTGGCAATCTTTGATATGTATTGCATGAATACGGAATCTTTTGAAATACATGTTAACAAGTTTAAATTAAGAAGTGATCTCTTATTGATCATAATATATTTTATATTAAAATATGCATTTAGATAAAAAAAACTAATGGATTTTAATACTTATATCACCGTAAAACACGACCTCATATCATATTAATGATTTATTTATGTACCTACTTGATGAATGGATTAATTACTAAAATATATAGCTTTTTATTTCTACATATTTTTAGTAGTAAATGATGATTGATAGTGGGAATTTTAATTGTAATTTGAATTTATTCATGTAAAGCCTCACTATAATTACTAGTGCCAATTGGGCAAAGCAAAGATGATATATATATATATATATATATATATATATATATATATGCGATATAAAATTTTATATTTTTATCCATGCTTATGTGAATTATGCAATATCCATACTCGCCTTCTTATCCATTACCCATATCCATCCCGTACTCACTCCGTATCCATCATCCATTATGTTAAAATATTTTTTTATTAAATAGTTGATTAATTTTTAGTTGTTAGTTCCAACAAAATTTAAAGTTTAAAAATAAAAAAATCCATAATTTAATATTAATAAAATATATTTAAATTTTAACAACTAATAAAATCATCAACATAATTATAATAAAAAATCTAAATAATTCTTAAATGTATTCAAGATTCCATAATATTAACATAAATATTGAAAAGAAAGCAAATATTTATGAACGAGCTCTACAAACAAACCACTGAAATAAAATCAAGATGTCTAATGATGTAATAGATAATTAGGTAAAGATTTCCATTGAAACTATATGTTAGTAGATAAAGATAATTAAGTAATTTTACTATTGAGTCCAACGGGTATAAGATTGAGTGGAAAAATCTTTATATTTATATTTGCTCCTTATTTGGGATAGGTACATATCCATTTTTTTACCCTACTTACTCAAAATCTAGTAGAGGTGAGCAAATATTCATGGATTTAAAAGAAATTATTATTTTAAAATTATAAAATTTAATAATTAATGATGAAAGGAAGAAGGTGGCTTGTAACTTTACATTTAGCTATTATAATACAAATTTCTTACCTGTCACCCTCATCATCCTCTTTTATGGCAACTTTTAATAAAAAAGCATAGACCTAACTTATGCAAAATCTATAACTGGATCCCAAACAGCTTGCAAATAAATCATAAAGTTGATGAATATTTTTTTTTCTTAAAAAAATGACTGAGAAAATTATTTGTCAATGTACAAATCAAAAATATTTTATTACGCCGATCCCAACATCAGAGTCGGGGCGTTTGTAGTTCTCCGCGAGCTAACGTACCACGGACTGACAGAATTTTACCGGTCTCTTTTTCACCGCATTCCCACTTCCCAGGCGAAGTGAGGCAGTCACGCTCCGCAGCCGACCACCAGGTGGCAATTCCGTCCATCTCTACGAAAAGCGATGGCAAAATTTTCAGTCCATCCGACCAACCCTCAGCGCGCTAAACTCGTCTTTTTCGGTCGTCGTTAATTTCAATTTACCAATACCCCACCACCATTTGGTTTTAAAAGTTTCAGGCCCTGAGTAGATCCTTTCAATGGTGGCGAGTGCTGTTGCTGGCATGGCATCAAAACCCTTTTTTTTTTTTTTTTTTTTCTCTCCGAGTTTTAATGCTCCAACGCTTTACGAGTGGAGCCATCTCTGACGTTCTACCTTTTTTTTATTATTTTTTGTGTGTTTTCCTTTTGCAACTGTAGGTTAGATGGGTTTTTGTTGCGCACGTGTCAGTCCAGAGCAGTGTATTTCTCTGATCCCATGAGAGGTCACTTTCTCTCCCTTCTGGCGTGCATTCAATGACCCTCTGCTGCCACTGATCCAATTCCTCCAGCTTCTCTCTCTCTCTCACTGCCATTCTACCCGTCATGTACTGGTGGAACCGGAAATTAAATTTACCGAGTTTGCCCGAAATGGATGACATCCCCAGGTAAATATGAGGCCGAGAGCAACGGCTTGTTCCTACCGAGGAGCAGCCTAACACCTGCCCGTGAACTTACCTGCGTAATTTTAGCTTCAGGAGATGGCGATGGTACGTGCAGTGCGTTTTAACTTCACGTCATTGTTTGATATTTACTCTTTATTGGTTTCACTGTGCTGCCACGAAGGAACTGGTCCATGGAGAACAGGGGAGAGCGGTAAAGTGGGGGTTGAGTGTTGGTGGGTGCGATGCATTGTTCCAGTCTAGTCCGTATCCATATGGGATCTGGACCACAGCCCCCACCCGACATCGACAGTGATCGTATATCCATATCCGGAACCGGTCCAGGTTTACCATCTCCATCACCTCCTCGCAACCAGACTGTCGTCGGTGGGCAGTTTCGGAATGCAGCGACTTTCTTTCTTCCCCTCGCTCCCTCTCTTCTGGCTCGAGTCGTGGCTGCGGATTATTGGAGGAAGGCGGGGAGCGAGAGGTGGGTCCCGCCACCCCCATGTGCTCTTCCCTCTGCCTCCACCCGCTCCTGCCTCTCAATCATTAGGCCCCTTTACTCCTCTCTCCCCCCCCTTCTCCACCCTCGCTCTACTACCTCCAACTCATACCCCCCTCTCTATCGCTCGCTCTCGCGTTACTTGTGGGTTCGTCCGACTCTATTTTCTATTCTATTCTATCTAAACGCGGGCCATGAGCGGCGCTGACGGCGGGGCCAGCGGCGCCCCTCAAACAGACCACTCGCACCAGCGGCAACAGCAGATGACGGCGGCGGGGAGCAACGGCAACGGCGGCGGAGGGCAGATGGTAGTGAAGAAGCCGCCGTCGAAAGACAGGCACAGCAAGGTCGATGGCCGCGGACGTCGGATCCGGATGCCGATCATCTGCGCCGCCCGTGTCTTCCAGCTGACTCGCGAGCTTGGCCATAAGTCCGACGGCCAGACCATCGAGTGGCTCCTCCGCCAGGCTGAGCCCTCCATCATCGCCGCCACCGGCACTGGCACCACCCCAGCCTCCTTCTCCACCCTCACCGTCTCCCTCCGTCACTCCTCCTCCGCCACCTCCACCTCCTGCTCCGCCCCCTCGACAACAAACCCCATTCCTCCGCCGCCGCCGCCGCAGCAGCAGCAGCTGCCGCCGGCAGCAGCACCTCCTCCCACAGCCGCTCGCCCCCGCTCCCTTCATCCTCGGAAAGCGCCTCCGGGCCGACGACGACTCCTCCGCCGGCAAGGACGGCGGCGGCGCCGCCGGCGGTGGGATCGGACCGGCCGGCGGTTTCTGGGCCCTGCCGGCTCGGTCGGACTTCGGGCAGGTGTGGAGCTTCGCGACGCCGGACATGGTCATGCCGCAGGCGTCACTCTCCGGAAGGTTCGCTGCCGCAGCCGCCGCCGCGGCAGCGGCGCAGCCGGTCGGGGAGGCGTCGGCCGCCAGGGTCGGGGACTACCTCCCCATGGCGCAGGGCCACCTAATCTGCTCGCCTCGTTGTCGGGGTCGCCAGCAGCCGCAGCCGCTGCCGCAGCAGCGGCGGCGGGAAGGAGAGAGGACGATCCTCGCTGATTGTTCCGGTGTTTTCCAGAGCTAGGGTTTTAGGCTTCCCTTCCTCAGAGCCGGGAGGGAAGGGGAACAAAAAAAAAAAAAAAAAAATATTAGGGTTTGTGGACTTGGAATGACGTAGTTAGGATTTTTATTGCTTTGCCTTTTTGATTTGTGCCTCGCCATCATCCCCTCTTCTCCTCTTTCTTGATTGAACTAGAGATTCTGGAACTGAAAAGCTTTCCGCCGCCGGCATTCGAAGAGCAGGAAGGATAAAAAATTTGGATTAAACATCGACTTCCTGTTTTGGAAGCAGTACTCAATGCAATGGTGAACTCCATCGATAAGAAACAGAGAATGAAAAATTTAGGCTTTGATTAGTAGTTGAGTGTGGAGTGTGTGGATTGAATTCTCTTCTCTGCAACCTCAAGGATGAATTAATCATGGGACCTCGTGACCCAAGGTTATAAGATGAAGACAGGGCTTGAGAGTTTTGGAGCTGGGGAAACCAGTCTATATCTACGTGTTGATGTGGAGGATTTAAAAGATATGGTCGCAGTAAAACTTCTGTCCTGGGCCAGCATGTCCTCCATTTTCAAGGCTCCATCTGTATTCTATGCTAGATTTCTTGGGGTCATCAGCTAGCATGGAAATAATTAATGGGGTTAATTTCTGTATGTAATTCTGGATTGTTTGGGTGTATGAGTGCAAATAAAAAGTGTAGCTGTTATTGCTGCTGAACTTGGTTTTGCTAGCGGATGTTTGCTTAATTAGTGTGAATTAATACGAACCCATGTTTTCTTCTTTTCTCTATGTGCATTAATTACCAAAAGATTAATATTCTGGCGTAGCTGAGCCCATGGTTGATATTTAGGTTTCATGGATTTATACTGATGCTTTTGAGTAAATTCGATGCAGCAGATCACAAGTTTCGTTTCCCTAAGACAGCAGTATATATCCAGAGTTGGACCAAAGTTCTTCATAAATGTATCATTATGACTGGAAAATCGTTGCATATCTTTTCACCTCTATAATTAATTAGCATCAGCATTAGCATTTCGGCATATTCCCATTTCACTTGTTGTATTATATATTTTCATTTGTCTTTTTATCCAATCTTGGTTTGTCTTAACAGGAATTCATCAACCTCGTTTTGTACCCAACTGCAAGGAGAGCCAACTAGACTTGACTTAAAGAGAAGCCTACACATGTTTTATTGACTTGAACTCTGGGCCCACAAACATTGTGCTAAAGTTCATTGTCAATCACTCCATGGTCACATTTGCCGACCGTATCGAAGGGTGAATCATATTCTAACTACTGTGTTAGTTGTTTTTTGGCTTCTTATTGGAATTAGTAGGCATAGATGGTTGCTATTTTCTGACCTTAAATTGATAGGACCTGGAGACATTGGTTGGCGAAATTCTTCATCCTGTTCTTCTATTCAACATTCCTTCTTTTTAAGTCAGGTGATATTGTAATGATCTTTATTTTTTAAGCCATGCTATGACATTATCACCAAATCATACAAGTAATTCTAGGGCTGCTGACCTTGTGAGCAACTTCACATGTCATCAACTTGTTACTATACCACTGATTTCTAGACTGGGCTAATAAGGTACCACAGCTCTTGTGCTCTTGATACTTATGTTGAGGAAGAAATAAGACTTCGTGTCATATGTGAGCACAAGCTACCATTATTTCCAATCATCAGTGATCCATGAAATATATATGTAGCTAAGTCAAAAAAGGCGATTATTTCATGAGCCCATTAGTCGGCCATAAATTTGACCATTAGTTTGTTGCCAACCTAATTTCTCTTGACTGCATGGGCCTGGCTCCTTCTCTTTAGTCTTCAGAGAATCTAGCGTAGATTGCCTTGATTGCAAGTGGGTAGCCAGCAAGTATATAGAATGCATGGGACGGTCAGAGAAGTTTGATCTTCAAATGCTTCACAGACTTATAGGAGGCGTAAGCATCATCTTTCTGGAAGTTGGTGCAGTTTTTGGACTACTTGCTGGTAGTTGTTTCTAGTGGAAGCACGAATAAAGTGTGGTCACATACCGGATCAGCACACCACATGTAGCCTAGGTTGTTGATTTTGCTAGGTGAGATTGACATGCATTATAATGGGACAAAACCCATGGTGGAACATAAGGATACCACACATGATGGAGATGTTCTCAGAGAGAGACCTTCCTGCACAATTAATAAGATATCTGAGATTTGAGGAAGCAGAAGAATAGGTAGTCGTTATAAGAGAGAAAGAGAGAGAGAGAGAGAGAGTCTCTACTTAAAGGTTCTTATGTACTTTTGACCTCTGATATCTATTAATATAGGGTTTTGTCCCTAAGTCTAGGAAAACTTTGAAGCGCCTCTCTAAAACTAAAGAAGTTATAGTTTGATTGGGAGTCATATATATAGGTGTTCTATGGCTGAACTTTATTCTTAATTAGAATTGAATTAATCTTTTGAAATAATATTCCTTATTATGTATGATTTATGATTAGGCACTTAATTTATATCAGATTATTTTCCCTCTCACTTTTGAATTAAGTTATAAACTTAGTTTAAACTAATAAGGAAGCAGTCAAGTATGGTAATTTAAACTGGCCTTATGATATGAACTGAATACGAAATTATTAACTTGATTAGATAAGCTCCTTCAAGTGTTACTTAGATAGGCATTTCAAACCGGTTCTTATTTGTTTGCTTTCTAATTTTTTAAGTTTTTTAGATTATTTTCTAAATAAAGACCTTTGAACTTGAATTAACTAACACCAAAGACAAGTTGTTTAAGCCATCTTCTCATAATGACCCTTTAGCTTGAACCAACTAGCCTTTTGTGTTTTTAAGTTCTTTAGGCCGTTTTCTAATGATGATCCTTAAACTCAAATTAACCAACCTTAATTCTTTTAAATTCTTAAGATCATCTTCCAATAATGACACCTAAATTTGAATTGTCCGATCCTTCAATTCTTTCAGGTTGTGTATGTTATCTTTCAATAATAATAGTTAAATTCAAATTGATCAATTCTTTCTTTTTATATGTCATCTTTCAATAACAACACTTAAAACTCAAATTGATCGATCCTTCCTTTTATTCAAGTTCTTAGGTCATCTTACAACAATGGCCTCTCAAACTTGAATTGACCAATAGGATTTGAATGAAGTTTTAAGATGATTAGCATTGCTCTTTGAAGAATTTTGAAGCATTGAAGATCTACTTTAATTGCCTTTATAGGTCAACCTTTATAACTAACATAGGTCAGTCCTAGAAGGCCTTAGCTTTACTAAGTTGATTGTGTCAACTATGTTCCTTTGCATTTTTTAGTTTTTTGATCTTCTACCCTCAGTGAATAAAGTTGAAGATGATCGATCATTCCTTAGTGGTTGGTAACTAACGGATCAGGTTGGATATTACCACCTCCCCATTGAGCCTAAATCAAGCTAGTACTTTTAAATGGTTTAAAGTGTCTCTCACCTCCTATGCTTTTTTAGCTAGCTTTGTATATTTAGTTCTTTAAAATCCAATCTTATTTAACCCACTCTTTTTAAATCTATTTGTTGAACCAACCTTGCATGAGTTGATTTTGAGTAACCAACTTTTATTGGGTCGATTTTGGATGATCAACTTTTAGTAAGTTAACTTTGGACAATCAACTCTTTTAACTTGAACATAGTGAGCACATAGTTGATTTCATAAGCTGGAGCCTTGCCCTTAGTTTTTTGTGGGATTCATCTCATTGCTCACTAAGCTTGTCTCACATGTTCAAGCTTTCAATAGACAATATTTTTATAAGCTTTAATTTATCTTTGAGCACTATCAACTATGATTTGATTGATTTCTTCATATTTTGCTTGTTTTGTACTCTATATCTCATTGTCAAGATCGGTTCATATTCTATGTTCACCATTATCAAGGTTAGTGTGCATCATATGTATACTATTTTTAGGCCAGTGCATATTCTCTACATGCCATTACTGAGGTTAGTGTACATTCTATATGTTGCAGCCCCAAATCCAAGGGCTGATTTAGAGCCCAAATTGAGGGCTCGACATAGTGTGATTTTAGAGCCTAGGCTTTAGACCTTAGGGAGAGAGGGGTAGAGTAAACCCTAAAGACAAGTAGAGATGTTAAGATACTTAATTATCATAATGAGAATTAGAAGAAATCCGAAAGCTTAAGAAATTGCCTTGTGATTTTTTGATGTAAATGATATGGAGGATAAAGGCTGTATTAGACGATCCATCAGATTCACTAATTGATGAGCAGCTATAATGGGGACCATAAATAGCCTTGGTGGATGATGTGCCGTAGGAGGAAGAGCATGTGGAGGATCCCTTTGATATCCATTAAAGAAAGAAAAATGCAAAATGAGGCTATGTGCACCCAATAATGAAGGTGTACTCAGACTCCATTCGGGAGATGATTGTGATACAATATGACTTTATGGAGAAACAACTTCTACACTAGTAGTAGTTTTTGGATCAACAAGTGTACTCCTAATAGTAGTAGTTCTAATAGGCAGGTTTTCAGAAAAATAAACAAGTTAGGCTATTAGTTTCAAAAAGTATACTCCTAGTCTATTTTGAGGCATCGGAAATCCTTTAGATGCCAAGGGTTGGATGAAAGGAGTAGAGAAAATATTTGAAGCTTTGAAGTGCTGATTCAAACTGAATTTTCTTTGCCTCATTTATGCTCGAAGGAGAGGCCGAGGATTGGTGGAGGTTTGAGGTTTCCAAGAGAGGTGACAGTGCCTCTCTCATTACTTGGATGACTTCAAGTTAGCCTTCTATGATAAATTTCCTTTTGGCATCCAATGGTAGAAGATCACATAGTTTAATTGGCTAGAGCATGAAAATATGATAGACTTTGAGTACCTACATAAATTTGAAGAGCCGTCATGGTATGCTCTATTTTAGCCACTGGTGACTTTAATAGATCTAAAGGTTTTGAGAGTGGTCTGCAATAGAGAATCAAGAGGAAGGTTGCAAATTTTGAGTTATCCACCTATAGCGACGTGGTCAATAAGGTTTGGATCATTCAATAACAAAGCTCTATCAGAAAGGGACAGGATGTTGAAGAAGGGGCCTATGTCTGGAGGAGCATTTAGTCAGAGCTTATGAGGATCTTATTCTAAGGTGAAGAGGCTAGCTCCATCCATCACTGTTTTAGAGCTGAGAAAAGCCCCGAGCTGCTATACTTGAGATGGCTCTCATATTTGGAGTATGTATCCTCAGAATAATTGATGATGCTATCACTATCACAAACTAGGTCATCATGCCTTCTAGCGCCTAGACAAATAGTAGCTAAGTCACTCAGCATCGTTACCTCAAGCCGCTCCTACTTAGAGGCTGAAGGCATAGGGGGGTATTTGCTCTTACTCAACATATG
The DNA here is from genome assembly GCA_900491605.1 of Calamus simplicifolius. NCBI lineage: Eukaryota > Viridiplantae > Streptophyta > Magnoliopsida > Arecales > Arecaceae > Calamus > Calamus simplicifolius. The sequence goes on from UESW01004199.1 coordinate 996,412, forward strand.
CTCATGCATCCAACATAGTGGTGACAAGTGAGATTATAGTAGCTTCCACTCCTGCATATGCATTATTTGATCTGGGAGCCACTCATTCTTTCATATCATAGTCTTTTGTCAAAAAGTGTCTCCGTATCTGAAATCGCTAGAGTCTTCGGTAGGGGTTGCCATAACCAATGGTGAGATTTTGGTAGTGGACTTAATTTTTTGTTCTTGTTAGATCAGTGTGGGAGGTTAGGATATGATAGCTTACTAGCTAATTTTGAGCATGGACAACTTTGATATGATTATGGGAATGGCATATTTCAATATATCTTATAAGTAATTTGATGAAAAACCCTAAATTCGAGGATGATTCATTACTCATAACTAATCAAGTGAGATAAAATGGCATAAATCTATCAATATAACTATTAGGGGACATGACCTCAATTTGAAAGTGACGTAACATGAAAAGTCTTCTTTATTTATCTTAAAAATTTTATTTAATTATGGAAAGGAGAGAGTTTTCCTTATCTCATTTATTTAACAGGTCGAAAGGCAAGACCAAGCCAATTTAGTAAATTGAATCAATCTAGCTTTATTTCAACAACTAAATGCTCAGCTTAAGCAAGTCAATATGATTAAGTGATGAATTAAATGCCGATGCATTGGACTGATTGGTTTCAAATATTAATTTTTTAATGAGTTGATATGACTTTTTAACTCAAAAAAAAGAGTAGCATAAAGTTATAGACGTTTTGCTTTTCAAATATGTATCTCTCTTTCACACACACATATATATTCCTTCTTTCATTTAATGGACCCTACAATTTTTGCTATGATGGTTCATTTATATATAAACTAGTTTCTATCCATAGTTATTTGTTTTTTTAAAAAATATTTCTTTTAAAAAATTTCTCAAATTTGAGGTTGCAAGAGCTTTAAGCATGATTTGCCCAATAAATATAGAAAGAAAGTGTAGAAATAAAGCAACAGAGGAATAAAAAAATAAGGCGTATGATACCACTCTTCCTTCTTCATATTGAATGATAGGCATGGCACCATGCCTTTAAGAATAATAGCCTTTCTTAAATTTTTTACCACATAGCATTTAAATATGATAGAAAAGATATAGTATTGTAATAGCATTTGTAATTCTTGCCACATGATAATTTACTGCATACCATCTTGAAAAGCCTCCGTTATATATTTCATATATTTTATATATAGATACAAATAATGGATATATAGGCACAAACTTTAAGTTATAGTTTGTAAAATTTAACTTAAAGTAATATACAAGGTAACATGACAATGACACCATTCAATTTTATTATGTCTCGTAAGCTATGTATCATCTAACTGTAGGTGTTAGGATATAATGCGACCCATATGATCTACACTTCAGAAGTCCATGCCTTTTAGACTTTTTGTAAAATCTAATTTAAAGTAGAGTGATGGAGTGATAAGACAATGGCATCATGCTCCGTTATTGTAACTGATAGGCTATGTTTTACTTAATTTTATGTATTAGAACATAGTACCTAAATAACATTAGCTTTAGTATTGGAATTACCATGAAGAAAGAAAAAAAAAAAATTACATTCCAAAATTGGGAAGACAACATGCAGAAAGAATGCAAATGGGGCTCTTTAACATTTAGTAGAGAGGCATCTTTTTAAAAATTATATAAAAATAGGAAAAAAAGAAAAGGAGCATAGGAATTGGGTCATTGTTTGAGGAAGATAAAATTACTAGATTTTATCTAGGTTTGTTGGAAATCGACTTGCGATACATTTCTTTCAATGAAAAGGGCAAGTGGTACCAAATTGAGTGAAAAAAAAGAATGAATATGCGGCAAAATTGAAGCTACGATGAGATTGGGGCTCTACTTTATATATAGATTTCTAGGTTATAGAAAAAGTCTTGCAGCACTGTTCTTTAGTACAGCAAGTCTTTTTCATAAATTAATTGATGTGGACCAAACTATTATACGTTCCTTGGATTTTGAGGCTAAATTCTCATTAACTAGAAGGCCTTGCTGGACCTAATTAACAAAGTGACCACATTCACTGCTATAGTATATAACAAAAGATGCCTAATGAGCTACAGGCATTTGTCTCCTTGTGATTCCATCATGTGAATATCAATTGGTCTAATATTTTGGCCCACAAGATAGCAACCGCATAGCAGCCTCATTCAAGGCAAAACTGCTTGGTTATTTTGTTTATAAGGAACTGGACTTTCAAGTCTAATCAATGTATAAGTTGGTTGAAATGTTTGTCTTGCATATAATTCATGTCACATATTTCGCACTGGTTGTTGTAACTGTTGTTAGAACTGAAATGACTTTAATTTGAAATATTAGAATGCAAGAAGGCTAGTGATGGTACTAATGATTTCATTTGTTACTAACTTATGTCGAAACAAAGAGAAGGATTTATGGCATCACAACTGCAGTTGCATCCAACCAAATGATGAAATGTTGGAAGTATTGTGACATGACTTGCCACCTTAGCTTACCATGCTGATGGAAAAAAGAGACAAAATTAAAAGAAGCCATGCCATGGTCGATAATCAATAATTTAAAGTACTATCAACAAATATTGAACCTAATTTTGCAATGGTAGAAAATTCTGATCTACAATCCATATACCCTCTTAAGTGTGAGTCAATTTGAAGGCTAAAATATACTTTGATCCTCAAACTTTTACTCAAAATTTATTTGTTGTAGTTTAATCTTTCATATTTTAAAGACATTGCATTAAGGATGTTCTTTATATAAAATTAATTAAAATTATTATAATAAATAATGTATCACTTTAATATGAACATAAAAATTACTGCATAGTAAGTTATTGGAAGAGAAGATCAAATGATAATCCCATTTGGTTCCGTGGGCGGTGGGAAATTGGATTATATGCTATATTATATGTTATATATCGATAACATTAGTCAACAAATCAAAGCGGGGATAGCTCAGTTGGGAGAGCGTCAGACTGAAGATCTGAAGGTCGCGTGTTCGATCCACGCTCACCGCAAACTTTTATAAAATGATATTTTTTTTCTTTTTTAATTTTTTTTGTAAAATCAAGTATTAGTATTTAAAAATTTTAAAATATATCTTAATTTTAAAATATTCTAAATAAAAATATGTAAACTAAAATTTAATATTGAAATGTAATTATTTAAAATATTTAAAAATTGAAAATTTTATTGTTCCTTGATAAAAATTAAAATATTTTTTATTCGATGGAAAGAAATATAAAAAATCATTAGTGAAGTTATAAAATTCTAATTAATCCTAAAAACCATGATAAAAAATCTTTTTTGCTTTATTTTATTGAGAAAATCATTTTTTTAAAATAACTCTCTTTATTTCAGGAGTCCTCGGCTCCGGTTCTCTTTTATTATTTGCAGGCCATCTTTCAGTTCGGCTTCGCCTCTCCGATCCCTTCCAAGCCGGAATCCTCGCCCTCCTTCTCCGTAAGTTTAATATCCCCTCAATTTCTTTCTCGGTTTTATTTTCCTCTCTTTGTTTGATTAGTTCGTTCGATCTATGGGCGTTGCCATATGGCTCTACCGAAACATATACATTGAAAAAACCAATCAACCAAACCTAGTAGTTTTAAACATAGAACTGGATTTGATATTCCGAGTTCAATAAACCAAAAGCAGCCCCTTTCGAAGCTTAGAAGATCAAACTATGCGATTCAAGGGTTTTTTTTTTTTTATAATAATTTCTTCGGTAGTCATGTTTCCTCTCCTCTTTGTTTCCTGTTTGTTAGATTTTATGGCGATCGATCCTATTATCGGAGGGGACGGTAATAGAGGATGTTTGCAGTTAGTTCTCATATATGATTTCCCAATCGATTGTGAAGTGTTTGTTCCGTCGTCATCTTTATTGGAAAGAGAAATCCCACTGGGAACTTGAGATAGAAACTATAAAATTAAATGATTTCTTTAGTTTTTGTTCACAATAATGTTGTTGTTGGGGCAACTCTCCAGCTAGTTTGGGATTAAGTCTTGGTTGATTCTAGTTGAGTTGTGGATTATTGAAATGGTCACATGTTTTACTCGATGGTTGCTTGTCCATTTTATATAATTTTTTAGGAGATCAAGGATGTGTTTTTTCGAATATTTACCAGCGACTTGATTCCCAGCAAGTTGATAGAGATATGAATTACTGTTTTATAAGATTTGAACATTTCTACATGTTTTTTGGGCTTGAGAATAATATTGTTTCAGAAGATGTGATCTTTTTGCTCTTTTTCCTTATTTTGTGCCTTCTTAAACTTATTAATTTTGTTCTGTGTGACTATTTCTTTGACTTATTATTGAAATGGTCACATGTTTTACTCGATGGTTGCTTGTCCATTATATATATATATACTTTTTAGGAGATCAAGGATGTGTTTTTTTTGAATATTTACCAGCGCCTTGATTCCCAGCAAGTTGATAGAGATATGAATTACTGTTTTATAAGATTTGAACATTTATACATGATTTTTGGGCTTGAGAATAATATTGTTTCAGAAGATGTGATCTTTTTGCTCTTTTTCCTTATCTTTGTGCCTTCTTAAACTTATTATTTTGTTCTGTGTGGACTATTTCTTTGATCATTCGATAAGTCAATAGAGGGCTAGTGTATCATGTTTTTTTGATGAACAAATATCCAATTTTTTTTGATATATGCTCATTTTCGTCTTATTAGAGTAAATAAATTTTGGGACAGAATTTTTTTTATCAGTTAGATAAAGCCACCACTCCTACTTCTAGTTGCTTTTCTTCTTGCGTGTCTCTCTTAAACACAGATCTCTGATAGGATGGATGCCTTTTTATTTTGCATCAGAGTAGACAGTCCTAAATTCTTTTAGTAAGTGGATTATTTTTTCTTTCATTTTCTTTTCTTTCTTTTTTTTTAAAGTGAAGCTTAGGCATTTTGAAGATCACTAAATGATTTTGCAGCCATATTTTTTGCCCTTATGTTTCCTTTTCCCTCCTTTGCATTCTAAAATGCTAAGGTATTGTTTAGATTTTATGGTGATCAATCTGATGAACAGAGTGCAGGTGAAGTCAGGAGGTTTTACCGTCAGTTCTTGTGTAAGATTTCCCAATCAAGTGAAAAGAATTTATTCATCTTTTGTTGTTCCCTAAAAGAGATCCATCATGGGGATCTTAAGATGTGCCTTGTATGTGATCTAGTTGCAGAGCATAATTGACCATCCTCAGCAGCTTGTGTGTGTGTTTTTTTTTAATTCAAATGGTTTTGCTTACAATGTTTGGTTTATCAGCTTTTGTATTGTTTTTAGATGAATGAATCATTCAGCAAGTCTATACATGCTGATAGCTGTATGTTCCTTATTATGAATCAATTTAAATTAATGGTTCCATATTTGTACGAGGTATAATTCTAGTGAAGAAAGAGAATGATGTATGTATTGTGTATGAATAACAGATTGTGGCAATTTCCTTGCAATTGAATAACCTTTAGTCGCTCACCAATGAAGATGAAGTTAGGTGATCCTAAATTATGCCTTCCTATAATCTATCTGGTAGATTTTAGTTGTGCTTGGAAGCAAAGATGGGTTCACGAGGAGCTAGCATCATCCTAACTCGAGCTGAAAGAATCAAGCAAAAACTGCAGTCTGCCTTGGAAGCAAGTACTTTAGAAATTCAAGATGTTTCTTATCAACATGCTGGTCATGCAGCTGTCAAGGGAGATGCAAAAGAGACCCATTTTAACATCAAAGTGGTTTCTCCACAGTTTACTGGGCAGAGCCTCATAAAACGCCACCGAATGGTATATGATCTGTTAGCTGATGAGCTGAAATCTGGACTCCATGCTGTTTCAATCGTTGCAAAAACCCCAGAAGAATCAGGATCAGCTAATATCTAATTTTATCTGTTTTAAATTAGGAATCTGAAAGGAGTAAGTTTTGAATTGTATTGTTTATATCCATGAGCCGAACATGAACAATTTAAATTGAGATTGTGCTCTACATGTTAAATGGTTTATTAGAACTTCCTCTTGATTTAGTTTTACAATGTCTTAAGTTGTCTCATTCAACTCTTTGTGAAATAATATTGTTGTTGTGGTCACTATATTCATGCACTTACTATCACTCTTTGAGATTCATTTGGAACATGCTGGAGCATTAAATTACTTGCTGGTTATTGTGAGTTATTTAATATAAAATTAGGTGGAAATTGTATTATGTGTATATTTAGACTAAATTGAATAGAAACTTAATTTATGACTTCATGAAAGAGCACCAGTTTTTTGGTCATGTGCCTCCTCTTCCTCTTCTCTTTCCCCTCAATCATGATGGAAAGAAGACACCATCAGTTAGAATGGGAAATAAAGAAGACCATCACAACAAAACAGGGGTACGGAAGAAGAGGGGATTGATCTCATATCAACCACTGTTGACCCATGGTCAGACTGGATAACCTATGATCCCACTGAGACGACAGGCCGAGCCATGTTAACAGGTTCAGAACAGGTCATGTCCATAATTTTTTCTTATTATTGGATGTGGGAACTCTAGGGCAAGTTAAAGGATCTACTAAACGTAGATTTTGCATATCCTCTGCATCTGTCAAACACTATTCCAACGATTTCACTAGATAAAATAAATTATATGTTTGGTTGCAAAAATGTCATACCATCATACCTTTGTTTAATGATAACATCATGTTTTATGGTGGAAAGACAAATATGGCTTTGCCAACAAGATACTTTTTGGGTTCATGCAAGATGTGTTCAACGATGAGGTATAAAAAACTGGTATAACTTATGGATATCTTTGTTGAGTGGTACCTTTGGAACAACTGCGTTTCATTTGTCCTTGGTAGAGTTGCATGGACCAAAATTAACCATGCTATCATGGTGCCCCAAAAGGAAAACATTGGTTTGGCAAGGAGAGCCACTGTGCCAACCTCTCGTCCAGAATAATGCCAGCCAAATGCAGCCTAAAAGAATTAAAAGATGTGCTGTTTTTCTTTTCTTATGTCACAAAAGAATGTGCTAGTTAAATAGACATTTGTTTGCACAATAAATAATGAATAATAAGTTTGAAAAATCAGAAAGGAACAATTTAATAGACTAAAGATAAACTTGTTTAAAAACAAAAGAGATTTGACACTGTACAATGTATACTTTCATTAATTATGGTATTATGGTAGTGGAAACCCCATCTTAGAGAAGCAAAAAGTTGGAGGAAGCCTGTGCCTTGTTTCAGCCAGTCCATCACTTCCTTTCATTGCCTATATAGAGGTTTGAATAGAAGTAAAACAACAATCCTTGTTCCAACGCCCATCTTTAAATGGTAAATTTGACAGGAAGTTCGGAATATATCATTGTGCGATATAAAATTCTAGATATATATTTTGTAACCTGACCTAACTTTATGAAGTGAGGACAAGATAGAAGAAACAACAATTCCATTTTGGGTTTTAGACTGCATATGCCTTTATTATATTCTACTTTTTTGAGAGGAATATTTTATACAGTGTTTTCGAAGAAAACATACAGTTTTGTTTGCTGAATATACATAGCTTCTGTGGTTGTCATAGATTGTCATTACATAGAGGCATGTTTTTATGTACTTTTTGCATGGTGAATGCTATTCAATGATGTAACATAAGGGAGTATTGAGAAAGTAAATTGCCAATGTTATGCTTTATTCATAACAAGAAGTGTGTACAAGCTAGTTATGAAGGTACATGGGATTTTCCTAGAGCAAACTAGCAATAGTCTGTTGAAAGACAAGCTCTGATCTCTTATATCTTGGCACTTGTTATGGATGCACTGATTAGTGATATCCTAGAAGAGGCTTATTGAGAATATTTTTCCAGGTTATAGTTGGTTAATTGCCCTAAAGAATGCAGAATTGGAGTACAAATATGGAAGCAAACTTGAGCACAAAAGCTCAAAATTAGAAGAACTAAAATTTGTGTCTTTCCTGGGAAGGTTGGCATCGAGAGTTTGCACATTTAATGTGCATGATAAGATTATGCAAGGATGGATAAGGTGGACATTTGCTTTTAGAGTGTTAACAATCATCTGATGCACTGAAAATTATGAATCTTTGTGAGACAACAAGAAGGGTCAACTTATTAAGCACTGAGATGGGTGTGCAAACAAAAGATGAGAAAAGATAAAAATGCTGAACCATATTATAGAATTTTTAGGGATAAAATACTTAGTACGGAGGAAAGTTTGTGGTGGCATAAGCAGAAGTTAAAATTGATAGAATTATTTAAGATGGTTTATATAATGTAAATTCTAAAAGATAATTTGCTGCAGTTGGAAAATTTTGACTAGGCTTGGCTCATACAAAGGGATTTTCCCTAACTGCTGTTATTTAATATAAACATGTGGTCCTAATCCAATAACTTATTGAAGTAATTTTGCTGGTTATGTTGTTCTCACTACCTTTTACTAAGATCATTTTATTCTGTGTTAATATTATTATTTGATGGGTATCTTCAATGTCATGCATATCATTCTAAGTTTGGATTCATTGGCATTTTCTGCTGAGCTGTAGCTGTCATATGTATATCATTAGAAGTTGCATATTTATCTTACCTGAGTTCTTGCCTTAGCTATCTGTATATTTCAGATTGTTTCATGATAGTTGTCAATTCCATTCCTTAATGTGGAACCCTTGATCAAAACCTGGACCTCAACATATGATCTTCTAATTTCTTTATATTTTGTCTTTTGCAAGCCTTTTATTACAACTCAAGGCCTTCTCAGTGAGAACTCAAAAATAGGAGAAGTAAAACTGAAGCAGTTTTATGTTTATGCTGAATGTGGTTTTCAGAATTCTCAATTGGATGTCTATATGCTTGCACCAAAAGATTCCATCCATGCAAAGCTCATACTCAATTTGACTTTAAACATGATATAGAAGTAAAGAAATTATAGTCGTACACCTAAAAAGGTATTAGTACTATTTCCAAAGAAAAGATCTTCGTTTGGAGTTAAGTGAGATTAATATTTGCTGTTTCTGTTTTCTCTTTTTCACTGTTCTTTGAGAAAGTCTTATATGAGTGACCAGTCCGTTAACGACAACAATTTCTCCAATAGTGAACCTTTTGGGAAGAACATTATGAAAAGAATCTTTATAGATTGCTCTAAGAAATGCATGAAGAGATGCTACTAGGTCTTGTCCCCACCATCCTCTGCTTAGGTTTAGAATATTATTGATTTTTATGAAGAGATGAATATTGAAATTTAATTAGTGTACAATTACTGCCAAAATTTATTTTTATTTTAAAAAATAAAACTTCTGTATGATTAGTGTATATACCAAAAGTATAACTGAAAGTAAGTTTGATATGAAAAAATTGGACATCAATCACAAAGGGATATTATATAAGGGTTTGCAAACCAAGCTTGGAAGCATAAAAGGTTTTATGTAAAGGATAGATCTTAATAACTAATTTAGGAAAGTCATAATACAAAACAACATGAGTAATAGATATCAAAGTTTTCAGTGGATAAAATAATATGGGTAAATTATTTTCAATGGATGCTAAAGTCAGTTTTCAATAGATAAAAGAACATAAGTAATAGATACAAGGGTCAGTTTTCAATGGATAGAAGGGCATGTGTAAATTATTTTTCCATTTAAATGGGTGATATAGAGGTAGAGCAAAAGTCTAATGAGATGAAGTAGCAAGGAAGAGCTTAGTATCTCAAATTAACATCTTTTAAAATGTATGATCTTAATCGAAGTAGAATGGAGGAAAAGGATCATGTATCTGACTCCAACTAGTTTACAATTAAGGCTTAGTTAGCTTGAGTTAAGATGAATTCTTAGATAATATGAAATACTTCGCTATTGAATTTTATTTATGAAATAAAATCAAACTCTGCTAATTTTAAAAAATTCCTTTCTTGTTTAAATGGATTGATAGTGAACCATACATCCAAGTCTCCAAATTTTTACCAACCTAAAGAAGATCACTCTTATTGGTACGATCAAATCAATGTGTCATCATGAGCAGCAATGTACTATAAATCACTAAAATAAGATAATAGATGGAGAGTTGGAGACCCTTCTTCAAGAAGACTCTTCATATACTAGAAAGCAGAAACTTGCAACTTTTTCTTTATAATCCCCCATCATGGAATCCTAATTTTCCATAGCTTCTTCAATGAAGTTATATTGGACAATTGATGCAATTATTTCTCCATTATCTCCATTTCAAAGCATAACTTCTAAATCTTCATCACCTTTAAATAAATAATCTTGCAAATTGTAGAATGAAAATGCAATAAGATGAAGGTGTCTCCCTATTACACAAAGATAGTGGGATTACTTAAGTTCCCATGTATCAAAACCTTCAAATAAATAGATCAAAAAATGCTTCTAATTGCATGCTTGAGGTTAAAAATGCTTTAAGTAAAATGAAAAATATAAAGGCATTAGGGTCAGATGCAATCTTATTGAGGTTTGGAAAGGCTTAGAATAAATTGGAGTCATATGGTTAACCAATTTATTTAACAGGATTGTAGCAACTAAAAAAATGTTAGATGATTGGAGAAAAAGCATATTAATATCTATATACAAAAATAAAGGAGATATTCAAAGCTATGCAAATTATGAGGGATTAAGTTAATGAGTTATACAATGAAATTATGGGAGAGTAATAAAAAATTGAATAAAGCTGAAACTTTGGTATCAAATAATCAATTTGGATTTATGCCTGAAAGATCGACCATAGAAGCTACTTATCTATTAGGAGATTGGTGGAGAGGTATAAGAGAAAAGACTTTCATATAGTCTTTATTGATTTAGAGAAAGCATATGATAGAGTACTTAAAGAAATAATAGGTGGATTTTAGAAAAAAAGGAGTTACCAGAAGATACATAGAATTAATAAAAGATATGTATGATAGAACAATAACTATTGTTAAAATAACAATAGAAAAAACTAATGAGTTTTCAATTACTGTAGGTTTACTAAGGATCTGCCTTAAATCTGTATCTTTTTGCATTAGTTATAGATGAATTAACTAAACATATTCAAAATGATATCCCATGGTGTATGTTATTTGCAGATATAATGTTAATTGATGAAACTAAATCTGGAGTAAATGCTAAGTTAGATATTTGGAGAGAAGCTTTAGAATCTAAAGGTTGCAGGATTAGTAGAACTAAAACTAAATACATGAAATATAGTTTTAGTAAAAGTAAAAATACAAATAAAAAGACTGAAGATTGTAAGCCAAGAGATATCAAGGAATGAAAAATTTAGGTATTTCGATCAATTATCCAGCAAGAAGGAGAAATAGATGAGATATGAATCATAGAGTTAAAGCAGGATGAATTAAGTGGATGAATGCTTCGGAAGTATTGTATGATCGACGTATCTCATTAAAATTGAAAGAAAAATTTTATAAAACCACTATTAGGCCAGCTATGCTATATGGAACAGAGTGTTGGGCAATACTAAAATAACATGTGAATAAATTAAGTGTAACAGAAATGCGCATGTTAAGATGGATATGGTAAAAATTTAAGAGATAGAATTAGAAATAAATATATAAAAGATGGCAGGAGTAGCCCCAATTAAAGATAAAATGAGAGAAAACGATTATGGTGGTTTGGACATATACAAAAGACCTTTAAGATGCTCCAGTTAGAAAGAGTGATTTTTTAATAGTCCATTGTATTGATAGAGATAGAGGTAGACCTAAATTAACATGGATATAAATAATTAAGAAAGATATAACTACTTGTAATTTGAGTGCCGACTTAGTCTTGAATAGAGCAGAGTGGAGGAAGCAGATTCATGTAGCCAATCCCATGTAGTTGGGAAAAGGCTTATATGAGTTGAGTTGAGAAAATGCTTAATAGTTGCATAGTGTAAGAGAGTGGAGCATCTCCTTGAGAGTGCGAATCTGTTTTGTGAAAAAGAAAAATTTTGTGAAGATTTTTTGGAGTGTTCATGTTAGTAGTCAGAATGCCCAGGCAATCATCATTCATGAACATATGGATTTGAGGTAATTTAAAGTCTGTACTTGTAGTTTTTTGGAGCAGTATTATTCATGAAAATAAATTTGGATTGGCATGGTCATCAAATGCACCCAAGATCAATGATGGTTCCCATTCTGTACAAAAACTCAAGTCCATTGTGTTGCCAAATAGTTGGTTTTCACATCCTAGAGGACTGGCTGGAGCAGATCAAAATCTCAGCAGAGTGCAATGACCTTCAGAAGGGATATCAGGAGAGAGTTTTTGAAGAAATGAGACAAAGAGAGAGTTATATAAGAAAGAAATAATGCAAAGCAGATGCCTTATGAAAATAAAGAAAAAGAGTGCTGCTAGGTCATGCATGAAGACATGGAAGACCTAAATATAGGTGCTCACAGAAGAGAAATTGTTGAACATGCCAGGTCAACAAATTTTGCAATGTTTTAGTTGACAATTTTATTATCAATGGGCTCAGGTTTGATTGCTCTAAATTAGGGACTTGAGTAAGGTCTTATATCTGTTAAGAGTACACTTATTTGTTTTTGAATTGATACGGTTCTCCTTTATCTTCATAAAATATATCTTGGAGTTTTGTTCCTTGCATGTTTGAGGTTGTTTTCTGATCTAATTGGCCATTGAGAATAGCATCCTTTCATTTTGCATCTCATATTTTGATTCTTGCATCACTTGGAAAGAGCCAAAATAATATGCTGATGGAAAAAAAGTTGGTGTAGCTTATGTTCATTGATCGCTTCAAAGTCATATAGGTATCTCATCTTAGATCAAGTTATGTTGTGCACTTCTCATCATAAGATACATTCTTGGATCCTTAGATAAGCTCTAGTTTCTGGCGTTCGGTCATCCACATATGGGATGTCCTTTTAAGTTGCACCAAAAATGTAATATCTGCCAGGTATATCAGGCTAGATAATTGTCTAATGCTTCTGTCTTCTTGTCAAACTTATATGTCATGGTGATGAGTCTTGGAATGATTTCAATTTTTTGCTTGTCTCAGGGCCAATGGGGTTTTTGTTCATCTTCACTAGCTTAAAATTTTAACTATGTTCTCATTGATGCTAAAAAACTTGCTGCTTGAGAAATATTGTCAGGTGTCATGCAACAAAATTGCACTAGTTTTGGCAGGCCTTTACAAACTGTTTGATTTAGAATTAAGGTCAATATGTCGAATTATGCTTTTGAGAAGATGCTGCAGTTTGTTCCTTTTGCTTGGCTCCCTTGCTCGACATGATTATTGTACTAACTTAATTGTTGCCAACACATGGCTGATAATCAAACAAGAAAGAATCATCTCTGTTCTTTCTGCCCAAAATGCCAGCCATATTATTTCTCATCTCTTATGTATAACTGAAGTTATGAAACACACATGTGAATTGCTTTGTTCAAGGTCATTATGATATGCTATTAATAAAGACACAAGGACCTTTAAGGCATTATAAATATATTATTCTCATTATATTGAACTTTTTAAAATTCTTTTTTAATACTGAATAGCTTGTCAATGTCCATTCAGAACATTCTTTTTAGTTTTTCTGATGATAATTGATTACTTTAGAAGACTCCAAAATGCATCATTGACGTTAAAGTTCATGTTAAAATGAATGACAAACTTTAGAAGTAAATATCATTTGTGAAAATTCTCTGCCAGTCAAGGAGATCAAACGTTGAGTATAGCTGCATGTTACACAAGGTAACCGGTTGTGTTGATCTGCTGTCTTAACTCTTTGTCATAGTTTGCCATTGAACTTGGAATCTCACTCATGTAAATATAGTAACTTTATAGCCTCTTCCACCATTGTCACTGCTTTGCTCCACTTTGGTGGTGACAAAAGATAGAGACGAGCTGTTAAATCCAGCAGTATCTTATGACAGAGATGAGGTTGCTACTAAGCAAAAAGCTACTGAGAACTTGGGCACTTACAAGTGGAGCTAGATGTTTTATCTGTGCTTTAACAGTTAACATGTATTTTGTTTCATATTAGCTTGATATTGTTTACGTTACTGTCTCATTTGAATGGTTGTAACGATCCTTTGATGGGTTCCTGTTCAATGGTTTAGCTGAAACTTTACATTTTCCCTTTTGGCCATGTATTTCGGAAGAGCCTTGAGCTGGATGATGAGATGAGAGAACAAGCCTAGCAACAAGGGGAGAGAGAGGCATTTAACATAACATCTTATTATTTTTAATGAAACTACTTTGGCAAGCATTTGTTTTGTAAGCCTAACAGTATCTTCCTTGTGCCCCAGCAATTTGCTTCTGAACAACTGGCATGACTGCAGTTAGTGAAGAAGAACCACATCGTTTTAGTTCGGTTGATACTTTGAACACATGATAATTAGTACTCCAAAACCAAGCCCTATCTAGTGGTTCAGGGTAACCATATAAAAAAAAAAAACTCGTCATTCTTTCTGAGATTGCGTTCTCTTATTCTACAACAGGAAAAGAATAATCCCTTGTAAGCTGGCTTCTTGTCAAATTCAGTCAGATTGATTTGATTGTCAGTAGGACTTCATATCTTATGTTTCCATTTCTCTATGATATTAAGAAATTTATTCGAGGGCATCTGTATTCATGCTCTTTCGGCAAGACGAGAGTTTTCCCTCGATCCCATCAAATTTAGGCCCTGTTTTGATTGGCTGTTGGCGAGCAGTTATCTCATCCAAACAGGGCCTTATTCAATATATTGACCAGCCAGGATAGAATCGTATCATAGAATTACTCCAAAGTTCCTACCTCTTTTGAGGCCTTTGTTGCTATGTTGTAGTAGGTGCCAATGCTAGCACTAGAAAGGTTGAAGATCTGTAATTGCGTCCCCTCCCCCTCTTGAAGTGCCTCTTGAAGTGAAGGTAACTTTGCAGTTATTACCCATTGTGTCTGTCTGTTGGATCTGGTTTGGCTTGACCATGACCTGAAATGAACTTGACTTTTTACGGGCCTGCTTGTATGGTGTTTCCAAGATTTGTGGTTTGTTGCAATAGGATAAGCTTGTCGCAATAGTTTTTATACTAGAGTTAAAAGAGATGGCAAGTATTTTACAACTTTATCATGAGTTGTATATCATTAATTTGCATAGTGACTCAAGGTTCACATTTTGTATGGGATTTTTTTTATTATTATTGGTAGAACGCCCCTTTCAAACTCGCTTATTGAATAGGATTGGATTGAGATCTGACTGATGTTTTGAACCAGGACTTGGGGTTAAAAGATGCTAACTTGATCTCAAATTGGATTAGGGTAAGATTGATTGTCCTTCAATTCAACTATGGATGACAATGCAGTGATTTTAGGATGAAGGGTATATTCCCATCTCGAGCTTTCATCCCTGCTCTTATCCCCAAACGAGGAATGATTTGCCTTCTCTCCCTATCCCCATCCCTGTGATTCTCCATTCTTTATGAGGAATCCCTTCCCTTTATTTTTTTTCTCCCAGAATTAGTTGTCAACTTTGGACCAATTCTATTGTAAAAAAAATTTAGTTGAAATCCAAATATATTATATACTGATGGATATATAAAATATATTAAAAGGTCTAAATCTAAGAGTCTAAACTTAACATTTAGAGTGCAATAAGTAGTCTAAATTTGCATAATCACATCTGTTATCAATTGAGAAAAATGACGGTTTTTGAGGATGGGTTTAGGATTACAGACTTTTGACCTTGAACCTAAAGGATTTTCAAAAATTTCATCTATCTCCACCCTATTAAGTCCCTCCAAACCAATTCCTATTTATATGGTTCTTTGTAGAGATCTGATTTTTCTATCTTATTACCATCCCTAAACTCAACCAAAACCCAACTTATGTGACCCAAATAGGACTAATCCTATGTATTCATTAATAAATAATTTATATCTATCTCAAATTCATATTTATATTTCATATAGCTTATTTATGTAATTAATATAATTATAATTTTAGTTTTATTAAATTATCAATAAATGTGTGATTGAAATTGATGAATGATTGATGCCCATTGAATATTTTCTCTTCGAGAGCTATCTTGATTGTTATGGCCCAATACGGTCTGATTAATCCAACTTGGCTTGAATTTAATTAGGTTAGACTCAAGAACTCTTAACCCAATGCTGGACAATTTGGGTTAGGATTGTGAAGTATAGAGGTTTAGTTAAGTTAGGATTTGCACTGAACTTGACCGGCTTACCCAAGCTATAACCCTAGATAAAGATCAATACTAATCTTGAAGTTTGTCCACAAAAAGTAGAACAATGTAATGAAGATTAAAGAGCTAAAAGAAGCCATCAACCCTAGGTTAAGCTCTGGGTTGGTGATTATTGAGCATGCTGCTTTCAAGATGATGTTCATGAAGTGAATAAACCCTCATGTATTCTTGGAAAAGCTGCCATGAGTTTTAAACCTTGCTAGTGATTGTTGTCAATGGTATATTCTATAGTGAAAAAGATCAAATCTTCAGTTAATCCAGCTTAGATGTAAAAGTGCACCGTGTCTTCTTTTCCTCTATGGCAGATGTGTGCACTCCATTAGCTGATTCTTGAATATAGGACTGTCAAGCAAACCGACCAGCTTGAGCTTGGCTTGAGCTCAGCTGGAGATAAACTCAGATCAAGTTTGGTTTTAATCCAAATAAACCAAGCTTCCAGTAAACCAGGCATGAAATTAATTCTAAGCTGAGAACAAAATTGACTAGGCTTAAATATATTTAATAATACATATTACATATACTAAAAATTATAGATAAAGGACCATAGGATCAAGAATATAAGTACTGTATTTTTTGTTCATTGAATCAGCAAGTGTTCTTAGCAAAAAAAGAAAAAACAATAAGATAATAATTCAAGCTTGAACTGAACTTGATTCAGCTTCAAACTGATTTCACTTAATTTAAAATTTTCAAGCTGATCAATTAGGCTCTAAATAAGCTTAGTTCGAAATTAAGCTCAAGATAATGGTAAACAAGTGAAGTTTGATGCCAGATTGTTATTTCTAATCAATCTCTATCAGATTCAAGCTCGAGCAAGGTAGGTTTGGTTACACCCCTTCTTGAATCTCAGCCTCTAGAAGTAGCATGGCTATGGTAAACGCCTTAACATTGCATGTGGTCTTCAATTGTAAGATTTTGTGGATAAAAGCCATCCGTTAATCTTTTCTTTTGTAAGCAGGCCTGTAAGCATGAGCAGAATTCAATCTGTAATATTGCAAATGACTTGCAAACCAGATATCGATCATTTGATGGTTGTCTTGTTGTACCTCCAGTAACTATACGCTTGTCTTGAAGATTAAGCCATACAGAAAAGAACAAAAAAGAAATAGGACCTTTTGTTTCCCCTCCCTTGTCTCAACTTTTTCTACAAAACCAATATAACAACTCAGAAATATGGGAAGCATGAAGGCAGTGGCCTCAATCAACATAGCAATTGCAGGCTCTGAAAATTTTAGCAAGAGCCCAGGAATTGGTCAACATTGGAGGTAAGAACAATCTGAATAATTGCAGCAAGATTTAACAAGGATCTAGATCCAAAACATTTAGGAAATGGCTAAACATAAGCTAGGAAAAAAATCATGAGGAATCTTTGCGTGATTTTTATGGATTCAATCAGGCATATTATCTAGGTTCTCCGATCCGGATGCCAGTTGAAAACTCTTGGACCAGCACAACCTAATGGGACCATGATTTGTCATCATATGTTTCAACATGTATTAATTCTGAGAATGGACTTAATATATTAAAACAGTCTTTATTCTAAAACAGAACTGCAGCATCTACTTCAGTCTTTTTACAAACACCAATAGTACAGTCAGTCATCTGGTTCAAGTTTTTTATACAACATGCGCCACAAGCATAGGATCCTTTTAGGGTATGGTTCAATCTCAAGATCAGCCTCTGAAAGAGTGATTTCTTCAGTCCATTCATCCTTGCCATATCTGATCGCATCCAAGATGGAGCATCTTTTGATGAACCTGTGATCATAATGGCTGTCTTGCTGTTTACCAGATTAGCGAGAGCCACTATGTTTCAGGCTCAGTAGCGGAGGAAGCATCAATCAAGATGTGATAAAATGGTTGGCTTGAATTCCAGCAGTATGAAGCCTAAAGCTAGTGACAAAGGTAGATGTTATGACCTTGAACTTTTGGAGTTCTAAAAGTGAGGGGCAAGTGAAGTACTCTCCTTCATATAGGCATGCTGGGATAATGTCCTCTGGCACATCATCATAATCCCGAAAGGCAGCATTGGCTTTTTCATCAGTTCGTCGCATGTTCGGTTCCTTGGAACACACACAAGAATACGACTGTGAGAACTTCTGTTAATTTGAAGAACTGCTTCTTAAATGATAGCCCCAGCACTAGAGAGGGCTCTGGAGGACCCTCAAGATTTAGAACTCGATTTAGTGCAGGTAGCAGACCATGACTTAAGCTCCTGTGGACTAGAATGAAGCTGGTTGTGGAGCTTGGATCAGGACAGAGGATTTTACGCAACAAAGGATCCATTGCAGCTGAGACTGCTTCGTGAAACCGCTTGAGGCAAACTCTGCTGAAGGAAAAGCTAACATCATCTCCAAATTCCACCAACACAGTCGTGCTCTTTACCTCCCGGAAGAGTACTCCCCCTGGGTCATTATAGACATTAAATTTGTGACCGTAATGTGTATAAAACTGCAAGTTTTCTCATCATAATGTCCAAATGATAAAGGTTAGTATCATTTAATAACAATGTGAGTGAAGTGAGGGAAAAACTAGGACAAGATAAGTTGCAGAGAGAGAGAGAGAGGACATCTACTAGTATCTACAAATTGGTGTGGAGTTTCTAGCCGAGGCAAATTTAAACAAGTAAATGAGGCTAGCAAAAGGGTGGGAAGATCTATATCTGTTGTCATAGCTTAGGCTGATTCCAGTAAAGAACAACTCTATAATTTCTATAGACTAGTAAAGAGTAGATGAAGGTGAAGAATGTAAGTTGGTAATATCACACCTTTAGGCTGTGTTTGGATGCCCTATTCCGCCTGGAATAGGGCTTTATTCCAACTTATTCCCCCAAGCTTAAAACGATCGTGGGCCCCACTGGTTGCCTTATTCTTGTCAACGCCCTAATCCGTTTTCATATTCCACGGCACCCCATGGAATAGCCTGTTCCGTCACTGTAGCTATTCTAGGGGCACCTGGGGGAAGTTAAAAGCACGATCTTTTCTTCCGTCTCGGTCTTCATCCTCCTTCTCTCGCGATTAGGGTTTCCCAAAATTTGGAGGTCGACTTCTGAGCCTTGCTCTTCCACTCTGGCCTTCTTTCTGTGGATGCTCCCGAGAGGTCTCCCAACTCTTTTAGGTAAAGCCACTGGGTTGCTTTCAGCAGTATGTCATTCCAAGGTTTTAAATTTAGTGGGATGAGATAATCTTGATTTTTCTGAGAAATGGGACATGCTACCATCCTCTCTTGTTTCAAAACCTGGGATGGTGATGTCTCAAGTTGCATTGATTAGTATAGTGGGATGATGCTAAGATGGTTTCATCCAGACATTTGAAATGATAATGAATCTTGATGTCCTACAAAATGCTCCTCTAATTAAGATTTAAAACCATATATCATCCTACAAGTTGAGCCTCTGGATCTCATGCAATATGTCAAGCACCCCTGAAGCCTTTAAGGCTGCTCCTTTAGGTAGATACCATTCCACTTGCCGAAAACTCGTTTGGTGTAAGAATCGATAGAAAGGATTGGAAGATTTCCTCATTCTAAACCTTCCCATTTAAATTGTCAGATGCCAGCAGCAATGCTTAAAACTTGATTTCGCTCTTTTTTTTTTTTCATGTTGAAAACTCTTTTTATTTTTGGTTCCGTTTGGCCCTGCAGAATTTCTCTTTTGACACTTCAAGCAGTTTTGATAGGTTCTCTCGAAGTTGCACAGTTTCAGTAATAAAAATCAGAAAAAAGGGATGCAAGAAAAGTTATTACACGACATTTGGGAGTGTCTATGATACATATGTTCTTGTGTAGCTTCAACAACTACAGATTGAAGTTAATATTTGAATATGAATAAATTTCATAAAATATTAACTGGTATTTTGCACCTTGAAAACATATGCTCTTCTTGAACTTCGGTGGTTAGAAAATTATTTGTATATTACAACTATGAAGCTTTGCCTAATATGGTTAACTCTTCTCTGTCTCATCATTAGGCATCTCTTTCTCTATTCTTAAGGTGAATGACTATCTAGTCAAATGTGTGCAGTTTCAAAATGTTCCGTTTATTTTATCTGAAAAGAAGTTATTACAATGAATCATAGTGTCCTATTTAATTGTGAGTATTAATCTTCAAAAAAATACCATGATAAGGATTTCTTGAAGGCCTTGGGCCATCAGGGAATGGTCCCATTCCCTCTTCTAAATCGATTAAAAATAACCACTGCAAATTGACACCACATAACCCATGCACCTATGAATTATAGAAATAATAACATAAAAGAAAGCCTATGGCCAGTTATAGTTAGTTTTAGCCAAAAATAGCTAAAACCACTGAAATTGGATTTGATATCTAGAGTTCTGGTTGAAGGTAGTTACTTGGGGTCAATATCGGATTGGTATGCATTCTTCTTGGCTGAAGCAATATTGCTCTCATATCATAACAATAACCATCTAGTCATTTCCCAACTATTTTGGGATGGTTAACATTATTGCTTTCAACCAAAATCTAAAACATTGATCAACATTTTTTTGTTCAAATTTATAAAGGTCCAATGTAGTACACTATAAGAAATTCATGAAATAGCGACGAGCGATAATATTCGTCGCAAAATAACGATAGAATTGCGACGCAATTGCGACCATAAAATCTACGACGCCATTTAGCAATGCATTAAATCAGTTGCTAAATAGCGACGCATTTAGCAACTCCCAAAAATTTTGTCACTAAATAGCGACGCAATCAGTACGTCGCTATTTAGCGACACTTTTTAATGTGTCGTTGTTTAGCGATGCATTTTAATGCATCACTAAATAGGGTTTTAGGGGTTCAAGGTTTAAGGGTCAGGGGTTTAAGGGTTTAGGGTTCAGGGTTTAAGGGTTCATGGATTCAGGGTTCAAGGATTAAGGGTTTAGGGTTTCAGGGGTTTAGGAAAGAAGGAAGAGACTTGAAGGGAAGAAGGAAGGAAGTGAATGCTTGATGATTCTTTCATGAATCTTTCTTCTTGTTACAAAAAAGTGAGGAAACCTGGCCACTTTAAGAATTCTTCATGTTAAATCCAACAATGAAGGAATAATGGTAAGTAGAAGGAAACTCCTACTACAAAGCTAAAGAATAAAGGTTTACTACTATATGATGCTGGATTCGACGACGCTTCTGAAAGAGAAGCTGCTGTTTAGCTTTAATGAAGATTTTGCTAAGAATCATTATAGAAAGGAAACTATGAACTGGGACTATGAGGAAGATATGCTTTCTTCAATTCTAAAGGATTTCAAGCTCTGCATGAAAGCTGTTTGTGCTATATATCGCCAATCAGTAAGAAATCAGTAAGGGAAAAATGACATCCCAATAGGGGATTTAGCACTTTTGATGCATACAATATGGTCATTCAGTTAAAAGCTTGATTCTTTTTATATTCTTTCTTAGTAGAATTATGCAATACTTTTGGAGGTAATCCGCGACAAGAGATCGAAGCGCCGATGGAGGAGGGGAGAAAGGGGCAGGAGCGACGCCCACGGGAAGGTTCCAAAGGCAAGGATATGTAACATCGTGGCCACCCATGTCACCCTGGGGGCTCAGCGAAATGAGCGGCATATTATTATATATCAATATATAAAATTATCACTATATAATATTAATTATTATACACTATAATAATTAATATATAAAATTAATATTCTAAATATTAATGTTTAGCGATGCATTAATGCATCGCTATTTAGCGATGCATTAGCGACGCATTAGCTTGTATCACTAAATAGGGTTTTCGGGTTCAGGGATTTAGGGTTTAATGGTTCAGGGATTAGGGTTTAAGGGTTCAGGGATTTAGGGTTTAAGGGTTCAGGGATTAAGGGTTCTAGGGGTTTAGGAGTTTTAGGGTTTTAGGGTTTTAAGGTTTTAGGGTTCTAGGGGTTTTAGGGTTTAATTAAGGGTTTGGGTTTTAGAGTTTAGGGTTTTAGGATTAGGGTTTTAGGTTTTAGGTTTTAGGGTTTAGGGTTTTAGGGTTTTAGGGGTTATCGTTGGTTTAGGATTTTAGGGTTTAGGCTGCATTCTTGGCATAAAGGCGTGGATCGGACTGAAGGCAGCATTGATCCCGGGTAGGACCTTGTAGTCGGCCACCCGAACACACCGTGGCATCGCTGGTGCACACCGTTCTGTGGGGCAGACCAGCTGGCCCAGCCCAATGTCCAACTACGATCTTTTTAACTGCAACAACTTAAATATATGCGATTGGAGCTAGAATTACCTCGGCTGCTGGCACCAGACTTGCCCTGCAATGAATCCTTATTAAGGGATTTAGATTATACTAGATTGTACTCAATCCAATTACCAGACTCGAAGAGCCGGCCGATATTGTTATTTATTGTCACTACCTTCCCATGTCAGGATTGGGTAATTTGCGCGCCTACTGCCTTACTTAGATGTGGTAGTTGTTTCTCAGGTTCCCTCTCCTGATTCGAACCCTAATTCTCTGTCACCTATCACCACCATGGTAGGCCCCTACTAGTCTTTGGATTTTGGGAGAAGACGGGGCAGCACAAGGCCAAGCCCGACCCTCCGATTCACCACTAGGGAGATAACCACGACAAGAGATCGAAGCGCTGCCGAGGGTGGAGGAGGGGAGAAAGGGGCAGCAGTGCCGTTCACAGAAGGTTTCTGAAGGAAGCGAATATGTAACATCGCGGCCACCCACGTCACCCCGGGGCTCCAGCGAAACGAGTGGCATAGATTACAATATATCAATATATAAAATTATTACTATATAATATTAAATATTATACACTATAATAATTAATAAATAAATTAATATTATAAAATATTAATATTTAGCGACGCATAATTGCAACCTTATGCGTCGCTAAATTCTCACCATACCCGGCTTTACCGTGCCAAATTAGCGACGCAATAGATGCGTCGCTAAGTAGCGACGCAATTAGCAACACATTTATTGCGTCGCTAATTCACTAATTAGCGACACATTAATGCGTCGCTAATCCTAATTTATAAAAGTCCCCCTTGCCCGCCCTTCCTCCTTGCTTCTTCCCCACACCCGGCGGCGCCTCTCCCTCCCTCTTCCCCACCTCCGGCGGCACTCCAGCGGCCCTCCGGCACCCCGATCTCCTCGCCGGCGCCTCCGAGTTTCAAGTAAACCCCTCCTTCCCCTCCCCCCTCCCCCTCTCACCGGCCGTGGCCATGGCCGCCCTCGCTGGCTTGGCGGCCGCGGCCGTGGCCAAGCCACAATGCCTCCGAGTCTCAGGTAAACCCCCCTTCCCCTCCCCCCTCTCCCTCACTACAAGAAAATACTGAAATAGCGACGTAAATTTAGCGACGCAATACTGCGTTGCTAAATTGCGATCACTTTGTGACGCATCCGCGACAACAAATCATTGCGACACAATTAGCGACGCATTAGCGACTCAATAAACCAGAAAATCAAAAAAAAGTAATATTTTTATTTAGCGACGCAAGAAATGCGTCGCAATATTTTTAAATTAAGTTTTTTATAAATATAAATATGAGAAAAAATATTGCAATGCAACTCAGTGCGTCGCAATGTTTTAAAAAAAATTAATTATGTTAAATAGCGATGCATTAGCGATGCAATAAACCAGAAAATTAGAAAAATTATTTTTATTTAGCGACGCACTAATTGCGTCACAAATATTTTAAGTAAAATTAATTTTTATAAAATATAAATATGAGAAAAAAATATTGCGATGCAACTCTGTGCGTCGCAATATTTTTTTCAAAAATTAATTATTTGAATAGCGACTCATTAGCGACGCAATAAACCAAAAAATTAGAAAAAATATTTTTAATTTAGCGACGCATTAATTACGTCGTAATTATTTTAAATAAAATTAATTTTAATAAAGTATAAATAGGAGAAAAAATAATTGTGATGCAACTCAGTACGTCGCAATGTTTTAAAAAAAATTAATTATATTAAATAGCGACGCATTAGCGACGTAATAAACCAGAAAAATTAGAAAAATTATTTTTAATTTAGCGATGCACTAATGTGTCGTAATTATTTTAAATAAAATTAATTTTTATAAAATATAATTATGAGAAAAAAATATTGCGACGCAACTCAGTGCATCGTAATATTTTTAAAAAATTAATTATGTTAAATAGCGACGCATTAGCGATGCAATAAACCAAAAAATTAGGAAAATTATGTTTTAATTTAGCGATGCACTAGTTGCGCGTAATTATTTAAAATAAAATTAATTTTTATGTAATATAATTATCAAATTAAAAAATTATGACGCAACCCTGTGCATCGTAATATTTTTTTAAAAATTAATTATGTTAAATAGCGATGCAATAAAATAATAAATTAATAAAAATAATTTTTTATTTAGCGACGCAAGTATTGCGTTGCAATATTTTTTAAAAAATAAATTTTATAAAATATTACGACGCTGAACGGATCGATCGCTACGGTTCGAGATCTGTCGTCGCCGACCGGGATCGATCATGGCTTCGATCGATCTCAACCGTCGGGTCGTCACCGATCGGATCGATCGCGATGGTCCAAGATCGGTCATCGCCGACCGGGATCGATCATGGCTTCGATCGATCGCAACCGTCGGATCGTTGCCGATCGGACCGATCGCAACGGTCCGAGATCGGTCGTGGCCGATCGGGATCGATCAGGGCTTGGATCGATCGCAACAGTCGGATCGTCGGCGATCAGACCGATCGAAATGGTACGAGATCGGTCGTGGTCGATCGGGATCACGGCTTGGATCGATCGCAACCATCAGATCGTCGGCGATCGGACCGATCACCATGGTCCGAGATCGGTCGTGGCCGATCGGGATCAGGGCTTGGATCGATCGCAACCATTGGATCATCACCGATCGGACCGATCACCGCGGTCCGAGATCGATCATGGCCGATCGGGATCAGGGCTTGGATCGATCACAACCGTCGGATCGTCGGCGATCTCGGACCGATCGCAATGGTCTGGGATCGGTCGTGGCCGATCGGGATCACAGCTTGGATCGATCGCAATCGTCGGATCGTCACCGATCGGATCGATCGCGATGGTCCGAGATCGTTCATTACTGACCGGGATCGATCAGGGCTTGGATTGATCGCAACCATCGGATCATCGGCGATCAGACTGATCGCAACGGTCCAAGATCTGTCGTGGCCGATCGGGATTAGGGCTTGGATCGATCGCAACCGTCGGATCATCGGCGATCTCGGACCGATCGCAATTGTCCGGGATCGATCGACGCAACGGTCCAGGATCACGACTTGGATCGATCGCAACCGTCGGATCATCGCCGATCGAACCGATCGCCACGATCCAAGATCGGTCGTGGCCGATCGGGATCACGGCTTGGATCGATTGCAACCGTCAGATCATCGCCGATCGGACCGATCGCCACGGTCCGGATCGGTCGTGGCCGATCGGGATCATGGCTTGGATCGATCGCAACCGTCGGATCGTCGCCGATCGGACCGATCGCCACGGTCCGAGATCGGTCGTGGCCGATCGGGATCAGGGCTTGGATCGATCGCAACCATCGGATCGTCGCCGATCGGATCGATCGCCACGGTCCTGAGATCGGTCGTGGCCGATCGGGATCAGGGCTTGGATCGATCGCAACCGTCGGATCGTCGCCGATCTCGGACCGATCGCAATGGTCCGGGATCGATCGTGGCCGATTGGGATCACGGCTTGGATCGATCGCAACCGTCGGATTGTCGCCGATCGGACCGATCGCCACGGTCCGAGATCGTCATCGCCGATCGGGATCGATTAGGGCTTGGATCGATCGCAATCGTCGGATCGTCGCCGATCAGACCGATCGCAACGGTCCGAGATCGGTCGTGGCCGATCGGGATCAGGGCTTTGGATCGATTGCAACCATCGGATCGTCAGCGATTTCAAACTGATCGCAACGGTCTGGGATCGGTCGATGCAACGGTCCGGGATCATGGCTTGGATCGATCGCAACCATCGGATCGTCACCGATCGGACCGATCGCCGCGGTCCGGGATCGATTGTGGCCAATCGGGATCACGCCTTGGATCAATCGCAATGGTCGGATCGTTGCCGATCGGACCGATCGCCACAGTCCGAGAACGGTAGGGGCGATCGGGATCACGGCTTGGATCGATCGCAACCATTGGATCATCGCCGATCGGACCGATCGCCAC